>JAJEKV010000290.1:0-401247 GCA_021234155.1 Isoetes taiwanensis | reverse complement strand
ATGGAATTATCAAAGCTTATCTTGGCAGAAAGGAGATAGTCTTAACTCCATTGCTATGGATATGGGAGCATGCAGGGTACAGACTACCAGGTCTGCCAGTCTATCAACATTACTCGGTGTTCAATGATTACACAGGAAAGCAGGGACATGGGGGGCATCACCTGTTATTTTTGAACAACCACGGCACCTTCAGTCTCCCTACACAAGATAGACAGACACACCATTGCCTTTTGAATACGAGTGCAAAATTGCAGGTGGCAACCCTCTCTTTGTGTCAACATGCTACTTTCCTATACATAGCAACTTCCCTCACCCTCACCCTCACCCTCACCCTCACTCTCACTCCCGGATATATATAGGTCGATCCTTATGTCGATTTATATGATGATATACAACAACATACCGCAGTTAGACCAGTCATATTGCTTGGATACTTCAATGTCTTTACATGTTGAACAACTTATGAAATTTGACTCCTTTTGACAAAGGATGTAGTCTCGCCCAAAGTTAACTTCATGTCGTTGAATCGATAAAATTTATTTACCACATCCAAATGCCAATTGCATGTCCTCTAGGGTGTAGGTTAAGGGTCCATGTCATCAACATATATGAGATGCCAAATTATGTGGTGTACAATTGAGCTCTTGCTCTCCTGCTCAAAGAAGTTTCAATCTTCTAACCCATTTGTCAATATATGGGCTAAAGAGCAATGCGGAGTGGATAGCCCCGGCGGAGACTCAAACTGGCGATGACAGGGATGTTCGGACGGTGTCATTCAGCCCGAGCATGCCTCATACACCTATATATATCACATTTTGAAAATCTATAGGGGCCCTCAACTGCCTGAATCTATCCTAAGTTGTTCCAAGACACAGGTAATCGACCATGATGGTGCGTGGTTGGTCGAAAGGTGAGGAGTGTCACGCCTTGTATATGGGAATAGCCCTCGCTATGGTTCATTGTGGGGAAAGCCCTCTTGCAATGCCCCATTTGAACAATGCTATTAGGATGGGCATCATTGGCGGCCCTCTCCATTTGAGCAACTTCAAACACATTTGTCCAAATATCTTGTCTTTGTCAAGATGTTGTAAGCTCTTGATGACATCCGCCTCTGCAATGACTAGTCTTTGGGCCTAGCTAGGGGTATTATTGCTCAAACCACAAATTAATTGTAAAAGTTGCCGATATTGTAACCATTGCTGCGAAGTGATGTTTCCTCGTAAGGCTGCAAAGGCTTGTTCAATACCCTTCGCCGGAGATGTTCTTTAGACGGCACAAAAAGAGAAACGTTGATGTTCTACAATGTACCTAGATTTTTTCCCTTGAAAAAGTGTAGTTGTCGATCCGCAAGTAGGCGGCAAGCCGGGTTAGTGATCTATTGAAGCCGAGATTTGAGCTCCCATTTGTCATCAAACCATTGATTGCGAGGAAAGGCCGTAGCTTCTCCCAATACATCCGGGCTCAACAACCCGCCGTAGGCACTTTGATTAATTGGGCTTTTGTTGTTGTAGCGTGGGAAGCTATAGTATTCCTCTAGGTCGGTTGCTGACCATCCTGGACATAGACCTTTGCATCACGATCGTTATCAAGTCGCGGTGGTGGTGTTGGAGCAATGGATGCCGAATAGTCCGCCCAATTTACTTGTAGAAAAGGGGATTGGTGGCCGAATTCACTTTTTTTTTCCTTTCACCGTTTGTACCAACCAATGCAAAAGCGGGTAACTCATTATAGATTACGCTCTACCACCAAGTAATCCACAAAGACGAGCCGCCCGATTCTCTTGTCTACAAGTGTACACGGTAGAGGATGGCCACCGAAGCTAGTCCATTGCAAATTACTAAGTCGAGGATGCTACATATAAAGCAATTGTCCATCAGAGACTAGTTATCATCGATGCTGCGTGGCCAAGCCACCTCTCTAATCATGCGTATAATACGTTTGCTCCATCTCATCCCGTCATCTAAGGGGGTCCCTCCTAACCAGGGGTCAAAATGGAGTTTCCTTCTACCACATATTGAGACGCTTCCATCCGGGTCATTACATCATAGTAGGGTTTGGAAGGCCCTCTCACGCCATGCGAACAATAGTCACAGCAGAGTTGTATGCCTGGGTCTTAGGGAGTTTCCTTCTACCACATGTTTGAACACATCCATTTGGCCGAGCATAACAATAGGTTGGAAGGCCCTATATGCCATGCAAAACATAGTCACAAAGCAGAGCTATATGTCTGGAGCTATCAGTTGCATTTGTTTAAGCCCTCGGTAGAGTTGGTTCTCCTATATGGGGTCAAGGTTTGGGGTCCAGTAATATCCGTTGCCAACTAGAATGATCTGAAGCAGGTGCAGAAAGCCTTTTTAGCTCGAGCACTTGGGGTAAAATCAACAGTTCCATATCAGATCTTGCTGCAGGAGACATGTTTCTTGCCCCTTCAAAGGGCTACACTGGACTGCCATATCATCTACCTTCAAAAGGTGGTCAGTATGGGTGATGCCCATCTCTCCAATCTTGCTTATGTCAAGCGCAATGGGTCCACAATGCCTTAAAAGCTTGTTGGAAGAAAAACACGAGCTCGATGGTTTTCGATGGTATATGCGGATGCACCGGTACATACTGATCTAAATTGAGGGAAGACCACCATCACTTAAGGTGATATATTGATGCTTATTTCCTTAGCAGACTCTAGAACAAAGTTAAACCGGCACGCTATCGCCAGATCAATCCTATACTCACACAAGGTCCACAATGCTACCTACATACACATTTGCCCATGAAGAAATGCAAAGCCGAGAGCTTCCATTCATACGAGTGCACATCGCCTCCGCATTGAGATAGGCAGATGGGTTCGAGAGGTATGTGAGGATAGGATCCATGTCTGTTGTCGGCAGGGAGCTATTGCGGATGAATCTTTTTCGCCGGGCTTGTCCAACATTCGACATCATATCCGGACATACTATGTTGAGCTAGCCATGTTTAACCAACCGCTTTATATATGCTATTAGACAAGGCCTCCGTGGGCATACTAGCATCATATCTTCAAGAGGTCATATGTCCCCCAACGTCTTAAAACTGTGATTGTACAGTTTGTCAACATGCTATTATTATCAAGGTTTTTTACTCGAAAATCCATCGTGGCAGAGATTTTTTTAATCCTAGCGTAATATGCTTGATGTTCTCGTTGTTTTGGTCCCATAAGCCAATTGGTCTTTACGGATGATGAAAATATATTCTATTCTATTTTTATTCTTAATATCACCGCGTGACCTTTTGAAAATGAAACCCTTTACGCTCAATGGTTTTTGCCTTCATGATTAGCCGGGTTTATTGTCTCTTATAATAATTTATTGAGTGACAATGTTTTTTTTTTTTAGAGATATGTATTATCACGGAAGGCAAAGCACGATGCACATGGAGATGCTTAACCCTTTTTCCCGACACCCCTAGTCTCTCGGTATTTTGCATTCTCGCCGGACTCACGTTGACATAGGATGGCAAAATTGGACCTGATCTTTTTTCTTGTCCGAATTACACTAGTTGGAGCGTCTTGTCGCGAGTTTTGGCAATATAAAGGTGAATATAGAGATGATGACCTCCATTAGATAAGTCAGCCCTCGAGTATTTCGGAAAAGACTCTTGAAATTGCCATTTTCATCCATGGAATAGAATATACATAGAATATACATTAACGTCCCTCGGCCGTGAGGCCCCTTGGACTTAATGTAGCATCCTGCGAGCTCCCAAAGGGTGCTGCCGGCAAATAGACGATAGGTTTTATGTAGCCATCTAGCGGGCTTCTCTTGTTCTTTATATTACCCTTGCTCGTGCTTATAGGTTCTTGGCCATACACAATGCATCGCTATAAACAGGAGTTTTGAATCAGTACTTTGTGGCCTCTCTCGATCAGCCTCATCCGTGCTTCTCGGATTATTAGCCCTCTCTCTTTGTGCACCCAGGTCTTATTATCATTTCTTTTATAGCTTTCGCTACATCTCAGTGAGTGTCTCTTCTTTGTCCATCGGTCTTTGGGAGTGGGAGATCCCACACGACCTTGTTAAATTTGGACCTTATGTCCGTAAAACCGGACACTCTTTTACCATGTGCTCTTAGTCTTCTATTTTTCCCGGAGTCACATACTTTCGACATATTCGCTACCGCTCTATCTATGTTCCTCCATCTACCTTTCTCAATTCGGAGGTGGCTCCCCATCCTGAATCGGCCGGCGTTCCCTGTTACTCTTATTCAACATGCTGCTTTTGTACGTGATATGCCCTATCTGTCCCCATGGATTGACATGATGTAATATCTTGTTTTTGTTGTATCCTTTGATAGTGGGTTTGTGACTTTGGTGCACCAATCGGAGGATTAGATCCTCATCGTCTTGGTGTACCGGTTGGGGAGTTGTCTCCCACTATCCGTGCCAGGCAACCTCCGTTTTCCACTTTCATTTTTATGGGGCGGAGAAGTTGATGTCTCTGGCGCTAGTGGTAGGCACCAGCCGGTGGGCTATTTCCCACTGGCCCACGGTGTATGGCGAGACGTCCGTCACTCTGTCCCATAGCTTTGCCTCCCCCTATTTGCACCATCTACTCCCTGGTTCCCTTGTTTATTCAAGTTTCCTTTAGTCCATCCTTTGTGGTTGTTGTATCTCCAAAGTCTTGGGATAGGTTGGTGTCTCAGAGCTTAGTAGAAGGCACCCGGTCGGTGGGCTAATTACCCCACTGGCCCGGTGGATGGCGGACGTCCCGTCTCTCTCGTCCCATCACTTAAGCCTCTCCCTATTTGCACCATCTTCTCCTTTTCACTGTTTATTAGATGTCTTGATTCAAAATGAAACAGAAAACTTATCTGGAAGCCATTCGTCCGTGTGCAAATCTTACAAAAGCGCCTTCTTATCTTTTTCTGAGTGGCAGAGCTCCCGAGATCATCCTAGCGAAGAAACTCCATTTGAAACTCCATTTGGAATACCACCATTTGGAACCCATTCTTGCCGCCCTTAATTGATCTTTTCTGGCTGGCTGAATTTTTTTCGATCTTGATATTGGTGCGAAGAAGTGCAATGGGACTTGTTCTTAACCTTTGCATGTTGGTGGTATTCATCCTTGGTGGTGAATAGTATTGTTGAGATAATGATCTCTGAAAAGTAACTTTATGACATCTTGGTGCATCTGTATGTCCATGCTCATTCCCTTGCCTGTTGTATGTACACTCGTGATTACAAGCATGGCAATTATTCTGTAGATGTTGGCTGCTTTGGTTTCTGCCATCCACATGATTCATATGATGAGCCATCTCCTCCTTTCTTCTATATCCCCCAAGAGATGCATAACCTGGCCTTTAGCAAAAAACCATACTTGTTTAGTTCGATCTACCATGGAAGCAAATGAGAACTGGTCACTCTGGGCAGAAACAAATCAAACAGAATTAGCATAACCCTTTTCTGAAATCCAGGCATATACATGTTCCAAAAATGTAAGGTTGCTTGGCCTCTCCTTTCTTCGGACATAATCTGCAGCTTGTTTTTCACTGTAAGATTCTAAACACTCTGCTTTGGCAAGTGCACTAGAGTAGTGGGAAGCTGCAAAATATGCCTCTGCATTTATACCAGAGATATCCATATTGGATTTACTTTGAATGGAAGAATTTAATCGAAAGGATTTAAGTTGGGTCTGTCTCCTTTCATATTGCCCTTTAGAAAGCCCTTCTAGCTCATCTAGCCTTGCAATTGCCACTTCATCTACTCTGCATCCTTTTACTCTTATTATTATTATTATCTTTGCTCCGCTCTCTTTCCATCCTCTTCTTCATTGTGTTACCACGTGGTCCAAATGATAAGGCCAATAAAATTGTACCCGGGATATTCACCACCAAATAAAGACGAAAATTCTAGGCGTGGGGAGAGTCATATATTTGCATAGTTGTTATAAGTTGGTTTTACTTATTGAAACTTCCTAATCTTTTTTATTTACTTCCCTTAGGAGCAATATAAAAAATACTTTCCTTTCCTTTCAACACTTGTGGAAATGTTAAAAATATGACCGGAATGTAAGGGAATCTTTACGAAATCTTAGAGAATATAAAGAAATCTTAACAAAATCTTGATGCTAAAATCTTGAAATATAATTTGACTTTGACTTTCTATGTTGACCTTGATGTTATATAATGACTTACTTCGTAGATTGGCTTTGAGGGGACTGTGTGGTTTGACTTTCACTTTTAAAGTTGGTTTTGATGGGTTTGAAGAATGGGTCATGTCAAAGCAGTACATGTTAGAACATATGTATGTCTCAGGCATATTCATTCTACATGTCATACATTTGCAGAACAAACATATTGAAAAACATATAGAACCATGGTGCACTTATATTGTGACGTCCCTTGCTCATATACAATGCCCTGCATGCATAAAACTGGAGTTCATCCCTCCTGTCAGCGCAAGCCCGCTAACACGAGGTCGTCTACCTATCATCGGGCTCTTGATGGTGAGCAACAACCTAACGGGGAAAGAATAGACGTGTCATTCATCACATCTCCCTTGAGATCTACCTAGCTGCGGAAGCGCATAAAACATAAGCACATGGCATCACATAGAATACCCAAATACATTTTTTTGATGTTAATAACATATTTTTCTCTCGCTGTGTTTTTTTAAACTCTTCGTATATGCAAAATGAGTTAAAATATGTATACAAAGTTTTTTTCACATACGTGACGCTGACCAAACCATGTACACAAAGCAATGGTTATTATTTTTCTAAAAAGGAATTTTTGCATACGCAAAACAAACTTATGAATGCGTCTGGAGTGGTGCGAAAAGTCAATAATGATGAGAAAAGTTTTGTGTATCTTTGTTTTTGCACCATTTGGCATATCACGGAAAAAAAAAAAAAAGCTGCGTCGCGGAAATAGTGCAAATATAAACCACACGAAATTTTTATATATGCGGCACATTTTTTCAGAATTTTCGCTATGAGAGGTCTCTCCTTCAGCAAACCTCACAACTTGCTTCCTCATTTTTTTTTCTTAGTTTTTAGGCAAAAATTAGGTAGAATTGATTGTTGTTTTCAATGGCCCAACTCCTGCAGCCTCCATGGGGATCGGATAGGGCGGCCACCACGCATACTGACAGAAGAGTGCCTTCAATTGTATCGTGGAACCAGAGGGGATTTCCCCTCGAAGCCGGGCGAGGGCATTCTTTCAAATTGCCCTTTCTGCACATGGACATCATCTTCTTGCAAGAGACATGGAATATAGTGGTCATCCGTTCTACCGACATCCCATGGTACCATCATTTCTCACCGCCAATGAGCCATACATGGCAAGCGAGGGTATGGAGGGTCGCGTGCTACTTCAAAGATGGTATAGCATCCACGCCTCCCGCCCACAAGGCTGATAGACTCAACCGCCACCGTGGATCGCGAAAAGTTGCAGCCTCACCATCGCCCCATTTGCTTATCGCAGGATATTATATACCCCATGAAACTTCTAAGTTCTACGGGGTGCATCGGTGCGATATAGATGTGCATATGCCCTATAGGGGACTATAGGGGATGGTATGATGATATAGAGCAAGATCGCTAGGAGGGTCATGTGTTTTATTGGGAGATTTCAATGCACGTGCGACCACGGTGGCGCCGGTCACCTTTTCGGGGAATGCCGACTCCAACCCACTTTGGCTAGAAAACGGAGGCATCCCAAGATGCAAGACGGCTCCCGGGATACGGTCCGGAGCCTTTGAAGAGAGTTGGTCCAGCTATGTCGGATCTTTGACATGGTGATCCTGCAATGATATGCGCAGTGGCCTCGATCGGGGGCTTCACTTGCGAGAAGCGGCGAGGCGATGGTGGAGCCGCGTGGTGGGACTATCTCCTAGCTCGGCGCCATAACTTGATATCGTTCGAGATTTCAAAGGAGCGCACCGGGAACAAGAGATGAAGAGACTTTGTCGCACCACTATCCACTTTATGTCACTTTGGATTGAGGCACTTCGATTATGCGGCCACAGACCGCGGGCGCCCGGGTTTGGAATACACCTCAACTATATAAGCAAGCAAGATATGAGGTGGCACTTGAACGTGAGCTACGAGGATTGATGCCTTCTATACATTTGCATGATAAGTGTGAATGGTTGGTGGAGGCCTTACTTTCATGGCGGCCCAATAAATGCTTTGCACAAAGAAAGCCCCTTGAGAGACAACTGCGAATTCCCTCAAAACCCACGGTTTGGCCCAGAATGTAAGGCTCTAAAGAGTCGGCTATGCACCATCTTAGATCCACGGCTCGACCCGCGGGCCGTTAGGGACTATAAGGCATTCTTGAAATCCAAAAGCATCGCTACATTGCGAGAAAATCAGCAGCGCATGTTTGATCTATCGATGATCGCCCGGGCAAAAGCCTTTTTGGCGTAGAGTCTTGTATAAGAGGCATCAACCACTGGCAATGTCACCTCGAACCGGTTAGGCAGTGGTTGCAGGGGAGTTGTATGACCCCCTCAGAGCAATTGCCGGCGTGCGGATCAACTAACACTACGACTCTGGGAGGGAGGGACATCCACGTATCTTAGGCATTTTGCTAATGGTAAAGCAAAGGACTTGCGGGGACTTCTGTGCCTAGCCGTTGAAATGGGGTGGGCCAGCTTGCTTTCGGCCTTTGATAGGATAATCAATCAGGCCATCGAGAGGCCTCCAGAATGGATGGTTAGCAAGGTCACCCCTATTCATAAGGCGGGAAGTATGGATGATCTCCACCAACTACCGTGATGATCATGGTCACCTGCTTTTCGCCAAAACTTATAGCAAAAGTCTTTGAGAAGAAGTTAACACAATGGGCGGGAGGAAAGAAGCGACGATGCGGTTGGCGGCGCAAGTTTCCGCCCACCCACTCCATGAGTGATCATATTTTTACGCTCGTAATAATTATGGGAAGCTAGCCGCAATGCACCCACGTGACTTGTATTGCCGCTTCGTGGATTTTAAGATCGGATATGATACTATCCCTCTCGACCTTGCTAGGCAACGCTTGCGTGGGAGCTACATGTCCCATAGGATTTGCGGCAGAATGCCATCTACCGCTCTATAGACGTAATATATGCCACTTTGCTGCGTCAAGGCTGACCACCCGTGAACAAAGACCATAGGGTGTTAAAATAGGGATGCCCGTTATCTCCAACGCTTCACACCGACCCCCGATTTTTGGTCCACAGGTTGTTTTTAGTTGTACGGGTGTTGTTTTATGTCAAAAACAACACCAAAATGGCCCCAAAAGACCACGGCCCGCTTATCCGGATTGCACAAAGGGCTGATGGTTTTTGGCAAAAAACCTAATTGGGTTTTTCGGCACTTTTTGTGTTTTTGTCAATACGCCCTTTTTTCGGTGTTGTTTTTACCGAAACTTTTCGGCGTGTGGTTTTTTATTCTTTACTTTTTGAGGAGCCACGCGTTGTTTTTTTTCCTAAAATAAGACACGTGTAGATTTAAATATTGCTATACGAAAGACTAACTTACAACAATGGTTTTAAAAAACTATATGTTATTTACAAAAGAAAGACACCGCGTGTTATTGAAATCTATCTATTGTTTTTTAGTGCTATTAAGTATTGTTTTCTAAAAATAGGACATGTAAAAGAGCATTATAAGAACATATAGGAAAAACAAAACTTTGTTTTTAAATGCCATTTAGCTAATGAAATATTGACATTGTAGTATACTTTTTAAATAAAAAAGTGTTATTTTACCTAATCAAATATCGACGACCGCATTACATTTTAAATAAAAATTATTATTACGACATTTAGAAAAACATTGGTGTTTCTAACATATCTTCTAACCAATCAAATATTATACATGGCATACATTCAAATAATAATATACCACAATTTAAAATCAAATACGATTGTATTTAAAATAAGAAAACTTGTAGGAATCTAGTGGATCATTAAGTCTAAGTGCTTGATAAATCATTATATGCAAATAAATACATGCCATTAAAACCATTGGAGGGAAAATGAAGTACATAATTAATTTACAGTGAGGAATGAGAATTGGAAAAGAGAAATACCGATAAAATTGTAGACTAAAACCACGAACCACGAAGTTGATATTTTTTTTTCAGAAAGGCAAGTATTTGCCTACTCATACAATCAAGACCCAACAAGTCCGAGATTAGATACAAATGAATCACAGGATCATCTTGCCTTGATCTTTTGAAAAGTAATCAAAAGATGCTATCTTGAAAAATCTAGAGAAGCAAATAAAAGTCCACCTGCTTTTGGCCCGATGCTTTGCATTAAGCGCATCCTCTGTGCCTAGATAAGGTTAACAAAGGATTGAAAAATCTCCCAGCAGCAAAGGAACAATCAATGCTTGATTAAAACTCGTGTAAGGTGAATCGCTTTGAAACAAAGGCCGCAAGGAACCCACCGAAACCGGTAATAACTCCGCAAAACTCCCCATTCAAAGAAGAGTTGGTTATTGCAGTAAAATCTCAATGTCTCCTCAATGGCTTGTTAAAACACAGAATTGGCTGGATCAGCTTTGAAACAAAAGGCCGCAAAGAACCCAATGAAACTACTCTCGAATGCAAGTTGGTGTTGCAGCCCAACAAGAAGTCTCAGAGGATCAACCGTTTGCAAAGAAAAAGGGGAATGATGGCTAGAGTAGGGCGCTGTAATGGAATTGGATGACCTATGTAACTCGGATAAAGTACGACTATCACTTAAAAGCGAAACTCTACAAATTCAAGGAAGAGCCCCCTTTGCACAAAACCTAAAAGCAAATGACCCTAGCAAGGCAGGAATGAAGTAGACCGGGGAAAAAGGTCATTATGGCCAAAAAAGGAAAATTATGGCACTAAAATACCTCGAGGTAACTGCTTGAAAGGAAAATAGCAAAGGAAGGCGACAAAGCCACACAAAGCCCACTCTGTATATGTGATGACCATAGATTAGAATGAACAAAGAGCTCCGCCATAGATTAGAATGAAACATTTCCAAGCATCCTCCCCGCAAATGGACATTTCCATTAGCTTTTGCATCTAAGCCTTAAAACCTTACAAGGGCTAAAATACTGATTTTGATAGTTTGATTTTCCTTCTTACTTGACTGGATGAATTGAAGAAGTAAGAATTAGAAACAGGCATCCCCGCCGCCGAAGTTTCAAATGCATCCCTCAAACTCGACCGCTTCATCGCGATTCATGCCAGGATTCCGTGTTGGGGCTGAATGGAAAGGGGGTTTAGGGCGCCATAGCAAAGGTAAAGTTTGCCATGCGCCATCATGTAGATCACGCCATCGCCCGAAAGAGAGGGAAAATCGTGTCAAATGAGAAAGCCCATGAAATTAAAAAGCCAATCTAGGCCTTTATTACATTAATGAAATCAAAGGCCTTGGATCACAATCTCCGCTTGATCTCTCCCATCAATCCAACCGCTCATTCAATAGCCAATAATATTATAGGATTGGGATCAAGATCTCTCGCCATTTATCTTAGTTTTATCTTAGCTGTTGGATAGAATACTACGTTATCACATTATCACGCTGCGTGCACACAAGTATTATTTTAATTTTCAATGCATACAAGTATTATTTTTTAATTTTTGTATTATTTTAATTTTCAATGCATACAAATATTATTTTAATTTTCAATTACAATAATGTTCACTAGCAAATGTGTGCGAATTGTCGGATGTTACACAAGCGATAGTTAGAAGGTTAAAAACACCGTTACTTGCATTTTAGGTGCTTATAATAGTGTCTATGGTCCCCCCTTTGTCTAGGTCATACCATATCCTGTAGAATATTCCTTGTGGGAGTCATACGGGCCATCACTTTGAAAATGGGGTCAAAATTGACCATGTTTTGACCCTATCATGTGAATGGGTACCAAAAACCAATTCAGCGGTTTTCAACTACCAAATTATACAATGTCAATGCATAGCAAATTACATTGTGAGCAGGGAGTTGCTCCCCTACTGGGCACCAACATGCCACCTAGGCTCAAACATGCCAAGGTGGCTCAAACATGCCATGTGGGCTCAACATGCCACTTAGGCTCCAATATGCCAAGGTGGCTCAAACATGCCACGTGGGCCCCAACATGCCAGCAGGCTCCAAAATGCCACTTTCGGCCCAAACACGCCAAGGTGGCTCAAACATGCCAAGGTAGTTCAAACATGCCCACGCGGGAGCTCCAACATGCCCTAGGCTCCAAAGCATGCCAAGGTGGCACCGAACGCTACCACCTAGGCACCAACATGTGCCCACCTAGGCTCCAAACATGCCACGTTATGGCTCCAAACATGCCAAGGTGGCTCAAACATGCCGCCCAGGCTCCAGCATACCCACCTAGGCTCCAACATGCCAAGTGGCTCAAACATACTATGTGGGCTCCAACATGCAAAATGGCTCAGAACCCCATGCCACCTAGGCTCCCGAGCATGACACAGGTGGCACCTGGACTCCAACATGCCACACGGGCTCCAACATACCACTGAACTCCAACATGCCACAGGCTACAACATACCAAGGTGTCTCCACGGGCTCTGCCTGCCTCGAGGATGCCACTAGGCTCCAACATGCCGCACGGACTCCAACACGCCATCTAGGCTCCAACATGCCACCTAACATGCCAAGGTGGCTTAAACCTGTTCACCTAGGCTCAACATGCCACCTAGGCTCAAACATGCCATTAGGCCCCAACATGCAACCTAGACTCCAACATGCCACCTACACTCTAACATGCCACCTAGGCTCTAACATACCACATAGGGTCAAACATGCCACGCGGACTCCAACATGCCACCTCACATGCCAAGGTGGATCAAAACATGCCACGCCAGACTCCAACATACCACCTAGGGGTCAAACATGCCAAGGTGGCTCCAAGCACACCACCTAGGCTACATGCCACCCAGGCTCCAACATGCTACATAGGCTCCAACATGCCACATAGAGGCCTCCAAACATGCCACCTAGGCTCCAACATGCCAAGGTGGTGGAACATGCCACGTGGGCTCAACATGCCCACAGAGGCCAAACATGCAAGGTGAGCTCCAAGCACCACCTAGGCTCGAACATGCCACCTAGGCGCCAACATGTGGGTGGCTCAAACATCACCTAGGCTCCACATGCCACCCTAGACTCCAATATGCCACCTAGCTCAGGCGTGCTACTTGGCTCCAACATGCCAAGGTGGCTCCTAAATGCCAAGGTGGCTCCAAACATACCATGTGGGCATGATGATGGGACTTCATGCAAAAATATGATAACCTTTGGAATTTTTTTGGTAGTTTTGTGGATTAGAGGGCGTCCTGAGGAGCTCGAATGGAGGTCGACTTAGAATCATGCCATCAGGAGCGGCAAAATTACTCTAGGGACCAAGTTACGGTCATTTTTACATGAAAAAACCGCGAACCCTCTACATGGCGGTGTTCTGCGACCACCTCTTAGACCAATTGACTCACGAGCATGTTGGACGCAGCTACTTTGCACTTCTTGGAGCGAGGGGGTAGTCTTACGCCCCACAGTTGGTCTCGGGGGTAATGTCAATGTTTTGTGTCCATTGGTCGAGTTCCACCCGATTCCGGGGTGGGGAAAAGTTGCTATCCATAGCGAGGGTTCTTTGGGAGAGGACCTTTGGGGCAAAGCTGTCTGGAAGGTCTTAAAGGTCCTCTTTCACAGGGGTCAAACACCCTCCCTCGTGATGACATTGTGCAGATTTTGGTCGAGTCGAGCTAGGATATAGCCTCCGAAGCGTAAACCACATTGTGTTGCTAGCTAGGTTATTGGAAGGGTTTACATTATGGGGGGTGAGTTTTGAGTGGTTGCACTTGGGACATGGTTGAGAAGGCACCAGTGAAAACATGAAGCAATAGGGCCGGGATGGAATGGGGTTTGGAGTTATCCTCCTCCCGATTAATGGCAATTAGAAGTCAAGAGCCCACTGCGGTAGCAATTATTTGGGATCGTTAGGGATGGCCAATAGATCAAACTCTGTTATTTCGGTTGCCATGGCCATATGTGTTTTAGCAAAGGCACCTAGCTATTCAAGAAAGCGACCCGCGTTTGGCCTTGGCAGCGTAAACCCATACAATTTGCTAGGTTATTGTAGGGTTTACGCTTCGTGAGGCTAAAACGTGGTCATTTTCTTGATAATAGGGTGCACCTTGCTAAAACACACATGGTTTTCCATGGCAATCGAATAACAGTAGTTTGGATCTATTGGCCATCCCAAATGATCCCAAAACGCTTTGCTAACAGTAAAGGGCGCCTTGACTTAATTGCCACACCGAGGAGGATAACTCAAACCCCATTCCATCGGGCCCTATTGCTTCATGTTTTCAATTGAAGCCAACCATGTCCCAAGTGCAACCGATTAAAACTGAATTTCCCCCATAACGTAAAACCCTTTTAACCCAGCAACACAGGTTTTTACGCTTTGGAGGCAGGCTATATCCTAATGATTCACCAAAATCTTGCACAATTTCATATCAATGTGAGGGAGGGTGTTCACGCCTTTAAGATGGACCTTAAAACCTTCCTCGAGGCGCCTCGGCCCCCAAAGGTCCTCTCCTTAAAGAACCCCTGCCACTTGACAGTAACTTTCCCCACTCCAAAATCGTGGAACCGACTCGCCGATGGACTCAAAATGTCGATATTATCCCCGGGGACCAAGTTGCGGGCGTAAGACTACCCTTTCCAAGAAGCGCCAAAGTAGCTCATGTCAAACATGCTCATAGTCAATTGGTCTAAGAGGTGGTCGCAGACACGCCATGTAGAGGGTTCGTTTTTTTTTCGTTGGGTAAAAATGACCGTAATGGTCTCTAGAGTAATTTTGTCGCTCCGATGGCATGACGAAGTCGAATCTCCATCTCGGAGCCTTTGTATCACCCGAACGACAAAACACTTGGTTTTATACGTGGTCAACCCAGCAGACGCTCAAGTGGTTTGATAAGTTCTCCTGCATTTTATCTTGATTTTTGAGCCCGCCAAGGTGTGTTACTTTGAATGACCTGATTCAACAAATGGATAGGAAAATTGAGCTCCCTGAGGGGAGGACTGGCATTTGCCCTCCTAGAGGAGCCCGATAGAAAGGCCGCCTCGACAACCTTTCCGGGAGGTCCATCTCACAGGTCCGCCTCCCCCTTTGGTGAGAAAGTTGCGCATTTAAGTCCCGCCCTGGTTCAATTTGGGGAAGGGTGTCACATGGTTCTCCAAAGATCCTCTATTCTATCCCTTGCCAAGTTCCTCTACAAAAATGTCAAAGGTTATCATATTTCTTGCATAAAGTCCTAGTCATCATAGATCCATGTCACCATCATCTAGCCATGTCACCTAAAATTTTGCCAACGCCACCCAATGAAAAGACCAAAGATGGACATCTTTTCATTTTTGGCCGAGCCAAAACTTGACCTTTTTTACTTGGCATGCCATATCACCACTTGGGGTGCCTAGGTGGCATGCTTGAGCCTAGGTGGTGATGCATGAGCCACCTGGCATGTTGGAGCCTAGATGGCATGTTGGAGCCCCTGCATGGCATGTTGGAGCCACCTTGGCATGTTTGAGCCTAAGTGGCATGTTTGAGCCACCTTGACATGTTGGAGCCCACATGGCATTATGGAGTCCATGTGGAGATGTTTGAGCCACCTTGGGCATGTTGGAGCCTAGTGGCATGTTGGAGCCTAGGTGGCATTTTTAGCCCACCTCGCATGTTTAAGCCTAGGTGGCATGTTTGAGCCCATCTTGGCATGTTGGAGCCCTAGGTGGCATGTTGGAGCCACCTTGGCATGAGCATGTTGGAGCCCACGCAGCATTATGGAGTCCACGCGGGTATGTTTGACCCACCTTGGCATGTTGGAGCCTAGGTGGCATGTTGGAGCCTATGTGGCATGTTGGTTTCCACGTAGCATGTTTGAGCCATCTTGGCTTGTTTGGCGCCACCTTGGCATGTTTGATCAAACATGCCACGCTGGCTTTGGCATGTTGTGAGCCACCTTAGCATGTTTGAGCCTAGGTGGCATGTTGGAGCCTAGGTGGCATGTTTGAGCCACCTTGCCATGTTTGAGCCACACGTGGCCTTTTTAGCCACCTTGGCATGTTTGAGCCTAGGTGGCATGTTTGAGCCACCTTGCTGCCATGTTAGAGCCACCTTGGCATGTTGGAGCCTAGGTGGCATGTTTGAGCCACCTTGGCATGTTGGAGCCTAGGTGGCATGTTGGAACCACCTTGGCATGTTTGAGCCACCTTGGCATGTTTGAGCCACCTTGGCATGATTGAGCCTATGTGGCATGTTTGAGCCTAGGTGGCATGTTGGAGCCCCGCATGGCATGTTTGAGCCATCTTGGCATGTTGGAGCCTAAGTGGCATGTTTGAGCCACGTTGGCATGTTGGGAGCCTAGGTGGCATGTTGGTGCCACCTGGCATGTTCGACCCACCTTGGCATGTTTGAGCCCTACGTGGCATGTTGGAGCCTAGGTGGCATGTTGGAGCCACCTTGGCATGTTGGAGCCCAAGTGGCGTGTTTGAGCCACCTTGTCATGTTTTAGCCCTGGGTGGCATGTTTTAGCCACCTTGGCATGTTGGAGCCACAGGCATGTTTGAGCCACCTTGGCATGTTGGAGCCTATGTGGCATGTTGGAGTCTAGGTGGCATGTTTTGAGCCACCTTAGCATGTTAGAGCCTAGGTGGCATATTGGAGCCTATGTGGCATGTTCGAGCCACCTTGGCATATCAGAGCCTAGGTGGCATGTTTGAGCCCATGGCATGTTTCAGTTGCACTTGGGACATGGTGTACCTTTTTCAAACATGCATCGAGCCATGGCAACCGAAATAATGTAGTTTGGATCTATTGGCGATCCCAATCATTCCAAAAAATTTGCTACTACAAAAATGTGTTCTTGACTTCAATTGCCACACCGAGGAGGGTAAATCCAAACCCCATTTAGGTCAATTTCTATTGCTTCTTGTTTTCAACCGCAGCCTTCTCCATGTCTCAAGTGCAATGAATAAAACTCGACCTCCATAACGTAAACCCTACAATAACCTAGCAACACAATGTGGTTTACGCTTTGGAGGCCAAATGTGGTCGACTTCTTTGATAACTAGGTGGACCATTTCTAAACATGCATGGGGAGCCATGAGAACTGGGAATAATAGAGTTTCGATCTATTGGCCAACCCGAGATCCCAAACAATTTTGCTAATTTGATAAGGCACTCTAGACTTTTAATTGCAAAACTAGGAGGAGATTAAATCCAAACCCCATTCTTGCGCTTTCACCGCCTGGTGTTTTCAAACGCAAATGCTTGACCATGTCCCAAGTGCAACGATTAAAGCGACCTCCATAACGTAAACCCTACAATAACCCGGCAAGGCACAAAGGTTTACGCTTTGGAGGCCATACCCCTAGCCGATTGAGCAGGAGCTTGCATAATGTCATGAGGTAGTGGGAGGGGAGGGCGCTCATCCGCTTTAAGATGGAGCCCTAAAACCTTCCGTGGGAGCGATTCGACCCAAAAGGTCCTTCCTGAAGGTCCTTGGCCCGCTGGACGTCAACTCCTCCCCCTCTAATCCACATGAACTGGACCGACTCGCCAACGGACTCAAAACATCGACATTACCCCGGAGACCAGTTTCGCGGGCAGAAGACCACCCCCCGCCTCCAGAAGCCCAAAGTAGCTCATGCCCAACACGCTCAGAGTGAATTGGCCTTAGCTGAGGGTGCGTACACGCCATGTAGAGGGTTTGTGTTTCTTTTCTCGCACAAAATGACCGTAACTTGGTCCCTAGGGTAATTTCTCACGTTTTGGACGACATGGCTAAGTCAAATCTCCATTCCTGAGCCTTTGTATCGCCTCAACGACAAAATTTTGGGTTTCTATACCTGGCCAATCGCAGACACTTTTTAGGCTTGATATGTTCTTAGTGCAAATCGCCTAAGTGCAATAAGTTATCTTGTTTTTCAAAGAACCATTGCATTCTTAGAAAGAACCATTGGATAAGATAAATTAGATACAATTAAAACCATTGGATGACGTGGATAACTATTGATCGTCTATAGCGAACCTTAAAACCAACTAGATGTAGGCATGGTTTAATGGTGTTCCACTAATGATATCCAAAATGGGGGATAATGTTAGGATATTGCATAGTCTTGCCATTTTTAATGCTTGGGGATTTGTTGCAATGGTCCTATTCCCCATAAACAATTACATCTCAAATTCTTAATGGTCTAAATTATACCAAGATGTAGGAACGGTTTAATGGTGTTCCACTAACGATATCCAAAATGGGGAATAATGTTAGATATTGCATGGTCTCTTGCCATTTTAATGCTTGGGGATTTGTTGCAATGGTCCTATCCTCCATAAAGAAATACATCTCACAATTCTTAATGGTTTGTTATGCAAAAATGTAGGCGTGGTTTAATGGTCTCTAACAATATCCAAAATGTTAGGATATTGTTAGGATTTTGCATGGTCCTATGACATTAATGCTTGGGGATTTGTTGCTTGGTCCCCTGACTCCCTCAAGGAATACAAATCAAATTCGTGATGGTTTTATTATGCAAAAATAGGTGTTAAGTAATTGAAGTAGTTGAAGTAACTTGTCTTACATGGAATACTAGTATAAGGACATGTGATCGTGCACGTGCATCACATGTAGCAAATCAAGTACTCTGTCCTACCACTATAAAGACCTGTGATATGGAAGGATAGGACATGTAGAGAATCATGTATTCTTTCCTACTTCTATAAAGACATGTGACAATAGAAGTATTACACATGTCGTAATTCATGTATTCTTTCCTACAATGCCTTAGCAAATAAAGTACTCTGTCCTACTACTATAACGACATGTGACATGGAAGCATACGACATGTAGAGAATCAAGTATTCTTTCCTACTTCTATAAAGACACGTGACAATAGAAGTATTACACATGTCGTAATTCATGTATTCTTTCCTACAATGCCTTGGCAAATAAAGTACATTCCTACTACTATAAAGACATGTGAATGGAAGTATAGGACATGTAGAGAATCAAATATTCTTTCCTACATCTATAAAGACATGTGACAATAGAATTATTAGACATGTAGAAATTCAAGTATTCTTTCCTACAGTGGATTGTATTATAAAATGACATGTCACAATAGAAGAAACTACAAAACAACAGAGGATGTTTTAGTCCATTGAAAAAGAACACCATTATCCGAACAAAACCATACCTCCACAAATCCACATGTAGGATTCTTTGAAAACAGACATGTAGACCTACCAAACCGATGTTTTCAATGGAAGGACCAAAACCTGGGTGAGTGTGCTTTTGGACTCTATATTGACAAGTTGGAGACCGGATGCAAGAACATGGAGGGGTGGCCCTTGGCTGCCGTGAGGCATATCTGAAAAAAGCTTGCTCTATGCGGCATTTATCCGGGCTTATTATCCCATACTAGGGAGTATGCAGAACATTTGGATGCTCTCACCAATCGTGACATGACTTGTATTGTTTGCTTTCGGGATTTTTAAGATCGGATATGATAATCGGTCCTCGGGGACCTTTGTTGTGGCAACGCTTGCGAGCTACATGTCCCACGTGATTTGCGTGAATGCCATCTACCGGCTCTATGATGGAATATATGCCACTTTGCCCGTCGGACCACCGGTGAACAAAGACCATAGGTGTTAAACAGGATGCCCGTTATCTCCCTACGCTTTTGGACTCTATATTGACAAGTTGGAGACCGGATGCAAGAACATGGAGAGGGTGGCCCGCAGCTGCCGACGATATCTGCCAAAAACAGTTGCTCTATGCGCGATCCGGGCTTATTATCCCATACGCCTAGGAGTATGCGGGAACATTTGATGCTCTCAATTACGTGATATAGCAGAATGACAATCAACCAAATAGAAAAAAAGTCATTTGCCAATCATCAAGGCACATGATATCCCGCACTTCTATTACTGAGGGACAAAAGGATGGAAGTTGTAAGGACCTTTAAGTATCTGAATCGATTTCTCTGCTAACATGCTATGGGATGTGCATTAGTAGAAAGAAGGATCAGCCAGCGGGATGGAAAGCCCCGTATGCAATGCAGAATAGCCGCTGAGAATAGATCTCTTCGATTGGAGCACGCATAAAGCACACCTTTCCGGCACTTTCGTGGAACCGCATTGTTGTATGGTATAGAGATCCGGGGGCAGCGGTTAGCAAGGGTACTTGGGATAAGCTAGAGGGGTACGAAAAACTTTCCCGACGACTGGGCGCCAAGGACACCTTTACACCGCAGTGCCTTATCTAATTTTGTTTGTATGAGCGGCTTTGCCCCCGCAAAGATTCTACTATGCGCAGCACCTTGGCGTATTTCTATAAGGTTGACAGAATGGATGCACAACGTCTTCCTCCCTGGGCTCTGCTATTGGCACAAGGGCCACAACGTTTGAAGAGAGTGTGGCAGGAGCATTGTAGGGGATGGTTCGCAAGATGGTCCATAGACTATCAACACATTGTGGATATCGCGGGCGAGCCGTGCATTTGAATGAGCTTTCTTTGCCCTCTCGTGGGATGCACCCACTCTTGCAAAGCCCAAAACAGAGCACTACCACACATAGGTCAATCCGTCGCTTGAACACGGCCCCCACCAGTATTTGAAGGCACACATCTCCACCAAGAAACGGAGAGCTATAGCTGCAATAAGGACAGGGTCCCACCATCTCGAGAATTGAGACGGGTACTGGGTACGGATGGAGGCGAGGAATCCCCGGCATGAGAGATTATGCGATCTTTGTCACATGCGGATAGTAGAAGATGAACACCATGCTCTACAGAATGCCCAAAGATATGCACACATCCGAAAGCGACTCATGCCGATCTTAGATGCTCGAGATAGCAATTCATCAACTGGGCCGGGCTTCCGCCAATGGTGGCATGTCTTGCGTCCTACATTCTGCAAGCCTCCACCGTCAGGGAGTCCCTTATAGCACCAGGAATTTGAGCGCCCACATAGGGCCTCTCAACGCCTACTACAAGGGTTTTTCCTCCCACATGGGGGGTTTTTTTTATCTCAGTGGTAGAGACACATTGTACAGGGTTTCTGTAGTTTTCTTTTGTGTTTGGAAACTTTCTGCTATATTGTAAAACCGTCTCATAGGCCAGTTGGCCTCCGTGGACGTTAAAATATACTTCCTTCCTTCCTTTCTTAGTTTTTTATGCAAAAATTAGGTAGAATTGATTGTTGTTTTTCTTAGCTAAGTCTAGGTGAAGTTCATAGTTAGGCCTCCACCTATTGCTCCTCTAAGTAAGTGCATGATGATGGCGAGTGATTTGTTCTATGGACGAAGCTAGGCTTATTTTAGTAGGAAAAAAGAAACACTCAAAACAAAAAAGAAAAAGAAAAACCCTTGTTGCCTACTCTTAAAGCGATAACCATAGTGATAGGGAATTAAGAAGAGTTAGCTTAGGATTGCGTGTTGTCAAGAGCCTAGGTAGTGGCCTTTGCCTGGTATTGTCGCGGTTAATTGGCACCACACCAAGTATGGGTGTCATTTGCGATGTTTAGGACAACTAGGCTCTGCCGCTCTTTGAGATGTATAGCCCTTGCCGTTATTGGCTTTGGTCACGCGATGTTGAAAGATGTACACTGTACTTTTATAGGAGGTTACGAGGATTCATTACTAATTTATATAGTTCCTGATGGTGGTGTTGATGAAAGTCCAGCACTGATATAGGGACTGGCATATATTTTAGTAAGTACCCGATTGGTTCTGTTTTTCAAAAAAGTGCAACGTGGGTCAAGTGCAATGCATTGAGCTTGCTGAGCTCAAGTGGGAGCTTCTTAGTCAATAGTTGGAATCATGTTGTGGGCATCTTTTCTATATCCATCCTTGTATGTAGTTACCCAAAGGTCATTTAGTAGTAGTAGTAGTAGGATATAGACTTAGTTATCCCTTTAATGAAATGAAAGTCAATGTCATTGAATGAGAGATGTTTAAGGTTAGGGTCCCTACTTAATGGTAAAAACCTGAAACTTAGTGTTATTATGTAGTAGGAAGGAAGGAAGGAAGGAAGAAATTTTTAACGTCCACGGAACCCAATCGGGTTATGGGACCCAATACAAAAGAGAGGGCAAAAGCCCAGACTGAAACTCGGGGACAGGGAAAGGGAATTAGTTTAGGGTGTTGACAAGCACTAAATTTGGAGGTTCCTTTTTTGCCTAATCTCCTCTGCACATCTCTCACAAGGAACAATAAGAATTCTAGCAACAATCTTCTTATATGTAAAATATTGTTCACCTTTGTAAAGTGCACATCAATATCATGATATAGATCAACATCTCTTGTACTACTATGTGCCTTAGTTTCTCCATTTCAATTTCAATTTTTGACATATTCAATGAGAATTTTATATTATAATATAAAATATTCATGTGCCTTGACTACTTATTATATGTTTTAAAAAGAAAGTCATGGCATGACAATGACCTTAATCTTTGGAATGCTTGAAACCTCTTCCGTAACTCTTGGGAATAGATGCCCAACTTACAACTTGCCACATAGTGCATGTAAAGAAAAGAAATATTTTAGATCATTATACACAATATATATATATATCTCACACAATGGAGAGTGCAAGACAAGAGGAGGTTCAATCCAACTGTCCAATGGGGTGGTACAAAAATTTTTAAGGTTCAAATTTTAATATTTATTTACCTTCTAACATCAACTATCATTTGCCAAGCTAGGCAGATGTTGGAGATTCCATACAAGCAACTTTATATTAGGAGATGAATTGAATTGAATTGAATGTTTTTTGTAGTCCATGGAGACCAATCAACCTATGAGACCAATACAAAAGCGCAGAATGCGTATTACTGATTGGGTTAAACAAAACCCCACTCCAAAGGGTTTTCAAGGGAAAAACCATGGGATCAATGAGACTGCTGACAAGCTGTACGAAACTGGCATTCCCTTTTGTTATGGGATCCCGAGACCTACAAATGAAGTTCATTCGGATGATATTTGGGACTCAATTCTTCAACAAGAGCGACCCAACATTGCTTCCAATCACTGTTCATGGTATTTGCCTAAACTCCCCCATGGTGTTTGAAAAATTGAAATGTCTCTCCAATACTGTTGTCATTATTAAAGTCAACAAGGTGGGGATTAGTATCGAAAAACTCTGGTCATTTCTGCTTTCTCTTCTAAAGGGTCTTGCTATTAATGCAGTTTACTAGCTAAATTATCCTTACATTAAGGTTGAAAGTGGAAATCAAAGGTCTGCAAACTTTCTTTTGCATAGTGGCACCCTTGTTTATAAAAGTTTTCATTTATCTTTCATTAAATGGATTCCAAAATTATCAACAGCTGAGTTGAACAATTTCTATGTGGCTTCTACTTCTCTATTTGGTTTGATCCAATTTATTGGAATGAAGAATCAATCAAGCTCCTTTTTAATTCCATTGAAAGTCATGTATCTACTATCTATGCTACCTATAAGCCTCCAGTTGCCTATGTCCAACTTGACCTCATAAAAGATATTCCTACATCTATTCCTTTCTTGGATTGCTTTCGTCAAAAGACATCTTTGGACCTTAGATGGAATGGCTTACGTCCTCTTTGCTTAACTTGTAGCTCTAGGCATTTCTGGTATGCACAATGCAAGGAAAAAGAGGTTTCAATACAGGAAAATGTACTGATGGAGCTTATGACGTTCTTAATAATTCAAACATTAAGAACCTGACTGTTCAAGAAAGGTTACAAGAAGTCCAGGATTCTTATTGGAATAAGGTCAACGGAAGTATTCGAAGAATTGCCAAGAAAAGATTGGAAATATGGATACAACATAAAAATAACAACATAATAAAAGATATACAACATAATGTTACAGATACAATTAAAAAGGTAAACTTTAGAAATGGCTCCAACATCACTGCTGAATGACTAAGACAGAAAGATATAATTACAAGGGTTAAGCTAAAGTTAGTTTTGCCTCTAAGAATGCCATGGATCTTCATTCCACTTTATCTCAGATTGCCACAGACTCAAGTTTACTTGTTAAAAATAAGCTCAGACATAAAATTCCCAGTCCACACTAGAATTTGTCAAATTGAATTCCAGTAAAAGGTACAAGAGATTCATTAACTAAGGAAATTCAGACAAAGTATTCAATACAAAACAAAGAGACAGGAAAAAAGCAGAAAGTTAATAATGGCCACAAGGGTAAATCTGTTGTCATTGAGAATACTATCTCCACCAGAGATATTGCTGAAACTTCTAAGGGGAAAGCTAATCCCAGTGGTTATGAAAGTAGCTCACCACCAGCATTAGGCAGGAATTCTGCTACTCAACAAACTGCTTTCGAGGTATCTCCATTAAAGACCAAGCAGATTGTAGAAGATACCATGGTTTCAGACATAACTAAAGTGACCAATATCATCCAAGCCTCTAAATCAATTGAGGGAAATAAAAAATACATTTCATCTTCATCTTTTGATTACACTTCATTACAACTTTTTCCATGTATACTCACCATTGTTTCCTTTTTATGCACACTTAACCATGAAAAGAATGGCATGAAACAAAGGAGGTGCGAGCTCATCAGTACGAACAAGAGTGGTACAAGCATAATGCATTCTATATGAAATCAATTACTCGGTATGAGAGAGCTTTACAAGCGAGGCTCAAGTTCAATTAGTCCTGCCACCATCAGTGCAACCAACACCTGCACATAGCAAACACCCTATTCACGTGATAGCAGATACCCCATATTTGTTTGCTTTGTTCCCCTTGTTCATCTAATAGAATCATTAACGGAGCCCGAAATTTTTCTAATATAACACGATCATATAACACATAATCCTAAACCATTACATCCAATAGTTATAAATTAAATCCTCCCCGATTCCCCTTTGGTTTGAATGAATATTCACACGGGCAGTGAGGTAAGGCAGCGAGAGCCTGTCTTGTACTCCCCAAAGTCATATAATACATGTATGAAATCAAACCATTTAGTACATTCCCTCAAACATTATAGTCCAAACTCGCAAGAGCATAAGAAACTTACATCACTTGGGCTAATGTGCGCGGGAGACATGAGGCGGTGCAACATGTGAGGCTTTATGCCATTTCTGTGTATATCTCTCTTCTTGGGTGTCGGATTCGACGATTTTTGGTGCTTTGGAAAGCTTGAATTGCGTGTTTTTCATTGGTGTATAGGCGCTTCAACATCTGAGTCATTATCGGACTTGAGGTGTACCATTTTCGGCCCAGTATGGTAAACCTCACACAATTCTACTTCCATGGCATTTGGATATTCTTCTGTTGCTATTTCTACTATGGCATCTGCCCCTCTAGTGCGATCTGGTGCATAGTGTGTATTGTTTTCCCAATCGCTCTAGTCTATGTTAGCTTGTGCAATAAAGTTTCATGCATTATCATGCATGGTGGATAAAAGGTATGGGGAAGTGGGGTACACTAAAGGTTGGTCCAAGGTGCCATTGGAAACTAGGTTGGGGTCCCAAGGTTTAAGACTAGAATGTAGTGTGGTCACACCATAGATTTCACCTATTTCTCAAAGTCTATTTCTATGCAAACTACTAGCTACCCACCATTAGACACTAGAATCAGTGTTTCGAGTTGATTACACAACATATTAAGCTTGGCTCTTAGCCAACCCTATGCATAATTTATGATTCTCAAAGACTCAAGCCTTTATTAACTTATGCAACAAAGTTTCGTGCATTCTCATTCACGGTAGGTGCACCACTTTTCAAGTTTGGAAGAAAAGCAATTGCATGAAAGATTGAGCAAAACGTGTAAAACGTTTGTCAATCATGGCAAAGGTAAATGATTATAAATGTTTTACTATCAAGCAAACTCTCAAATACTATATAATGAATGCTAGGACTAAGAACATATATGTCAACAAGAGCATCCTAGATGGAACTTGTTTAGCACTCGCCATTTCTTATAAGAATGTAGCTATTACACACTAAGTGTCGTGTTCTTCTCCCAACCTAGGTGTTCTCATCTACTACAGTCCTCTCAGATTTCTTATCTTGCTAAAGGTGCAAACCCTCACGTCATGGAAACCAAGAGGTTCATTCTTCCAATATGATAATCTTGACCGGGTCATATAGTTGGGTGGATCACGCAAAAGGGAAAAAAAAAATTCATGAGGTAGGATCATGGTCGGCTTTGGCTAACAATGGTCACACATCCTAGATCCTTGGTAGGGCAAAGAAACTGTGAGAAAATTATCTACAAGATCATAGCCATAATGACACCTCTGACACTCGGGCAACTACTGGACGTAATTCACCACTTGGTAGAAATTCTCAGACGAGGTCAATCTACCCACTAAAAGGTTATCCAAGAAAAACATAAGTGGTAACTTGTAGGAATTTCAACAAAGTGGTGGTTTATTGACCAAAGACCCAAGTTAACGTTGTAATCTTTTCGTAAAATATGGCGCTTGAAAATGGCAAAAGTTTGCAGCGAAAGCTAAGGCTAAATGGCCATACGTGGCTTCACCTTCTGTTAGCTACTATTGTTGATTTTTCTCTCCTCTGAGTGCCCTGGCCATGGCCATTCTTTTAAGATTTTCATGCTGGGGACCCACTTGGTCTTTTGTATCAGGATTTGTATGGCCGCAGGGATAGAACGTATACATATTTGTACAGATCAACAGCTGAAGGAATGTGGCAGACAGAACCCATTCTGCGTTGGCCGCTTGAGCTCTAAACAGGGTTTTGGCATGTTTTATTCATGTGGGTGCTTTGCTTCTAAGCTCCAACTGCCCCCACATTGTTCATGGAAGAATTTCGTTTAGGTCCGGTGCATTTGTTTCATTGGGCAATACCTATAAGCTTGTTGGCTGTATATATTTCCCTTTTTCTTGTGTGCTGGATTTCTCGAGAAGCTTGTACGTAATCCAACAGTGTTAAAAAGCAACAAGCCATGTCGACTTTGAAACTAGAGGACCACCGCCAATGTGCAGTGGATAGATTACTATGTTACTATCTGAAGCGCAACCTTCAGGCTCTGTCTTGCAACTAATTCTTGCCGAAAGGAGGTCAATTCTCAAGCTTTGGCTCATGACAATGGATTCTGCAATTAAGAAGTTGCTGCCTTCCCAACATAAGCGCAAAGGGCTTCTCAAGCATCAGCTGCATCTTGTGAAAAGAAAAGATTGTGATCGATATGAAATTGCACCTATACCAGACCCTCTTTCTTTTGACAAAGGGTTTTTCCTGTTTATTCGTGCGTGTCAGCTGTTAACCCAGCAAATGGAGGGGGTAGTGCTAGTTGGTCTTGCAGGACCCTCTGGAGCAGGGAAGACTGTATTTACAGAAAAAGTTAGCAATTTTATGCCTGGTATTGCAATCATATGCATGGACAACTACAATGTTGCCAGCCGCGTAATTGACGAGAATTACGATGGTGAGTACAGCAAGACCCATTATATGATGTATAAAAATTCATCTTATTTTATGGAGAAGTAAAGGGGATGGGAAGGGGAGGTATTGAATTAAAGAGTTTGAGACCAATGGTGTTGCCCATGAAACTATCCCTTTGAAGCTTCTCTTATGTCTAATTATTTTTCATAATAAGGGATAGCTTCTACTGTAATGTCTTTTCTTCTTTGAAATGATATCCTTGACTCAGGCATGCGAACTTTGTGGCAGATCCTAGGATCATAGATTATGATACTCTACTTGAAAATATTAATGACTTGAGAGCTGGAAAACCTGCAAATGTCCCAATTTATGATTATAAAACAAGCAGTCGCATTGGTTTTAGGTCAGTACTCAATCCTTTGATTTGTGGCAATGTTTATGGATGGGTTAAAAGCTGCTAAGCCCTGCAGATGTGTGGAAGAGCCTTCATCGCGTGTTGTCATTATTGAAGGTATTTACGCTTTTGCGAAATTGCGGCCTCTGTTGGATTTGAGAGTTTCTGTGACTGGGGGTGTCCACTTTGACCTTGTTAAAAGGGTCTTGCGTGATATAAATCGATCTGGACAAGCACCTGAGGATATTATTCACCAGATATCTGAAACGGTTAGGCATTCTTCCTTTTTTGCTATATAAATCAAAGTCTTGAATTCTCTAAATATCAATGAAAATTTTCCAGTTCATGCATTTTCTATTTCTGGAGGTGACTTTTTTGGAATGACAGGTTTATCCAATGTACAAAGCTTTTATTGAACCTGACTTGGAAACTGCCCACATCAAGATTGTTAACAAGTTCAATCCATTTTCAGGATTCCAGAATCCAACATACATTTTGAAGGTAGTTTAGAGAATTGCTATAATATACATCTGATGTTATCTCTAAACCAAATGAATTGTAGTCTACGAAATCTGTCACTGAAGATCAAATACGAGCAGCCTTGATGCCTGATCATACGGAGACGACTGAGGAAACATACGACATGTATCTCTTACCTCCTGCTGAAGATTTAGAGACATGCCAATCTTATCTTCGGATGCGCAATCGTGATGGAAAGTACAGCCTTATGTTTGAGGTAAGGCAGAACAGCCAGGAATAGATGGTTTTATCATCATGGTTAGCAGAATTATCTGGATGACTAAGTGTATTTGCTTAGGAATGGGTTACCGATGGTCCTTTCATTATCTCTCCAAGGATCACATTTGAAGTAAGTGTTAGGCTTCTTGGGGGGCTTATGGCTCTTGGTTATGAAATCGCGACGTTACTGAAACGCACTAGTCATGTCTTCTCAGATGAGAAGCTTGTAATTAAAATTGACAGTCTCGAGCAGTTGCAGCGCAAATATGTGCAGGTAAACAAGCACATATATTTATATTAAATTCTCAGATAGATTGTCTAATGGGGCTCAATGGCTTCTGCAGGTGCAAGGAAAGGATAGGTCCCTTGTTGCAGATGCTGGGAAGAAATTGGGATTGCAAGGATCTTATATACCTCGCTCTTACATTGAGCAAATTCAGCTGGAGAAACTTACAGCAGAAGTTACGGTAAATTGTTATACATAAGCAATTATTGCAAATATTATCAAGTTAGTATCTCATGTTTCCAAAGCATTAATCAGCGTGAAACTATACAATTGGTGATTAATGATGGTGTCTCATAGATGATATGATTGAGAGGAATAATCCAGTGAAATTGATTTGTTGTCAGGCCATACCAGAGGAGCTCATGACAAAATTAAGCTTGACAGATAATATGATCTTAAGTCCATTGCCATCACCATCTCCGTCTTTGCAGAGACGATACAGCAGGAGGTATATTGCTTGCTGCCTCGTGAATCACTAACCTAAGATTATCTATCTAACCTTTTTCCTCGGCTGTGGCAGTCAAAGCTGGCATCTGAACACTGATATTAGTACCAGGTACTCATTTGCTCTGGTTTCCTGTGAGTACGTCATGCTTAAGACTCTGTCAAATTAAGTTTTCCATTAAATTTATTATGTTTTTTTAAAACTCTATTGTGTTTGTATAAGTTTGCCCACATTCTATCATGCTGTTGTAGTTTGCCAAATCATGAGCCAATCACAAGGCAACCACGCAAGAAAATATCAAAGCCTCCGCCACTTCACATTGGAAACCTCCGTGATGAGCAAGGTGCAGATTCTCCAGCATTTTTTCAAGGGGAACAAGTAAGAACAAATATGTTGTTTTACCCTTCTGGACTTCTGTTAAGGTCCATGTATGAATGTCATCTCATTTTATTCCATTTGCAGGGTTCTGTCCGCAATATATCAGAACAGTTGGCTGCGGTAAATGAGAAGCTGGACGAGCTCGTGTCTCGTCTGGGGGAACTTGAGAAGAGGTTACCGAGTGGTTCTCTACCACGTCAGAACTCAGTTCTATTTGGTGCAAGCACTGGCCCTTCAGTTGGATCATTTGGAAGCAATGGCGCCTATGCCAATGGCCCAATCAGTACTACAGCAAATGGTCCTATTTCCCTTGCTACTTCAAGTCTGGAGTATCCATTAGGAGAGGAGGTAAGATGTTTTGTTATGACAGGCGGCATATGTATCTGCAGTGCTGAGTTAGTATTCCTTTATACCAAAGTTGACATATTTACTTCTGCAGATAAAGTTACTCTCAAGAGGCCAATGCCACATCAATTCTCAACTGGATGTTCTTACCAATCTTCTGCGAGAAAACCTCAGACTTCCAAATCAGCAGAAGAAGGTTGAACGGAGGATATGGGACGGTCCAATAAGGAACATGAAAACGACAGATTCTGGGCTAGCTATTGCTGCTGTTCTCATTGCTGTTGGTCTGAGTAGTGCCATTGTTATAGCAAGAACTTTCAAACCAAGATAGGGCTCGTAAGAAAAAGAGAGACTGCTTTAGGTACATGCAATACAAGCCAATAGAGTCTGACTTGGAACTGTATTTAAAGTTGACTTGGAACTGTATTTTTCTGCTGCTTAAATTCACGCCTGATGGGATGGCAATTTACCATGGTTCATGAGCTGCAAGCATGGATTAAATTTATCTGTATGCAGTCAAGTGTTAATAAGGGGTGCCAAAATCCAAACCATACATTTTCTTCTTTATCAGCATCAAAGAAGGGGCAAAGCTTCATTGTGTTATAACTGAGTAATCTACTTTGTTCTTGAATGGATCTATTCTTTTTAGATCATCACAATGGAAAATGTTTAGAAGACAAGAACTAGAAAACTTGTAAATATCCTTGGGAAAATAGAAATGAGAGCCATTCCAAACCATGCATGCTTAGAAGCTTAGTGGATCCTATACTTAGCAAAGAATTATTTGCATCCATATATGTTATTCTTGATGGCAATTATAGTTTATTTTAAACTATTGAAACTTTTAAGATTGAATAAACAAAGTATAGAGCAAAGGATTGCCTTTCTTGGTTTGGTGGCCAATCCTTTGGGTTAGCAATTAGGGGGTCTTGCATTCAAGTCTTTTTTGGGACACCTAGGGGACCGTCATGTCCTACATGGCTCTCTATGGAGTTGGGGAGATAAAAAACTTTGTAGGTAAAAAATACTATCTGTCTATCCACCTACCTACCTTCTAAAAGTTCTTGAGTTTCAGGAATTTCAGTGTAAAGGACAAAACATATTAACTAAAGAGATAAAAAAAAACTATCCATCTATCTATCTACCTAACATTCAAAACATATACTCATTAAAGAGATAAAAAACTTTGCAGTTTAAAAGTACTATTCATCTATCTATCTATCTAAAAAATTTTGAATTTCAGAAATTTTAGAGAGAAAACAAAACATATTTACTGCTGAGCAATTGAAATGATATTTTATGTATCTTAAATATGCTCTCTATGGGGCTGGGGAGATAAAAAAAATTATAGTTCTGGTAACAGAAACTTGTTGCAACGTGCTAGGCATTTCGTGCTATACCATAGTAGGAAGCAGATCTGCTAGTCTTTGCTACACTGTTGTGCATTAAATTTTGCTAGCTATAAAATTCCTAGCATATAAGCTCATGCATGTCCGCGAAATTTCTTTTGAAGGCCGAATGTCTGTGAAAATTTCATTCCTTATATTTTTGTTTTCTGCCCTCTGGGGTGTGTGAATAAGGCTTATGTTGACAACTGAGAGCTAACCATGGTTGAACCATCAATTGCTGTCTATGCACATTGCAGAAGTACACAAGTTCGATTGACCTCTTTATTCTACCAATGCCAATGTTTTCCCAAATTCAATTGTAGGATATGAGTTGTGCAGAAATGATCCAAAGGGTATAGTGTTCTCTACACAGATTTGTGCCATCAGAGTTCCATTAGAGCAAAAAAACGTGGTAAGGACAAATAAAATACCTTTAGGTTAGATCCTGCTGACGAGGCAAAAATACTTGATAGCTTACCAGATGTCTTATCTGATGACGAGTGAGTTGTAATTTCATTTTTGTTACGCATACCCATTTTAATTATACCAATGTTTTGAAGTATATTTTTCTAACTTTATTCTAAGAGTGGGGTCGATATAGTGCATGTGATGGCAATATGATGCATCTTGTGATGCAAAATGTGTTGGACATTTAATTGCATGTAGTGCCAACATGGTGCATATGATGCCAATACAAAAGTTATGGGGGGATATGCAGGTGGAAAGTAGCAATCTACCATGCCTGATGGCTACATACAAAGAACACAAGAGAGAATATCGATAGTTGACAAATGCCCACAACACAATATATATAGAAATAGCTAACACTATACAGGTGTCTTAAATTATTTCATCAGAATTTGGCCAGACATTTTCTAAAGAATGGCTGCCAAATATAGGCTATGGAGTACTAAAAAGAAATGCATGCTGGATCATAAACTCTGACAACATGGCGCAATTAGTCAATTCTAGGTGTAATTCCCTCGTTACTCGAACCAGCAAAGTCTAGAATGTACTCAACTACAAGATTTAAACTTTTAAAACCTCCAGATCACTTAAGGCGATCATTCTATATGGTTTAATTCCAAGAAATAACACAATTACTTCGAACCACAATACTTTTCCCATTTCCAAAAAATTGCCATGAGATAAATCAATATTATTTTCTGGAATTAAAAGTTTTTGATAATATTTTAATACAAATGGGAGATAGATAGTTCATAGAAGATGCATGCTCAATCCTTGCTCAAGTAAGGTCAATAGAAGTCAACTCTGTGGATTGTTAATTTGAAGAACTCTGAATCACTTTCTTGATCTCTATTTTGAGTTCATTATCATCTGTTTTGCCCTTCTTTCCCTTTCTTTTCGCAATTCCTTTATTATTTCAAGAACAATGCCAATTTTTTCGAAGTTAAAATCTAAAAATTTGCCCTTCCATCACAATTTTTGTGCTTTGTCAGAAGTCGATCAGTCTGATCTTCTGTCATTGCTCCAAAATATTAGTAAGAAACTCTGACCTTCAACCCATTCGGAAATTTCTCTAACTTTGACCTCAGCAAAGCTTCCATGAATTCTTCTTCCGATTTGATTTCCATTTGGGATAATGTCTCAAAGGGCCCAAGTATTCTTGGTTTCCTTCCTAAACTCGATTATGTTACATGAATTTCCTTGCCTTATGGAGTTCTTAAACTTGCTGAAGAAGAAATGATGCGAGTTGGAATGAATAGCTAAAGAATGACTGTGGGCCCAAAACTTCACGTTTGTATAGGGTACATTAAAGCTTGTAAAGGATACGATAAGATGAGGCTAAACATAGATGAAAGTAGGCTTAAAGAGGATTTATATGCTGGTAAGAGATGGCAACGTCAGTGTATTTATTTGGATCACTTGCCAGTCAGTGAAATGATCATATCTTCTCCAGGAAAATTTTGCAGATGAATTATATATTCCGATTCATCAATATAAAGCACCAATTGTTCACTGCGAGATGGTTTTAGCAGATATCAGGAACTATTCTACACTCATAGAATGCATATGGTAACTTGTTGAACCTAATAGCAAGGACCAATTATCTCAGGCTGATCTTTAATAACATGTGGATGGGGGATTCCTATTTCTAGAGTATTGTTGATAACTATATCAAGAACTATAATCTTTTACTGACTGTCTCTGTTGACTCTGGCCCTGCTGAAATTCCTACCATTGACACTAAGACAAGATGGTGAATTGAATTCACCAAGGACATTTTTAATAAATAGATAGACAGGTAGAGAGCATTTATACGTCATGCCACATTGGCAGCATCCATGAGGACATATGACGGACCCCCAGAAACTTGAACACAAGATCTCTGAATAGAGGAGGCCTATCTTGAGGGGTCTTTGGGTGGTATTGTCCTTTGGGATATTCACATAACCCCTTGGAATATGTAAGTTCATTTGTGGAACTTAACGCCATTTGGGCACTAAAGGAATGGTTGGAAATACTTTGCCCCAACCATATCTAGATACCCTAGAAGGAGGTTTTTAGCCAACAATGGTTGGATGCCACTTGACCCTTACGGTGGAAGAACCCCAAAAGAGGGTAGGCTGTTGTCAATCTGACAGATGCGTGGCGCAGATAATTAATCACAGCCCTATAGGCGGTGAGGTTTGGCACAAAATAATACTAGAGTTTGTACCCGGGATTAATTAGAATAAAGTGCTGACATTGTTGTGGGGGTTCTAACACAAGCACTTACTACGATATTCTGAGTATGTATCGCGATCCGGGGAAGTGGTCCATAAGAAGAACACTGACGATTGAAAAGAAGTATTGAAGGGGTGATAGGATCAAAGGAATCCAAACCCATGGTCCGTAGGGGGTCTTTGCATGGCAGTCCCTAGTTGGTTGGGCGAAGAAAGATCCCTTCTCTAGGAAATGAAACGAGTCAAGGCGTAGACACTAGAGAGAAACAACGTTAATTGTAATTATGTCTATAAGATATTTCTTAACCCTTAATATATAACGTTGAATAAGGTCTAGTATAAAGCATATGGATGTAGTATAGATTGAATCATGGCAAGGCTCGAAGAAATTTTGTTATCAAGGCATTTACCAAAGGAAAAAAATATTTAAAGCTATAGGTCTAGGAACGCGTCGATAACGGACATTATTATCATCGCCTAAAGAATATCCCGGTGAATAGTGGATTAGAATCCAACTTGGAAGTTTCTATCTTACTCAGGAATTTCCTTCCATCGCCTTTCGGCGTGAACGATATGTCGATATGGTTGGAGAGACATTAAAGTAATGATGGTAATAACTCCTAAGTGATTTCTAGCTCACCATGGTTGCACAAGTCCGGCGGAGTTGTTGCCACCACAGCGTTGGTTTAGAGAAGAGCGATGGTAGACAGGAGTCTTTCTAGAGAACCAGGGATACTATTGGTTAAGTATAAAACGAGACTATTGTTATCACTAAAAGAAGGCTTACCGTGTTGGTAAAGGGTTTGGCTGTGTGCTCGGAGGTCAAGGGTTCAAGTCTTGCGTAGTACACTTTTATATAAAAGTTGCTATGCAAAGAAAACAAAGTATCATAGATGTGAAATGTATATATTACACTCAAGAGAGCTTAGTGTGGTGGTAAGCACCTAGGCTTGGAGTTGAGAGGTCATGGGTTCAAATCTGGGTCGAGGTGCCAGAAAAATATGTATATAAAAAAATATTAAAATTTTTATACGGCGGAAATACGCTGCGTTTTATGGGTCGGCCGACAAAGATTACATTATCTGGCGTTTCTACACGGCCAAGTCGATAAAAAGCAAGCAGCGCCCGAGTTGACTTTCGGGCCCCTCCTTGACTCCTTTCCGCCTGTTAATGACCCTCCTAGGGTATTTGGGTACCGATCCATTAGAACCACTTTCGCCTTCATCTGAACTACCTACAAAAAGTTATAGCCCCTCCAAACTTGGGTCCTCCAGTTGCCCTAAACCTCTTAAAACTTACAATCTACTACATCAACCTAACACAAAACCAAACATCAAAGAGCTAAACCTTCATACTAGCTTAAGCTCCCACCTAACTACCGAACTAACGAGTTAAAGATTTGGTCAGTGCTATGATTCTGGTCAACCAAAATCATGGCTCTGATACCACTGTGACACTCCCTGAATATATACGGCGCTCCGGACGTATACATATAGGGACTTCCCCCTCCCATGGCAATCAGCTCACCATGAGCAGGGCCCTCCGTCTAACTCGGACCATCCGTAGAGAGATGCCCGGGTGAAGGACACGGAGGTGTCATTCGGCCCACGCCTTCAATGGGACTCCTAAGTTGCGGAAGCGTGAATACATGTTAGCACACAGCATAAATCATATATAAATATCCACCACGAAGGGTGGCACATCTATCCAAGTACTAACGGCAAAGAATATGCATCTAATCCTAAGGAAAACACCCCAAACCCCAGGTTCTACCCCGGCTCAGACTCCAGTGAGGATCGACTGACGGCTAGGTCTCAAGAGATCAGCAGACCGAATCTTGGCATGGCGTTGGCTGGTATAGAACATCGGCCAGGGTTGTCCACTCCATCCGCCCCTCCTGTGCACACTTTGCAGATGGGTCGATCCACGCTATGGCTTCGCTATAGCCTTCCCGAAGACGCAGAGACTCAAGGTATCACCCTTTGAGCCTACTCCGGGGTTCATGGCGCCCGGTCCGATGAGGCGGGTCGGGGAAGCGTCCCCTTCCGGGATCCGCAGTGGTTCCATGGATGAGCTAGAGAATACGTGCGCATCGCGCTCCCCCCATCCGCATCCGTGCGGATTTACTCACCCTAAATCTACTCAAAGTGCAAGATGCTCCATACGGATCACACCTCTACACCTAGGGAGTGTCGGACCCATACCCGCCCTCTCGTGGCCGGGCTATCGATCGTGCCTAGCCCACTGTAGGAGTCTCAGGGAGCCTTTATGTTCGTGCAAGACCCCACCCCACTTCACCACTTGTGTCCCTTCTGCGGTGCTAAGCCCGGACCATAAGCGTCTGACCCGTGGTCTCTTGTACCTGACAGCCGCATATAATGGGAAATCTGAGGGGATCCACCTAGGAGCATACTACAATTCATGGGCTCGAGAGATCTCTACCCCCGTAATCCCCATTTCAAGAGTAATACTATGCAAAGAACTATCAATCCATCATTTAAGAGCAAGTACAGAATCAGAGATAAGGAGAACTCACCTTTGCAATCAAGGGTTAGTTCCTAGAGGTAAAGCATAGAGAACACAGAGAAACAGAAGAAATACACACAACAAGTGCCCAACAGGGGCGCTACCCTACAAATAACACAACTAAGATACAGACTAACCGTCGAATCGGGCTTGGGATGGCTCCATCTCGATCTGCTGAAGGGTGCCTGGCTGCTGCTCCTCCTCCCCCATCTCCAATTGCTCCTAATTCGAATTGGGGCACAAAAGCCCTAATTTGGGTGCCCAAAATGGAAACCCTGCCTTGCCCAATCGATTTGGGCCAAGTGGCATGTCACTAATTAACTAATTTGGTATTTTAGCCCTTTTTAATATCTAAATTCGAATTAGGGTTTTGGGTTAGGTTTCCACCTTTATAATTTAATTATTAACATAGCTAACCTTAGCTTATGAATAATTAATGTGCCATTAATTATTCATAGTGACGTGTCATGTATTTATACTTAAATATGCGTATAAATATGTGGAACGTCACATTGTGGATGGTCCTTCCTCTTTGAAAAGAAATAATATTTGGCACCTCTCCAAATCTGTGATTATAAAACCGGCTGCAAGGAAAAGCACAAAATTGAATTAGAAATAAGAACAAAGCATGCATTGTTCATCATAAATTTGTCAACAATTGAGATAGATGCAAGCAATGCAACTACAACTTGCAAACTGCAACCTATTGATTAGGAACGACCTGCTAAGCAAAATGCAATTGCATGTCTAAATGAGAAATAACCCAAACAATTTTATGGAAGCATGGGAATGCAATAGAAAGTAAATGCTCCTAAATGTGCAAGTCATCAAACAATCTAATAAAAGTACATAGGTGTTCAAGACCTTGACCTCCAACAAAACCCTAACAAAGATTTCCTCTTTTACGCCTACACTTGATTGCTCACCATTGGTTTTGCAACATGCAAAGTCAGTTTGCAAATCGGAAGAAAATTCACCTTCCTCGTTTCCCTTTAGGTCCAAGAAGAGTATTCTTCACAAAAGCAGTCAACCTTTGCTGAATGTATTTTTCTGAAGCCAGTTCAGTCCTATGGCTTGAATGTGGATAAAACATCCAAAAGTATTATACTGGCCAATGTTCATGTGAAAACTTTATGGTATTGGAACCTAAACCACAAAGCCCAAAGGACAATGAGGCAGAGAAGCAATCAGACATTTGAGTTATTAGTCGAAGTTTGTTTCCTCTTTACAATAAACTGATTTTATACCTGCATCGCCTTCAAAAGATTAACGTTATAGTTTGAAATGCCATCCTCTATTTCATGCATCTCTCCTCCTATAGAGATAGTGGATTCACATAAGCAGTCTAGCTCAGCCTGAAACGAATAAAAGAAATTACTTGTCATCATAGAGCAAATTTAGACATGGATATTCAATGGTAGGAATGCACCTTGCTTTCACTTTAGGCTGAACCATCATTGTGCCTAGAACAGGTCAAGACATTGTAGAAGCGTGGAAACCGTAGTCAATAAGTTGTTTGGCCACATCTTCAGCCTACTGTACAAAATATGCAGAATAGCCTTTTCCATAGTGGATAACTGGTCCGCTTCTGTCCCTCCATATCTGATAACGGCACCCAAAGAAAAACCTGTTGCATTTATCTGTTAAAAATCGAAGAATAAATATAAATAGGCCCGATGGCAAAAGAAGATCCTCAAGAAAGCAAAAAAAACAAAGAAAAACCTTGAGAAGCTTGAAAATGAGAAGATTTCTTCGAGTCTAGGTGATCTTGAAATCGTCCAGAAGCTTTAATCCTGTAAAGCAACCATTTGCATTAGTTTTAAGCTTAGCAAGTATGCATTTCCATTCTTCCAGGGTTTTACCATTCAACTCAAGCAAAATGCATCCGGACAAGGGACCCACTCAAGAAATCCTAAGGCGCCAAATTGTGCAGTGAAAAAAACTTCGTGGCGTCAAAATCGTAGGGCAAGCAGGGAGGAAAGTAAAATGAGGATTTGCATCGAAATTGTTGGAAGGTGGAGAGCTCGGGAGTTAAATTGGCATTTATCTGCGGGCAACTTAGTCCCGCAATAGCGAAATACAAACGAGAGGGAACGTCGCGTGCGTTTGCCTAGCGATGTTCCAGTACACAAATTTCAAGCCTTCCCATTTTAAAAAAGAAGATATATGTTTTGGTGTTGATGCCTTCTTAAATCGTAAACCACCAGGGAGCCAAAATTCCTGGATTTTTCCTTGATTGTTTAAAACGGGTATTTTTTGGGCTGTAGGTTTTTGGCGGCGCCGCTTACAGCACCGCCACAATTAAATTAACAACAGATTACAAAACAATAAAACAAGACATTACAAAATCAATGACTCAGGGATCATAAAATCCATCATTACAAAATCTGATAGTGATCATTCAACAGATCATAAAATCTGATAGTGATAATTCAAAAAGTGATTACAAAAAGTGATTACAAAAATTCATCACTGATTCCATCACTGCTTACAAAATTCATCACTGATTACAAAAAACTGATAGTGATCAAAGTCTTATCACTTGCTACTATCTCCATGAAGTTCACTGCGCCACTTGAATCAGGTAGAACAAAGGTACAGTTATTAAATGTTGCTCCCACAAAGGAATGACCACCTACAAGAATAAAACAATCAGACAAAAATCTAGAAATGAAAACTTAAAACTAAAATAGAAAAAACAATATAAAAACCTTACCGACGTTCTTCACAGAGATATTTGGAGGAAAATATTTGAGGAGATTTGGATTGGCCTTCACAAAATCATCGAATGCCCAAGAATCTATAAGATCCTTATCGTCTTCATCAGAACTCGGATTAACCAAAGCACTATTAGTTCCTGCCATAACATTAGTGCTCGCTGCCACAACGGTATCAGCACCTACAACAGCACTGCTATCATGTTTAACTGCTATGTCCAATCTGCTATCAACTCTGACAGATTCAATTGGAGGTGGTTTATCATCCACATGATGTCCACCAGCCCCCTCAGAACCACCTGCAAATGCTTGAAATTCTTAATATAAAGAAAATAGAGAAAAAAAAAAAACTAAACAATGCAACAAAAAAACGACAACATACCTGCAGACAGGGCCTTCGACGAATGACTATCCAGCATATTGTTTTGGCTTGCCTTGATCATTTCACTAAGAACATTTGGATAAAGTCTAAGATTACCATCATCATCATATGGTTTTGCGCTGATGCTCATAGCAGCGTTAACCTGAATGTCTTTGCTACGATCATATAAACAACAGAAATAAATGCAATAAACAACAGAAATAAATAAAATAAAAAACAAACTTACTTTTCATATGACTCAGTGTTCCTATAACCCGTGATAAGTTTCCCTATTTCTGCTGGAACACTTGCCATAGACATGCATGTGACAGAAGACACCCGGCCACTCTTGTTGCAGATATCAACAGAAATAAACTGCCCCATAGCTTTTATCCACTTTGAAATATTATTCTGGCCAACACGGCCTTTCGAAAACCATGCCTATAACAAAATAAAGAAATGAGCAAAGAAAGAATACAAAAAACAAACTAACAAAAAAAAACTTACATCTGGCCGATAATTTGAAATAGCCTACAAGAACAGTGGCCTTGGCGCAGAATTCTCCTTTGGTGGCAGATGACGAACAAGCTGTTTATATGTCAAAACAAAATCATCTTCGTAACTCCAGATTGCAGGTCGAAAAGTGGCTTGGATCATACTTCGTCACTGAAGTTCCCCAAATCTTGCTTATCCTCTCATTATAAACTAGATATTCATTCTTCCCATCAGACTCCAGAGACAAGTCTACATCCTTCACTTCATATAACTCACCAGCGCCCCTGATCGCGAACCTAGAGCAAAGGTAAAAGCACAGCCTCTTTTGTACACCCTTTGGTGTACTAATGCAATAATCTAAGTCAGCAAGAAGATCCTTCTCTGAGTTATAAGGGATTGTAGATGCCTTCTTCCGTGAAACTCCAACACCAGCCTTCCTAGATTGATCGGATGCAGCAACAAATGCCAACCTAGCTCTAACAAACAAAGGATCCCTCATGATATTAAATGCCTCTACTCTAATACCAGTGGTAGCCATTTTCGATTCCTGTCGCTTACGAACAATCCTACCAATCGCTTTCAGAAGACAATTTAAACTGCAACCAGCACATATAAACTATGCATAAGTTTCAACAGAAAAAAAAAAAACAAAAGCATAAATTAAAAGTCATTTACCTGCCAGAAGGAAACATCGATCCGTCTTTCTTCCTCACTTGCAACAGAAACCTAACCACCATCTCATTCAGTTCTAAATGTGGTATTTCTTCAATTGGTACAGACGGGTGAACAGTAATCTTAGGATCATCCTTCACAAAGAATCTCCATGCATCAAATTTCCTCCTAGCCCATTTGGTTTGCTTCTGTGACCTGTCTTTTCCACCCTTGTCCACTTCCCCCAACATCTGCTCATCTAAGTCAGCAAACTCTTTCGACTTTCCTTTCCCTTCAACTGGGGGCTCAATAAACTCCTGATGAAACCATGGCTCATTCTCCAAATCCTTCAACAAACTCTCCACCTCTGAAGCTTTCGTACTCTGAATTAACCTCTCCGCAGCAACCGTCTCATCCTCAAGCATATTGTCATCCAGAATGTTCATCTCAGGCCCCAAATCCAAGGAAAAGGAAGGACTGATACTTACAGCAGCATAAGCAAGGGCTACTCTAAAACAAAGACAAATTAACAACCACCCAGGTGGCTTCCTCCATCGCCATTAGCTCCTGTAATAACATATTAGATCTGTTAATCTACTGCATGCAGGTCACAGAACATACATGCAACTTAAAAAACACATATGCATGCAAAAACATAAAAATATTACCTTACACAAACGCACAGGTTTACTGTAGCTCCAAGCACTCCAACCTAGGAAACCTCCAGCTTAAAATTTAGACGAACTCCAACCTAGGAAACGATCCATGACGAAATCCAGAACTGCAACCTACTGCAACCTTGCAACAGAGGCATAAACTCCACCAATGACGGCAGAAACTCGACCAAAGATACCAGAAAGTCGACAAATCAAGCAAGAAAGTCGACACTTTCGGTAATAATACTTCACAATCTCCTACAAGAAACATAAAAATTTGTTAGTAACAAGCAAATAGCAAAGCAATAACATAAACCAGAAGCTTCCCTAGCCGAAAACTTGCCTGTAAGAAAGAAAACAACACTTGATCTTCAAAAACAAGCTCGGCACCGAGAAAAAGGTCGGCCGATGGGAAGCGGATGCAAAAACTCAAAAATGGTCGGATCGTCAAAGCGCCTCGACGGTTCGGCGTAAGCGCCATCGCTGAAACTCCGGAGCTCATATCGCCGAGGAGAAAAGAAGGTAAAAAAAAACTACCGGAAAAAAAAAGATAATATTCCGCCAAGTGGCCGGAATTTTGGCTCCCTGGTGGGTTTATGTGAGGGAGCGCCGCTGTCGGTTTCCCGCCAAAAACCCCGAAAATCGGGCAGTTCCCTAGCACGTAACTTGCCTCTCTGTATTATCTATATTTCATCTTATCTTATCTCTTAATGAATAACTCCTTCGAGTTGGCCCATGTCTGGATTTCCAAGTATTAAAATTTTTTCCGCTAATACAATTCTTCATTAGCATTTCTAAGGATTTATTTATTCCTTTAACACTTCAATATTGCAATTCAAATGCTTTCAACTAGGAGATTTGAACTCCACCAGAGTCATATGCTTTTGGTCACCAGCTAGTGAATGTGTTGTAATTTTATTATAATAAACTTGTTCAAAATACAAACTCGAACAATGTACAAATCATGCATGATTTCATAATCAACACTTCACTCCTGTAGTATATGGTGTGTTATAGGATTCAACCTCCCATCCTCATTTTCGCTGCTAGTAAATTTCAAAACTTCAGTCAGGAAGACAGTAATCATGGATAGCTCAGAATAAAAAATATCAACCGCCTACATCACAAAAAGAAAGTTTAGCATGCTTTGTTAAAGTTTGAGTGCAATAATACTAATGTAACTTACCTGGAATCCATAAAGTTTAGTCCATTGTGTAGGCCTCCCAAAAACTTGCTTACAAAGCAACATACACCTGCTGCACGAGTATCCATCCACTTATATTGGCCTTCTACAATTTTTCTTTACTTCCGGTTGGTTTGTAAACATTATGGTATTTTTGTAGATCCTTCACAAACCTGCAAAGCCAAACAATTATTCTCAAGAATGCAAAAAACAATGCAGCAGCAAATATTAAGAACAATTACAAACCTTTGCTTTGGCTCTATCCCTACAAAGCGGCCCTTGCTTTCAAAACGTTATATGCCTGGCTCACATACTTTAGATCATACCCCTAAACCAACAATGAGGTATACAACCCAGTGGTGACCACCACATGCAGGAATGAATAGGTAGGTATTCACAGATTTCAAAATTTATATCCGATCTAGTTAATGTTGAGAAGAAGAGTGGATCGAAGAAGTAACAGAGATTGGACACCTCATGCGCCTCTATAAATCGATTCATACACCTGCAATTGATATGTAAGATAATGGCCTCAACGGAAGAGCAATTAGCACTTGAGAGCCTACCCTATATAAAGATCGATTAGCGGTTATTGTGCCAAGAACCAATTTTGCCTAGAATGCTTGCTTCTGACGTTCCGATGGTAATAGATTTTCTGCTACCATCAAATACATCCAAAGGAAGCTTTATCAGTGGTGACAACCCCCTCGGTGCCATCTTCATGGATCTGTAGGCCAAAAATAACTATATATTTACAAACAGCATCCACAGCCTCCATTTGTAGTAATAAGAACTTAAAGACAATATCAAATAATTCAAACTTAACAATAAAGGTTTATTCATTGCAATCAATGTCACATAAGCATATTTTGATCAACTTTTTTTCTTGTATCTATCCAACAGCTTTAAAGCTTTCTGAGACATTTCAATGTCGACATTATACATCGGGTTACTTTCAACATAGCTAGGAATATTGTCCGCCTTGGTCAGCCAATCCTTTAATGTATTATTCAAGAATTGACCATCAACTGTACTTGGATCGAAGGTGTTTGGACAAATGATTATATTTTTCTCATTGTAGTGCGACTTGTACCTGCTGTCGTCAATGAGCAGGGTATTATCAACCCCAAAACTCGGGAATTGACTGTAAACCTTCCTCAATTCCTTCAAGAGAATGGGCTTACTCTTGATCGAGAATCCTGCATCCGTGCATTTATCTTGGCTCTATACAAAAAGAAACTTTGAAGCAAATTTTGATATTCCATGGTTACTAACTAGATGCATGTTTTGTGCTGACATGCTAGACCATATTGCAATCTTGGATTTATTGATGAACCATGATATAAACTCTAAAAAGCCCGGCCATAAAATGATAGTTATCGGCTTGTTCAGTTGATGCAAGACGACATCAAGTTCCTTGGCTAATGATATGCGCTCATTCTTATCATATAATTTACCAACAACACCGTAATTATGAGAGATTCTATTGACCTTGTACTCCTCTAACGACAGGTGGAGGCAAGAGACTCGATGACACTTCTGCTTCAACAACTTGCACCTTTGCCAAAGGAGTGGTTATAGAGAAAGACTTCCTTGCATCAACATAACAGTTGGAAACTTTCAATTATTGAAACAGTTTCAGAAATTGACTGCCTGCAAACACAAATACCAAACTTGATACTTTTTGCTTGCGGATTTCATCAGCTTTGTTCTTTTCCTTCCTATCTTCTCCCACCTTTTTACTCATTGTATGATCTTCAGATTCTGCAATCACTATGTTACACTTAGCAGTAACTGGACTTGCTGGAAAACATCCAATATTCATTGCCCAAAAAAAGTGACGACAAAATCTATAAGCTAATATTCTTACTCGCCATTCAAGGAGTCATGATCTGGTTGATTATTCTCTTTCATATTGCAGCATTCTACTAATACAGTTACGTGAAATATAAATAATATTAGACATCATTGCCAGACAACACTAATCCATGGATCAAAATAGTTCCACCTTCAAATACATGGTCATAACTTGGTGTCTTCTTCTTCTCATCTGCTTCTAATGTTTCTGAGTTAACTGAAGCATTCAACAATCATCAAGCTAGTGCAAGAAAAATAACAAAGCTATAACTTGTTTGTTTTACCCTTGGGTTCTTCTTCCTATACTTGGATACTTCTTCAAAGTTTACTTCATGCTGCTCATTTTCCTGTACAAACACGGTGCCACCAAAAGCACACAACTACGTGAAGGATATCATGTGTTGGCATTTGCAATAACAACATCTCCTTGTATGCCTACAATAGCACATGAGTAAACGTGTAATTTTGGAAATGAAAAGAGACTTTGAACTACAACAATCTAATGATTACCTCAAACGATAGGTCAAACATGGGATATGATATTGGTGACTGCATTTAGCTAACAAAACTGGCAAAGGTCATCTCTGCCACTGAAAAGACCATCCACAAAAAGGGCAGCCTATGTCTCCTTCTAGTTTTGTTGCTAGTGGTAGAGGTGGCAATGTTGGATCAAGAGAAGAGGACTTTGATCCCCCTCCATGCACAATTGAAATCTGGGCTCTAGCTCAAGTATATTCCATGGCTAGTTTTGTTTCCAAGTTGTTAGTCCTGTGCCTCCTGGTACAGGACTATTCGTGCATGCGCCGGACCAAGTCAAGTCCAAGGATCTACAATCAGGCACGGGTCAGCCGTCAAAGGCCCAGCAAAAGACCAAGCAGCAGACCACGTAGTCAAAGCCCGGGTCTGCTACCAAGAGGCGGCGGACAAGTGACGCCGTCACCACCGGCGTCAGCGTGATTTCAGGCTTTTCAAGAGGCACTGCCAGCATTCCTGCAAATCAGGCCTCCTTCCAGGAGTCGGCACCGAAATCAGTCAGAGTGTCTATATTGGGCCAAAGGCCATTGTACTGTATATATGAGTAGAGCTAGCACATGAGTTTTTAGATCGTTTTGAGTCTTGTCCTGATTCGGTTTTCTCTCGATTAGAGCTCATGTATCTTCATTGACATCAAAGGAAGCTTATTATTGTGATCTCATTGTTCTTGTTGTTTTCTTTTCTTTTTTCTTGTTTTTCTTGCAAATCCCGCGTGACATAGCTCCCTCGATTCTCTGTTAGATCAAGTGTCCTCCGCAGGGTCGCCTTGCGAGGAGTTCCCTAACCCGACCCCAAACACCGCCGCCGCGTGCCGGGTCTGATTTTCTTTTCCTTCCATCATGTCGGCTTCGAGGTTTCACTCTGAAGAACTTCTTTGCCAAACGGCGCTCGACCGGGCGCCATCAACGGCGCGGGCTGTTCGGGATATATATGACACTGCTTATGACATTGAGGGCGGTCGTATCCGCTCACGCGCTCAGTCGGCACCTCCTACCCCTCGTGCTCATTCTCGACCAGGGTCTCCCCACAGCCATGTTGTCGTCATTGTTCCCAACCGCAATCTCCACAACATACCCCTGTTCAGCCCACGCCTCACTATTTCCAGACTCCTGACAGCACATATATCAATATTCCTTCAGGTCACACCCCTCTTCCGTCCCAACCTTCTTCACCTCCAGGTGGGATGGGCTACCATCAAGTATCTTTTGGCCCTACCCACGTTCATGACTTTCAGTCTTCTCCATCTTTTCAGCATGCTCTTCCTGTTTATCAAACCACTGATCTTAAGCCTACTGAGGCAGGCTCTCAAGGCCCTTCCCCACCAGATGTTGCTTTCGCGGGACCACATGTTTTTTCCGTTCCACCCCCTTGCTCTCAGTCTCAGACTGTTCCACCTCTCTATGCTTCAACATATCCTCCAACGAATCCACCAGTCTATGCGTCTGTTCCGCCTTCCCCTCCAACTCCTAATTTGAAGCTGACTTATCCAACTTTCGGCAACACTAAAGGCAAACCTTTGGATCAGAGTGCTCAAGCTCATATGGAAGAATTTGAAGCCTTGGCCATTCTGAATGGTCATGCGCAACCACAACTCAAATTTCATATCTTTTCGACCACGCTCAGAGGCACCCCTCATCAGTGGTTAATGGCCAATAAGAGTCACTGGAAACAAAGTTGGCCAGAAATGAAAACTGCCTTTCTGTCTCATTACGGCACCACGGACGATGATCGCCACTCCTCAAAGCAACTCAATGACCTTCAACAAGAGCCCACAGTCCGCCTTCGGATTTTTGGACCGTCTTCACATTCTCGTCAGGTAAACTCGGAGTACCCCCACGCCAAAGCCCGGATCCTCCGTCACGGTTTTGCGGGGGCCTTCCTCCTGCCATTCGACTCATGACCCGAATACTGCGTCCCCAAATCTTTGGAGCAGGCCATTGAATGGTCAATCACTTTCGGTCAATGTTTCTTCTCGGTGTTGCTCTGCGGGAACTCCCTTTCATGCCCCGGTCATGGTTCCTCGGAACTCAGACAACCTCGGCAAGCAAATCCACAACAGCTCACATCCGGTGTACTATTTGTAAATATCAAGGTCATCCGCCAATGAATGCAATGCCTCCAATGGACCTCCTCATTGTAAACGATGCAATATATGCAATCATGCCCGCGGAAGAATGCACGCGATCTCATCCTACACCTTTTTTGTAATAAAATTGTCTTTCAAGTCCGGACCACGCTCAACAACAACCGAGTCATATCAGCCTCACCATATCAACCTCAACAACCGGGCGGTATCAACAACGGCCATCGCGGCGTACGGGGACAAGGCAACCGTCCTCCCTTTGATCCTTCAAAAGCTCAATGTTATCATTGTCATGAATGGGGTCACACCACCACGGCGTGTCCTCAACTTCCACAAGTTCAAGTTCAACTTCCAGTTCCAATCAACCCGCTTACACCGCCTCACGGCTTACCAACTCTGGGTGGCCAATGGAAAATGGGGCCCCTCGTCTGTTTTGAGGAAGCCCCCTAGGCCGTCTCAACAACAGCGACCTCAGCAAACTGCGTCTACTTCCAATCCTCTGGATCAACAAGCTCAGGAGGAGATTTATCAGGCTCTCAACCCTCATCCCAGCGGTCCCAATTGGGTTGGTCTTGTCTCCGTCGTCACACACGGGCTTCACGCCCTTTGACCATCATTCCTCGACCGCGCCCACCGCTTTTCTTTGTGGAAGCGATCCCTCATCAAGATGATAAACAAGTTCACTTAACCGATCTTGACAAACTCATGCCTCATGTCATGCCTAAAAATGAGACAAAGTATTCAAAACTCATGCGCTGCGTAAGATTCGCACCTTGGCAAATGTTCATGCCACAACTTCGGGCTCAGCAGCGTCGGGCGCCCCGTCATCATCCACCAGATTGCACTCTGACCATATCCAAATATTGCCACCGAGGTCGAAGCTTCTCAAAGAAGTTTCTGCTTCTTTACCCGGTCCCGGCTCCATTGGACCTGCGGACCCCTTTTCACATGTTCCCTTGGAACTTCAGGAAGAACTTGCCAAGATCAAGATTCCTTTGAGCCCCACCACTATTTTGCAACTTCTATCCGGGCTCTCAAAGATCGGTTACCTCTTCCCACGTTTAAAGTTGGGCTGTGGCGACTTCAACACCCACGGTGCATGCCGCGGTGGGCAATCAACATATCAATCACGTCCAAATTGATGGCGGTAGTCGTCAATCTCATTCTTGATAAACTCGAGGAAGCAATTGGGCATCAAACAATTATACCGTGCTCCTTATGACATCAAAGTTGGCTAATGGCCATATCCGCAGCCCTCAAAGGCGTCTCCTCTTCTCCACATCAGCATTGGTGATCTCAAATTCCCCTTGAATTTGGTGTTTGGAAAGCTGGAGAGGATCACGGTGACTATGAAATGCTGGTTGGAATGACCTTTTCTCCGGCCCAGCCAAGAGTATTCATTCTTGGGCCCGCGGACCAACTTGTTATCACCGATGGCCATCTCAATGCCACAATGGATCTGAACCGCCAATTGATCTCTGTCGAGAATCTTTGAACCTTCCATCTCGGACAGCGACTCTGAAGAAGCCCAAAATATTTATCATGTTCAAGCTCCTCCGGTGGTCTATCTCTCTCCTCTTACCAGTATCGCGATCCACGGGGTGACATGACGCCGACGGACCAGGTAGTGGCGACTCTCTTGGACCCTTACCTGGCTTCCTGCAATCGCATTCAACGTCTTGATCATTTTTCTGATCCGCTTCCTTCCTCAGAGACAGTTGATGTTCATGCCGTCATGAAGCAACCCTTGCTTGATGATGCTTTCGTGCCCTCTTTTCTTCACGGCGCAAAATGCTTTGCTCCTCCGCCATGCTTCACCCCCCGCTCATCACGCTCGTTCGACACCGAGGTTGTTCCTCACATTCAAACTCCAGAAGTGGAAATCGTGGACATTGGAAACAATCAACCAGTCCGCTTAGCTGCTAAACTTCCACCGACCTATAAAGCACGCGCTGTGACGCTGTTCAAGAAATTCAAACACATTTTTGCTTGGAGCTACAAAGACCTGCGAGGTATCAAAAAAGAATTGGGGGAACTCACCATTCCTACCAAATCAGATGCAAGACCAATCTAGCAACGACAGTACAGGCTCAACCCAAATTACCGTGACCGCGTCAAGGCTGATTTTGACAAACTCTTGGCGGCTGGCCTGATTTATGAGGTCAAACATTCTGAATGGGTGAGCCCCATCGTCATTGCTCTCAAACACAATGGTAAGATCCGCGTTTGCGTGGACTACCGAAAACTCAATCAAGCTACGGAGCGTGATCATTTTCCGCTTCCCTTCACAGACCAGGTTCTTGAAGAAGTTGCTGGTCATGAGATGTACTCTTTCATGGACGGATTCTCGGGGTACAATCAGATCTCTATCAAGCAAGAGGATCAACTCAAAACTACCTTCACCACCCCGTGGGGCACTTTTTCCTACAAGGTGGTCCCTTTTGGCTTGTCAAACTCTCCTTCAACCTTTCAGCGCATCATGCTCTCCGTCTTTCAAGACTTTATGAAAGATAAACCTTTTCTTCAGATCTTCCAAGATGATTTTTCTGCCTACAGCTCCATGGATGATCACTTGGACAAATTGGAGCTTGTCTTTCAAAAATGTGATGAATCTGGCATTAGTCTCAATCCTGAGAAGTGCACTTTCTGTGTCACCTCAGGTGTTCTATTGGGTCATGTGGTCAGTAAAGAAGGCATCACCACAGATCCCGCTAAGATCAGTTGTGTACTGAAAGCTCAAGCACCGTCTAATATCAAAGAGACACGCTCTTTTCTGGGTAAGGTAAATTACTATTCCACCTTCATTCCTAGACTTGCAGCTATAGCTGACCCCATTCATAAACTCACGGGTGATGAATCCACTTGGGCTTGGAATCCCCAAGCGGAAGCTGCTTTTCAGAGGTTGAAGCTGTTACTTACTCAGGCCCCGGTACTTGTTCCTCCTCAATGGGACAAGCCCTTTCATGTTCATGTTGACGTCTCTGCCTTTGCAATTGGTGTTGTTCTCTCTCAGGCCTATGATGAAACCACGGATAAACCAATCCGCTATGCCAGCTGGAAACTCAATCCTGCTGAGCGCAACTATTTTGCCACGGAACGGGAAGCATGGGGCTTAGTCTTTTGTGTCCAACGTTTCCGACATTATTTGCTGGGAAGCCAGATCAAGTTCTTTGTTGATCATCAAGCTCTTCTTTATTTGATCAACAAAGCCACGCCCACGGGACGCATTGCTCGCTGGGTCCTTCTTCTGCAAGAGTTCGCTCCCTTCGAAATTGTTCATAAGGTTGGCAATCTCATGTGGTGCCTGATTATCTTTCACGCATCCACACGGATGATCCCTCCACGGGTGTTTCTGACGCCTTTCCAGACGCTCAGTTGTTCCTGGTCACGGCCACGCCCCATTGGTTTCACAACTTTCAGCAATATCTTCTCACTGGTGCTCTTCCTCCCGCCGATCCGACGCTCTCTCCAGACAAGCTTCGCTCCCGCCAGAGAAGTCCGTGACTATACCATGGTTGCAGGCCATCTGTATAAACGAGGCAAAGATATGGTCCTCCGTCGTTGTGTCCTCCCTCATGAGGTGCCCGATATTGTTCGACAAGCCCACAATGGGCTTGGTGGTGGTCATTTTAGTGGTGATGCCACGGCACGCAAAATTCTTTTGGCAGGATACTTCTGGCCCACGCTCTTCAAAGATGCCCACGCTTATGCTCGCACGCAGGACGCCTCGCCGCCGTGTGGGAAAACCCACGGCCCGTGACGCTCTTCCGTTGACGCCGGTCGCCACGCCACATCCCTTCAGCAAATGGGGTGTGGATTTTGTGGGGCCCATGGACCCACCGGCGCGGCACACCTGTGCCCGCTATATTCTGGTCATCACGGATTATGCTACCAAATGGGCGGAAGCTTGTGCACTTCCTGACAACACGGCCCGCCCTGACCTAAGGTTCTCTACACGCACATCATCACGCGTTTTAGTTGTCCCACGGAACTTGTTAGTGATCGTGGCGTGCATTTTGTCAACCATACCATTAAGGAGCTGACGGATTATCTTCACATCCAACACCGGAAGAGTACACCCTATTATCCTCAAGGAAATGGCTTGGCTGAAAGTACCAACAAAACACTCATCACAGTTCTCAAGAAAATTTGTGACGCTTCACGCACAGATTGGCAGGAAAAGTTGCCTACTGCTCTTTGGGCTTATAACACTAGTTTCAAAATAGCTACTGGTCACACTCCTTTCAAACTGGTTTATGGTCAAGAAGCTCTCATGCCTTTTGAATACATTCTTCCAACTCTCCATTTCCAACTGGCTACAGCACATAATCCACCTGCTGCACTCAAGGAAAGGGTTTATCAATTGGAACAGTTGGATGAACTTCGGCGTGATGCTTACTTTTGTGTTCTTCATGGCCAACAGTTGTAGAAATCATTGCATGACAAACGACTTAAGACAAAAACATTCAGAGAAGGAGATTTGGTTCTTCTTTATGATTCCCGTTACAAAAATTTTCCGGGCAAGTTAAAGTTTAGATGGCTTGGTCCTTATCAAATTGTTCAAGTGGTCCAACCCAAATTTTCAGTCGGCTGAATTAGATGGCACTCCATTACCTACACTCGTTAATGGCTTTCGCCTCAAACAATTTCATACAACAGAAAGTGATAATCATCCACCAGATGCTGTTCCAGACACAGACACAACAGATAGTGACTAACATGCGGCATATTTATATTATAGAGATGAAATTTTTACAAAATGTGAGCAGAGCCCATCTATTTCTGCTATGGGCAGAGCCCTATTTACAAAAGCGGCCGAGAGCCCTATCTACTAAGTCCTAAGGAGAAAACCCTCTACTCGGGTTTGGAGGCGAGAGGTGATCACGCAGGATGTGGTAGTAATTACGCTTTCGAGTCCCGGGTGCGGGTGCAAATCACCTCCATCCCGTTGGTGTGGGGATCGGCATGCTCACCATCCCGCACACCACCGCTCCATGGCAATGCCACGGTTGTGGCACCGCCAGAGGTCCAAGCGATCCATCTTGCATGTAATCCACTCCAGCGGTTAGGCGGCATAGTGCACTTGTCGTGCGATCCAAATAGCCAGATATATCGGCGCCATCGGGTGTCTCGGCTTCCACTGCTTGTTAAGCCTTATATAGCCAACCGAGGACCTGCACAGACGGCGTGGACCAATCAGAAATTTCGCCAACGTGTTTTTACAATGCAAGGTGTTTCTAAATGGGGAATCTTTTCTCCGTAGCATATCTAGCCATGGTACCTTCCTCGACACCTTCGCTTTAATGATATCCCACTTCGAAGTTGCCGGCATTAAATGACATTCTTTCTTTTCACGCCCGTCGAACATTAATGTGCATCCTTTAAGCCCGGTCACATCCGATCATTCTCTTCGCCTCATCTCCACCGTTCCTTGCTTCTCCTTTACTGGTTTGGGGACTTAGCCAAAATTTTGCCTCCCCATCGCCTACTTCCCATGATGCCGCCACTGGCATCATCAGCGGTTGCCGGTTAAGCCCTCATCATGCCCCCTTCCTACACTTGCGCCCTAAAACCTTTTTCGCCTATCCCGCACCTTCGTCTTACGTTCTCTGCTCTCGCCTTCTCCATCTTCGCCATGGTCGCACCCAAATTTCTTACACTTCAAGCTTCGCTCCAAGGGATGCGACTCTTTTCGAAGTCCGTGTCTTTCTCGACCCCACCTTTCGCGAGGCCCTTGTTGGTCCGTCGGAAGTAGCGGAACCCGAAGCTTTCTGAATTCATAAATGGAGCTCCCGCCCCAAATCGAGACAATTGAAGCGGTTTATCGCTCACATCGTCAACAGCCGGAAGGACTTGCTACGGTGGTCGATGGCACCACCATTTTGCTCACACAGCCTTTGATTTCTGAGGTATTCCGTATTCCCTTGCAAAAACCTTCTGTATCTTGGGCTGCTTTACAGGACATGGCGTCACTCAGTTCGGTGCTCCTCCTTATCAAGCAAACCAGCATCGCCTCACCAATATTGCAAAGTCACATGACACTTTTGTGAAGTCTGCCCCCTCCTCTGGACATGAAGCCTCAGTGGGTGGCCATCTTCAGGCACTCATCCGTCATTATCTTCCTGTTCCTGAGACCCCTTCCACTTCTCATGCCTCCACTCAGCAGTCTCTGCATTCCCAACGTCAAAATCAACAGGCTGTACCTTCACGCCAGACTTCCCCTGGTCATGTTCAACACCAGACCACACATGTCCCTGTCTCCTCTTCATCCACTGAAGCCACGCATTCCACTTCCCGTCATGTCTCCCAACAATCTCAGACAAAGCGAATGCCGGGGCCAAAGACCTCCAAATCCTCGCCAGCTTCTATACCAATTCCAGCAGGATGTTCAAGCTGCCGCCCTGCAGTTACAAGCATCACAGGACGCTCTCATGAATGGTGTTCAGGCGTCCCTGGAGGCTTCGGATGCAGTTCACCGAGACCTTCAAGCTGCCACTGCACAAATTCAAAATCTGGAGGCCACACTTCAAGAAAAACACGAGGCTCTATTACAGGTCCGTGTGGATCTCAAAAATGCTCAGGATCAGACCAGCCTGCTTGAAGATCAACATGCTCAGCTCCAAACCACAATTCAGGACTTGTTAGAGCAGAACAAGACAAAAGCTACCCTCCTGGGTGACAAGGAGAAAGACATTGCTAAGCTCGACACTTTGTACACGGAGCTTTCTCACAATTACCGCACTCAAGTTCATGACCTTACCGAGCGTGATGCTAGACTCATCTCCCTCGAAGCTCAGCTTTCCACGCTGACCAATCAGCTAACGTCCATCCAGGATCAGCTTTCGGAGGCTCAGAAACAGAAGGTCATCGATGACGCTGAGATTGCCACTCTTCGTCTCCAAACTCCAAGGCAATCCTCTTCACATGCCACGCTTCCTATTAAACGGGTCCGTGATCAGTCACGTCTTCTATTAGAAAAGGAGAACCGGATCCGTGACCTGGAACATCAGCTTCAGCAAGCAGTTCAATCTGCTGAAGAAGCCCAAAACAAACAGGAGGGATATATCGACATTGCTACCAACATCCCTGTGGACTTCTCTACTCCTTCCAGCTATCTTGACTATGTGGTGGCCCGACGGCACCTTTTCCTTTTGAAGTGGTACGCGGCCAATGGCAATGTTCATCAACAGCCACTCCAAAGTGCGGATTTCCTTCGGATCTGGCCGGATCTTTCTGTAGAAGACAAGGGTTTATTTTGTGCACTCTTAGTCTTTGATCAGCTCAATTCTGAAGACCCCGACTTGGTCATTTTCCGTGTTGTTCAGCCAATGGCTTATGTTTTTTCATGACTTCTACCTGGCGGATCTCCATGATAAATTCCGAGATGAGGCCCATTGTGTTTTTCGAGGCAACTCCAATGCTGCTTGGTTGTTATCACCAACCAACCCATATTTCAAGGATCCCGCTTTCGATCTCGGACTTTTGAACAGAGTACATGCACAACTTGCTCAAGACTTACCTGCGTGGCGGGCTGAAATATTGGAACAGTAAACAAAAATTTGGCGCATCCCGGCGATCTTGAGTTCGCCCAAATTTATATCGACTTGGGAGGCTACAATCAACTACGGCCTTCCCTCGAAAGCAAGACCATCTCAACGGGTTGGGTAAATCCTCCTGTCTATCAATTACTCTCTACTTCAGAGTGGGACCATTGGTGTCATGCTCTTGATCAGAATCTTGTTCGAGAATTTAGGGACATGGCTCGCCAACCCACGCACACGGGCATGCTTCCCTCTCCATATGCTTCCTTAGGAGTCCCTCCACGCCCCGGTTCCTCTCTTACGACCGGGCGCCTTCCCTTTTGGACGAAGGTCATGGATGGCCACGCCGGTCGACTCCGCCTCTCGACGGATCTCGGTGGGATCCCCGGTTGTCGACGCCTCAATTGGGAGGATAATGCCACCCTGGACACTACTGAGAATTGGCTCTATATTGCTAATGAGCGTGGTTGGCAACGGCCTCCTGATGCTCTTCATGGCCTTGATACCTTCTTGCAGAATGCCGCCACCTCACCAGACCCTTCAGTTCACCGTCAAGCTGGTTTTACGTCTTTGCTCGGATGCATCTGGTAAGCTCTTTAAATCGGCGGCGTCCCATTTTTCTGCAACCCGAATGCCGCGTCCGGTGCCTTGATCTCGGACACCCTTCTCATGGAGTGCCAGTTCGTTCCTTCTGATGCACATGCTGCCCTGGAAGACATGGTGCGCTCTCACTTCCTCATTGATGCCGATCCTGCCCTGGGGCTCAACACTCCTGACGCACTTCAAACACGCCAGGACCTCATTGCCCATTACCATAATGGCTTTCATGCTCATTCCCCTAGGATCACTTTCGTTCTTGGTTTCCGCCCTCCGGGCACTTCCTCCTTTTCTTCAGACTGAGTGTCGTTTGGTGGGGGGGAGTGTTAGTCCTGTGCCTCCTGGTACAGGACTATTCATGCATATGACGGACCAAGTCAAGTCCAAGGATCTACAGTCAGGCACGGGTCAGCCGTCAAAGGCCCAGCAAAAGACCAAGCAGCAGACCACGCAGTCAAAGCCCGGGTATGCTACCAAGAGGCGGCGCTCAGACAAGTGACGGCCCGTCACCGCCACGTCGGCCGGGCGTGATTTCGTGGCTTTTCAAGAGGCACCGCCGGCATTCCTCAAAAATCAAGCCTCCTTCCAGGAGTCGGCACCGAAATCAATCAGAGTGTCTATATTGGGCCAAAGGCCATTGTACTATATATATGAGTAGAGCTAGCACATGAGTTTTTAGATGAGTTTTGAGTATTGTCTCCGTTCAGTTTTCTCTTGATTGCGAGAGCTCATGTATCTTCATTGACATCAAGGAAGCTTATTATTGTGATCTCATTGTTCTTGTTGTTTTCTTTTCTCTTTTTCTTGTTTTTTCTTGCAAATCCCGCGTGACATAGCTCCCGGATTCTCCTGTTAGATCCAAGTGTCCTCACGGAGGGCTGTCTTGCAGGAGTTCCCGAACCCAGACCCCAAACACAAGTCCACATCATCCATCTTCTTCTTCAATGATTGAATGTCGGGTAAGATTCTTTCATTAAGATCGTTCTCCTTTGACCTGTTAATATACATGATACCTGCCATAGTTTCAGGTTGTTTCCTCATGACATCTTCATTTTCCTTGATTTCAAGATGGGCCTTTCCCTTTTCAAGTTCAAGAAGTTCAATTTTCCTTTCAGTTTTTCTCTGCCTCTCTTCTCCATCATGCGGTTTGATTTCAGCAGTTGTTAAAGCCTATTCAGTGGACTCATATCATGTATTTAAAAAGTTGCGAACTTCTACAATCAGGAACACGTGTAAGTGAGTTTTATCATAACACAACTCATCATCCATCATATTTGCCATCACAACACCACACCACATATTAGAAACATATCATTACACATCATTTTCTATCATGTGTATCTTGCTATAACACAACATATTTGACATCATACTTGCCATCATATTTGTCACGTAAAACAACTTATCATATTTGATATCATAATAGCCATTAGACTTGACATATTATAGAACATCATATTCGCCTTCATATAACATACACCAGTCATTCCATCACATTAGTTTGCAATATATTACAACCATATCAGACCAACACACAGTCTATGCTACATCCTCATACCACACGTTGTTATGGCTACCTCTCTTAACACTATGATGGGGAGAATCATATCACAACATTTACACAAGGCAACATTACATCCTACCAACCACATGCCACCGAAACTACAGTATTGGCTATTGTATAACATGATATCTCCCATTTAATCACCATATCACATTTGACAAACCATACATTAACATAAACTATCACATCTGCCAAGCTGCATATTATATATTATAACAAATACACATGCTCGATCATATTCAATCAACCTAGTAACTTGATTTAGAAGCAAGTTAAGCACAATTTCATTATTGTTTGACAATACCTGAATTTGTGGACTTTTTTTTGGTAATCTTACTTCGATGACAGTTTTTGTACACCAACAGCATCTCCAGCGAGTGTTGCGTATGCTCAACAACAAGCACTGGAATCTTGATAGTGTTGGGTAGCTTCTTCTTATTGGAAGAAGCCCAAACATAATCGATAGCTTCTATCTTAATGCAGTCACTAGTAGTCGTTATCTCCCATCTTCTTCGAACAATTGACATTATTGGATGTGTGCACCTGGTTCCTAACAGGAACAGGCTCCCAACAAGTCATTTGGATAGTCTTGAAGTTGTTTTTCTTATCATCCATTTTGGGCTCTTCAGTAGCATACCCTATCCATATCGGACATAGGATATCATTAGGGCGTGCCACTATAAACATAGCCCTTTTATCTTTGAATGGATTGAATTTCGGTATAGGTTTATCCTTCCACGGACCAATGTTCCTCACTGTGATGGCTTGATGCTTTGTGGTACATGATGAGCCATTCTCAAACTCAAAAACTAGAGGCCCAGGGTGCTCGGTCAACCTCTCATCATCATCAAAGATGTGCACATATTTATTGAAAGATATAAAATCACATATCTATTTCTATTTCGTACAAATGAATCGTCTAGTTGCAAGAGAAATTTCACTGTAAGACCTTCATAAATGGCTCTCAATGGACCTTCATGTTCTTACAGCAAGTCCAGCGATATACTGAGAATAGATAGTGCCAACTTCGATGAAAGTGCCTTCTTGTCACAAAGTGCAGTTGCTCAGGTCTGGAATGGCATACATAGCTTTGGCATTGTAGTAGTCCATATATAATAAAATAGTCCAAAAATGAAAGTTGAGGGTGCTAGGCAGATGGAATAGACTGTAAAATCCCGGTCTGTAAAGGACACAAAACCCTTTCCAAAGGTATTGTAATGCCATGCTTGCCAGATATCACATAATCATCCAAGGTATACCTTGTTAATAGTGTTGCCGCGTTACATCTTCTATCTGCCTTCCTTTGGAGTTCGAAGGTGTTAGATCAATGTCAATCAGATGCACAACATCATGATTCCAGAGTCCTTAGCCTCCCTCAGAGTGTCTACATCCTCCATGGGCAAGAAACCCTTTGGAAACTAGATGTCCACCTTTGAATGTCAGGAACCCTTCGGTTACGGACCCATCATGAGTGTGGCAATGCATGGTGCAACTCTCAGCTAAGAGCACTAACCAAAAGAGATCAACGCACCATTAAAGATTTAAATTACAATAAAAACTACTCTAGAATTGCAATAAAACTACAACTTAAAATGCAAACTACAAAAGTATTAGCGCATTACACTAGCACATGCTACATGCGAATAAGAAAAACAAAATCTACCTTGTGGAGGCAATATATAGCATAATAACAGTTTTTTTTTTTTTTTTTTTTGGGTTGCCCCTAGGGGGGCAAACCCTTGTTTATGTGGGTTTATGGCATGTTCTAGGTATATGCTAGAATATACCTAGGATATGCTGATGACTGCTCCAAACCTACTATTCGCTGTAAACTCTCGGTCACCTGCATTCTGGATCCAGGATGCCTCAACCGAGTAATGGTGGCGCATCAAGATTTTCCTTTCAGAATTTATGTCCGCAGTTGCAAGGATCAGAGCAGAAATAGAGGAATATACTGTATCGTTCCATTCTAGATTTTCCCAGGCAAGATCGCTCTGTTTTGATGCTATTTCTTTCTTTGAAAGTGCGGAACTAAACTCGATTATTGTTTTCTCTGCCGATAAAGGGATTTTAGGTTCTTGCTTTGCTGGCCTAGTTGTAGATTACCCTCGTTGTTTATCTTGAGAAAGACGAGTTACTAGAGCTCAGAAAAGCTGCCTTCTGGAGATGACAACTTCGATATTTTGGCCCCCGGTAAATGACAAATGTGTTTTCCTTTATATATTACGTCCGAATCTTGGAGGACTATCATCCATTTTTGGACATACTTTTATTGCTTGGCATCCAGGTCTCTTTCCTCGACCCTCTGGTAATACTTTCTGATAGACATATATAAATATGAGGGCAACATAAGGTTTCCATGTCAACCTGAAGAATCCATAGAAATTCAGAAAATGGCATGAGATTTTTTTTACCTGGGATGTTTTGATCCAAATATGTCCTTTTGACCATATTTTCTCCAACTATATCCATCTTCCAGATGAGACTCATTTTCTTGATCTGAGTTTGTCAGCCCGAGGATGGCTTTCTGTAACAAGGAAAGCAAAGAATTATAACTTTGAAACATTGTACAATGCATGTTTATTGTGAAGATCTAGAAACTGAATGAGAGAGTAACAAAAGCAGAACTAACATTGTCTACAGATGATTTTCTCTACAAACTCAATAAGATAATTACAAACACTAATTATGGACAACTGTGCATGCTAACCATGGCAGGGCTGATGCGATGAGATATCGAGGATCACGTAAAACATTACTACATAGCCATAGACATCGCTAAATAATAAATATCTTGAAGGCTACTGGCAAATAGGGGATCTGGATGTGCTTTATTAATATTGTAAATATTTCTAGGCATGGCATGTTAGCAGAACAGAAGTCAGACTGCAACGGACCCTCAGATCTGGACATTACAGGTGAATAGTGTATTATTTAGAAACAGGGGACGTACTAAGTTGTTTTGCACTGTTCTTTCTTTACCTTTTCTTGGAGGGGCAGCATTCAGAAGCTTCCAGAGCATTTCTCCAATGTGGCATGACGTAAAAATACTATCTATCTATCTCTTCAACCGTAGTAGAGCCTTGGATATCCTCAGGGGAGGATCCTCTTATCTGTTACTAGATCTTGTTCTTTACATACAGTGGCGGGATCCTCTTAGCAGAAATGGAATTGAAAAGGCCTAATAACTTGTCGAGGCTAGACATCATGGCGGGTTGCAATCGAACAAAATCTTTGCCTCATGGCGGTCATCTGCCGAACTGGATCAAACAGAAGCTAGCGGGGCAATTCTCTCGTTTCTCATCGAACTTCTTCATTATATGCCATCCCCGCTTAATTTCTCTTCGCAAAGTCCTCTTCATTCTTCACCATTTCATGTTCTTTACGCATCTTTGGACCTTCCGTTTTCTCTTGTATGTCCGACAACGATGAATCACGGGGATGTGCGTAAGCAAGATAATTTGATAAGGTTTCAGATTAGAGAAACTAGGCCACGAAATGGCCTGCAAACTTCCATGTTTCCCGATGTCTGAATGTTACATATTTTCCACCTTGTAGGGCCATTAGTAGGCGTGTTTATTTTAGATTCATTGGGACTGTTTTGCCAATATGACTTGGCCTGCAACAAATACCAGGGGGTCCATCTGCTTTGCCATCAAGCCAGGGAGCCCAACAAACTTACCTGAAGGTACAAATTTCTTTTAACAGTGTTCCTTCCTGTTGTCTAATTCATTGATGTTCTGTTCCAATGTCTCTTTCGGCTTTGCATACTTGATGGGACAAGGCAATTGCCAAGTATTTTTTCTTTAAGATAGGTTGATAAGAGCAAGGTAATGGGCATGTATTGGGTTTCCAAGACTGACGTCCTTAAAATAAATAAAAGTTAGATGTATTTAACCATTTATGCTATTTTGACCTCATCTAGTATGATATTTATTTGTGAACTAGCATCTAGACAAAAACTGGTTTTCTCTAGTTTAGGCATACTATCATTTCACCACAATGTAAAGTTTGGGTAAGCAATTTTGCCCCCACTACGAATCCCATCCCGACACGTGGACTAAACCCGAATGGTACTGGTCTTCCTGTGCCAAATGTTTACTTGCATTCCGTAGCTCGTAGTTTTACTAGCATTTTAACTATTTTTTACCTGCAGATTTGCAGAATCGCTCCTACTCAAAGCTTCACGTAACAACAATTTCATTATAGTTTCAATTCTGCTGTGTTAACACGAGGATGCATGCCTAACATAGCAGAATTGAAACTATAATGAAATTGTTGTATACAGGAACTGTACTGATACAAGAAGCAACTTGAGGTGGGGTGGGGTGAGACGTTGATAGCCTTTATGTTCTAGGTCCTCATGCATTCAAGACGTTTATATCTTCTATCCTTTGTCACTATCTTAACTTTATAACTCTACAAGAAAGGGGGTTGATACATTCCGTTCTGATTTATTGGCTTTGTTACAAATGAGTGCTTCATACCTAACAATTGGTATATACTGAATAAATAATGCCTTCACATGGTATGTTCAAGGCCGCATTTAAATGAGGGTCCATGCAATGTGCATGGTCAATTTCACACTGGGATTCTCTTATATCGTGTCGTCATGAATATATCGTAATTGAATGTCATAAGAAGACTGAGTCTTGTCGTTGCCGCCAGTTGGATGCAACCATTTCGGTTGTTGTTGGGCAAGATTCTAGACTCTTGAGCTGTCAGTTCCAAGTTCTCCTCAAATTGCAAAACTACTTCAATATAGTTTGTATTTAAAATAAATGCTAGCATAGTTGTTAGGAACTCAGACTTGCATGCTTCCTAAACACTTGATTGGGTTTTTCAAATGTTTCATAACCATATTTATATAAAGTTGTTTAAAAAGTTGTTGCAAGGGCAGAATTAGTGTCGATTCCAAATGATGTGAAAGAGGTCTGGTGGTGAAGAGAAACTGGTATAAAGGTTTAAGATTTCCTTTAAGATTCATTTCAATCCCTTGAGATTGCCTCAAGGTTTCTTTAGATTTTTTAAATGTTCCATTAGGCTCTCCAGGATCCCTATAGATTCTTCAAGATTCATTTAAATTCTGTAGTTGACTTTCTCTTCAAGATTATTTTATTAGATTTTTATATATTCCTTTAGATTTCTTACAATCCCTTAAAATTTCCTCAAGATACCTACAAGAATCTCTAGAGTTGCGCCATAATTGGGCCATGTAACCATACATTCCTAACCTCCAATATAGTAAGTCATAAGCATTTGAATTTGGCTCTGCGAAAGAAGGCAAGGGGTAAGTGGATCGTTGGAGAGATAAATGGATCGTTGGAGATCGGGGCAGAGTCTATGGAAGTCTATGGATTGGTGGTATTGAGAGCCACAAGGTCTGTAAATGGCATGTTATGTTCCCTAGGATGTTGGCGTGCCTGAACTGGGTACAGTCCTTATATCTTTATTGTTATTGAGACATAATTCATTTGCTGGTCCATTCATACCACGACCTACAAGCAAAATATGGGAAAGCCATAATAATGTGGAAGTCGAAATACTCGAAAAGAAGAATCAAGAGTCTATATGGAGCACAACAATATATGAGAGATCTATAATATAGAAGAAGAAGAAGAAGAAGAAGAAGAAGAAGAAGAAGAAGAAGAAGAAGAAGAAGAAGAAGAAGAAGAAGAAGAAGAAGAAGAAGAAGAAGAAGAGAATATTCTCTATGATTCTTCAAATCAAAGGTACTTATAATTTTGACTTGTTATTAGCCTAATGATGAAGGAAATAAAGCATGGCATAAGTTACATAGATAAACATTTTCAATTACTAGAGGTATGAGAAATGCCCTACATGTGCACTTATTTCTTATGATGTGATTTTAAGAAAAACAAAATATTGATATGACTAAAGCATGGGTATGATGGACTATAACTTTAGTGGATGAAAAGTGAAGCAAGCAAAAAGAAGAAAAAGTGATAATTTAGTATATCACATCATTGCATTTCATGCTAAATCGTGTGTAAGATTTTATAAAAGATGCCCCTTCATTTATTAGCTGTCAACACTTAAACCTTATGGTTGGTATATGGAAAAAGCAAAATGCGGTATCCAAGAGCTTTTCCAAGTGGCCGAAAATAGCCGATTTTTGGTGCTCTACTTTTTGTGTCGGCTTATGCCTAGGATAGTTTCCATTATATTTGTTTCTGGAAACACACATAGAAGCGAGAAGTGGCGGGGTCTTAGTATTCTTAAGGCTTACCTTGTTGATGACTAAGAAATGAAAAAATGGGCGATGCATTTTGACATACCCTGATCGTCTCATAAGCGGCTTGTTTGCCGCTTTGTGGATTGAAGACCCGAAATGCATAAGGGTGTCTATATTCGTGGTTGCACGGCAAAATAAGCTAGTTGCAGACCTCTGCTTGGTTATCTACACCGATTTCATACAAGATTGATGCCTAGAGTGCTGAAAATGCTAAGTCCTCTTAAAGAAGAGGCCGAAATTACTCTGGTAAAATGCAGTTAAGGTTTTATACCTTTTGTGCATTTCGTTTTTCTTCCCTGATAGACTCTTGGACGCCTGTGTAGCATGCCAGAACAGATGTGGTGCATCTATGGCAATAGACTAGCATGACATTCAACAGATCAAAGACCAAATCATCATGCCGGGAGCGCACATAAATCAGGTTTGACATTTCAGGTTTTTCAATCTATTTTAAGACAGCTGATACATACAAAAGAAGAGTTAATATTATAAATGATGCTATTCTTGAGATATTACGCTGATGCATCCTTAGAGATTAGCCAGAAAAACTACAGATATATGATACGAGTTCTCTGATGTAGATAAAGCTTTTGTATTACTAGTTAAAGTTCATTTATGACAGAGTAATTTACACGCAGAATACCACATGATAAATATGCTTTATGCACTCTAATATGGAAATGAGAGACTGTAGTATCGTCCCATGTACGAACTAAGATGTTTTTTGGAATATGCGATAAGAAATATGCCAGGATGAAAGGTGATACAACCTGTTATGCATGTTTTTCATGCCTGTACTGCTTTTTTAGTTCTCTTTAGGGTGATGATTGGCCATGTTTCTCATTAATATTGGCCATGTTTGGATCTGGTTTCCATGCACCCAAGGGATATCAGAAGGATTTATATGAGGCCTTTGTAAAGACATAGACATTATGCACTATATGCTAGTAATTTAAATAGGGCTGGCTTAAGATAATATGCATTGCAATAAAATACAGGTTTAAATTTTATGCTTTGACTTGCAGACTTTAGAATGACCTGCAATATACTCTGGCTGAGGTAGGCAGCCATGTAATAGAATATAATAATGATAAATACTTGCTGTTGTGCTCTACATCTGAGCACTTCATGTGCCTGCTGGTTTTAACTGATATACAAGGATTTTTCGCTGAAGTAAGCAGCAATGCAATAGAATACATTGTATTTGAGTACATTTGGTTACTTGCAATAAATATGAGAGCTCATTTTGCTTAATTGACACCATTCTATTTTTGTATAAGAATAGGTGAAGGGCGAAGAGCCATAGTGTCTCATTGCTTACCTGACGCCCCTTTCCTTATTACCATTTTCATGCTAATATTGGTCTGTTTGGGTGCAGGTAACCGAGACTCTATCTCCTGTTCTTCAAAGTTATGAGGTTGCAGCACAAAGGCAACCACAATGGAAGATGTAACAAGGATAAAACGCTCAACAAATCCATATCTCCTACCACATTTGGTGAGATCTAACTGAATTTTGAGTTGCACAAAGACAATACCATATGGATCAATGAATTATTGATTAGTAAAACTTTGAAATGTTGAGATTGTTTACGTTAATGGTTTACGTGTTCAAAACTCTGATATTCTATAATTTGGTAGTTAATATGCTGGAAATTGTATGTTGACATATGATATAATAAAATATGATGCAGATATTTAGAAATTATATGACTAATGTTTACTTTGTGAATACTATATTTTCTGAAATTCTGAAAATTAAGTTCTAAAATGATTATCTAATTGTATACATCATCTTTAAAGGCATATGATATGATTAACTTTATAATTCGATTAAATAAATTCATATCTCCAACCATGTAAAGGTTACCTTATTGCTGTGGCTTGGGTTTTACCCTTGATGGATATGTGGGAATAGTTTACATCTTGAACGGAGCTATAAGTTTGTATTTATGCATTTGTAGTGTAAGTCTAGATGTAAATGTGAATAAGAAGAAAATGTGACTTCCATTAGTTAGAGCCTTCTAACTAGCACAGCTACACTTTACTTGGTTGATTCTCCTTGTTGATCAATATCTCTTTGTTGATCACTATTCATGCTAATGGTTGTGGATCTGATCTGATACAGGATTCTCGATCTGGGATATTATAATGCTTATAACTGAATTTGTAGTGGGATGCAGGCTATGGAAAGACTAGGTTCCCATTATATGCCATATGAGTTGGTTTTAGCCTAAATCTACTTTACTATGCAGGTGAGATTTGGGGAGACGGATGACCCCTGAAATACGGAAAAAGCATTGTGGATCACCCCTCTATGCTAGAGACATCGGATAAATGCCTCTTTTGCAATTCAGGTTAGCTTGAATTTGGTACCTTTAATTTTATACTTCTTGGATCAAATAAATTGAGATATACCACCATTTGGTGGATGGCCCACTGTGCCTCTATCTCTCTTCATTGAATTATATGGATGTTGGCCTAATGTGCCGTATCCTGACTCAAAATATAATTGGCTTGGCCAGTATGCCTAAGCTTATACATCATGATAAGCTATTGGCTAAATTAGTCAAAAAATATTTATTCTTGGCAGTAAGGTAGTAGGGCCCTTCTTCCCATGGAAGGGGGGTCCTACACCTTATATTCCATGAGAAGAAGTGCCCAACTACCCGAGGGAGGGTTGTGGGCGAAGAAGAAGAAGAAGAAGAAGAAGAAGAAGAAGAAGAAGAAGAAGAAGAAGAAGAAGAAGAAGAAGAAGAAGAAGAAGAAGAAGAAGAAGAAGAAGAAGAGAATATTCTCTATGATTCTTCAAATCAAAGGTACTTATAATTTTGACTTGTTATTAGCCTAATGATGAAGGAAATAAAGCATGGCATAAGTTACATAGATAAACATTTTCAATTACTAGAGGTATGAGAAATGCCCTACATGTGCACTTATTTCTTATGATGTGATTTTAAGAAAAACAAAATATTGATATGACTAAAGCATGGGTATGATGGACTATAACTTTAGTGGATGAAAAGTGAAGCAAGCAAAAAGAAGAAAAAGTGATAATTTAGTATATCACATCATTGCATTTCATGCTAAATCGTGTGTAAGATTTTATAAAAAGATGCCCCTTCATTTATTAGCTGTCAACACTTAAACCTTATGGTTGGTATATGGAAAAAGCAAAATGCGGTATCCAAGAGCTTTTCCAAGTGGCCGAAAATAGCCGATTTTTGGTGCTCTACTTTTTGTGTCGGCTTATGCCTAGGATAGTTTCCATTATATTTGTTTCTGGAAACACACATAGAAGCGAGAAGTGGCGGGGTCTTAGTATTCTTAAGGCTTACCTTGTTGATGACTAAGAAATGAAAAAATGGGCGATGCATTTTGACATACCCTGATCGTCTCATAAGCGGCTTGTTTGCCGCTTTGTGGATTGAAGACCCGAAATGCATAAGGGTGTCTATATTCGTGGTTGCACGGCAAAATAAGCTAGTTGCAGACCTCTGCTTGGTTATCTACACCGATTTCATACAAGATTGATGCCTAGAGTGCTGAAAATGCTAAGTCCTCTTAAAGAAGAGGCCGAAATTACTCTGGTAAAATGCAGTTAAGGTTTTATACCTTTTGTGCATTTCGTTTTTCTTCCCTGATAGACTCTTGGACGCCTGTGTAGCATGCCAGAACAGATGTGGTGCATCTATGGCAATAGACTAGCATGACATTCAACGGATCAAAGACCAAATCATCATCTGCCGGGCGCATAAATCAGGGTTTGACATTTCGGGTTTTTCAATCTATTTTAAGACAAACGATACATACAAAAAGAAGAGTTAATATTATAAATGATGCTATTCTTGAGATATTACGCTGATGCATCCTTAGAGATTAGCCAGAAAAACTACAGATATATGATACGAGTTCTCTGATGTAGATAAAGCTTTTGTATTACTAGTTAAAGTTCATTTATGACAGAGTAATTTACACGCAGAATACCACATGATAAATATGCTTTATGCACTCTAATATGGAAATGAGAGACTGTAGTATCGTCCCATGTACCTAACTAAGATGTTTTTGGAATATCACGATAAGAAATATGCCGTGGATGAAAGGTGATACAACTTTGTTATGCATGTTTTTCATGCCTGTACTGCTTTTTTAGTTCTCTTTAGGGTGATGATTGGCCATGTTTCTCATTAATATTGGCCATGTTTGGATCTGGTTTCCATGCACCCAAGGGATATCAGAAGGATTTATATGAGGCCTTTGTAAAGACATAGACATTATGCACTATATGCTAGTAATTTAAATAGGGCTGGCTTAAGATAATATGCATTGCAATAAAATCTGAGGTTTAAATTTTATGCTTTGACTTGCAGACTTTAGAATGACCTGCAATATACTCTGGCTGAGGTAGGCAGCCATGTAATAGAATATAATAATGATAAATACTTGCTGTTGTGCTCTACATCTGAGCACTTCATGTGCCTGCTGGTTTTAACTGATATACAAGGATTTTTCGCTGAAGTAAGCAGCAATGCAATAGAATACATTGTATTTGAGTACATTTGGTTACTTGCAATAAATATGAGAGCTCATTTTGCTTAATTGACACCATTCTATTTTTGTATAAGAATAGGTGAAGGGCGAAGAGCCATAGTGTCTCATTGCTTACCTGACGCCCCTTTCCTTATTACCATTTTCATGCTAATATTGGTCTGTTTGGGTGCAGGTAACCGAGACTCTATCTCCTGTTCTTTCAAAGTTATGAGGTTGCAGCACAAAGGCAACCACAATGGAAGATGTAACAAGGATAAAACGCTCAACAAATCCATATCTCCTACCACATTTGGTGAGATCTAACTGAATTTTGAGTTGCACAAAGACAATACCATATGGATCAATGAATTATTGATTAGTAAAACTTTGAAATGTTGAGATTGTTTACGTTAATGGTTTACGTGTTCAAAACTCTGATATTCTATAATTTGGTAGTTAATATGCTGGAAATTGTATGTTGACATATGATATAATAAAATATGATGCAGATATTTAGAAATTATATGACTAATGTTTACTTTGTGAATACTATATTTTCTGAAATTCTGAAAATTAAGTTCTAAAATGATTATCTAATTGTATACATCATCTTTAAAGGCATATGATATGATTAACTTTATAATTCGATTAAATAAATTCATATCTCCAACCATGTAAAGGTTACCTTATTGCTGTGGCTTGGGTTTTACCCTTGATGGATATGTGGGAATAGTTTACATCTTGAACGGAGCTATAAGTTTGTATTTATGCATTTGTAGTGTAAGTCTAGATGTAAATGTGAAGAAGAAGAAGAAGAAGAAGAAGAAGAAGAAGAAGAAGAAGAAGAAGAAGAAGAAGAAGAAGAAGAAGAAGAAGAAGAAGAAGAAGAAGAAGAAGAAGAAGAAGAAGAAGAAGAAGAAGAAGAAGAAGAAGAAGAAGAAGAAGAAGAAGAAGAAGATATTCTCTTCGGATCTTCTCTTCTTTGAGATGATAGAAAGGTATAAAGGCAAGCAGTTGGAATATAGCTTGGGACTTTGGAAAACAAGGATGCTTGGTACCTTGGAACCATCATAATGTTGTTTTTCTAAGACAATTACCATGGAAACATTCATGGGGGCATCATGGTTTATTAATGGATAATATGGCACCAAAACAATAAGAGTAAATTTTGGGAGCTTAGTAATCTATAACTACTCTTAGAGTTGGGTCTTAGCAGTTGAGACCGTGGACTTAAATCAAATGCAAGGCAAATATGTAAATATGAGAATACTGCATAGTGGCATTTTCTAATAGATGTAGAATGGCTCAAATATACATATATGGATGAAAAAATGCCATAGATATAAAGTTCTTATAGTTAAACCATGAAGTTCCAAAGGTTGTGTATAAAATGCACATGATTATTAAATGGTCATTAATATTCTTGTATGACAAAATAATAAGCTTTTTTTAAAAAAGCTTATGCATGCATTTCCTTTTATGCATGCTTGACAAGTGGTGGTCTACATGCAAAGGTAATTTGCATGCTACTCTGTGGCTCATAATTAGCACGAAAGGGCTTGTGGAATGTGGGCCTCCTTGCATTTTAATACCTTACTTTTTAAGGCTATAAGGTACGTTACTTTTTTGCCAATGGTCTTAGAAAGTTTATTGGACAAAAAGAATGTCGGGTACAAATAATTTTGGGGAATGTATGCATTCGGAAAAGAAAAGAATCCCATATGGGAAGATTGTCGTGAAATATTTACATGGATTACAAGTTAGTGTTGGAGGCTAATATTGACTTCTTAAAATGGCCTTACATGTGCAAAAATATGGGCTCTTAATAAAAAATTCTTCTGGCTAAAGGCCTTGGCGCCAAACGGCTATGGTGGCCGGAGCTCATCCTGAGAAATTCTAGAGTGTGCAGGTAGAAGCTGCTTATAAGTTTTGTCTTCATCTTTGCTGATACTGGCCGAGCCTGTCATGGCCATGTCGAGGCTTTGAATGCTGCAGCCGGTAAATAGACTGCCGAATCTATTGCCGAATATATGGTTTATGGAAAGATGTGGCTATGAAATACAGTTGTCTATGGCTAGTAATGAAGTTTGTATTGGCTAGTAATGAAGTTTGTATTTTCTCTGATATGCTCTAAAATAGAGTCTGCAACCAAATGTACAAAGATCTGGGATCTGGTTATAGCCGAAAACAGATGCTATGATATATATGGTAGTTGAGACCATGCAAAAGCAGATAAACAGATGCCACCATATTTTAGAGATGGTCGATCTGCTGATTTTTTCTTGGAACAAAAGCTGGTTTGAAAAATGCTAGTATCCGGTGCAAATGACAATAAAGTTCCTTTGCCTATGCCTGGAGACATGTGTTCAAAGGAGAAGCCAAAGAGCCTTGACCATTTCAATACAGATGCCACATTTCTGACTTCAATACAGAAGCTGAAACTGGAGTTCAATATAGAAACGTCAAATGGCTATGGCACTAGCACGATATGACGGTTAGTTTCTTAATGCCAAAAACATGCTGGTGATACACTAATCTGGCAATTTTGCGTGTAAAATAACATCTGGTGCTCTAATACCAGCAATATTTTATGCCTTACATGCATTTGTGCTTTAAAATCTGATGTGCAGATGCCATGGTGCTCTACAAGTGCCTAGATACATCAGATGAATCGAAAATGATGATGTTGCTTGATGGCATGAATAGGATGATATCATGGCAAGAAAGAGAAGACCCTGCTTGGGACGATGATGCATCTAATGAGTTTGAAGGAATTGATATACGAAGGCTGCCTCGTGGTGGTGAAATAAAACATGATGCTAGTTATCTGGACGCTCTAATTCAGGTCATATCTGATTCTTGATGATAGAAATAATGTGGGATCTCATTTGATATTTCTATCTTTAAATAGATTCTATAAGCTACTTGATTAAGACAGATTTTTGAGTAGATTAGAGGCCTTGAATTATATCTTATTGCATGATGGGATTACAAGTCTACGTGAAATTTCTACCACTATTTGTGGCTGCTATGTTGATGCATTTATGCTTTTGTATGTACATGCTGAAACTGTTTTTGTGATGCAGTAATAAATGAATTAGCAATATGTTTTTGCTACTGTGAGTTAATCCGGATCTTGTTAACAAAGATTCTGATGATTAATGATGCCATAGGATTTTTATTGATCTGGAATAAGTTAGAATAGAAAAATGCATATTTAGAGCTTTATGCTCGTATGATATGAACAAGGATTCTATCTTGGCTGAAGTAATATTTTTGAGATCAAGATAACCAGTTAGATTTGGGACTAAGAAATTAGTTCTCGTCTAATGGTTATGCTTGAGATCAAATGACAAGTTTATAATGCTAAAAGCGTTAACATTCCAGTGTCCTTTCTTGTTAAATGTCATCTCAGGGCAAAAAGATACAATTGGTGATCAGTGATAAACTGAGAGACCCAATGTACCTTTTGGCCCTTGCACATTTACCATTATCATGCTAATTGTGTATTGGTTGGCTGCAGGTACGGGTTCTCTCCTCTAATTGTCTCTCTTTTGCTGTTAGAGTTGGCATTAACGCGGAAATGACAATTGGAGACGAGAAAAATAGAACTATGAAATACAGGAATGTAACTATTACTTTATACTTCATACATTTTACACTTTCTACTGTACACTTTACAATTTATACTCCGCATGTTATGCTTCAGATTATATTTTATACCTTACGCTTTCAAATTCATGTACAAATGCTAAATGATAATGATGATAAGATCTAAAGTTAAGTTATATTATGAAAGGTTGATTATACTAATGGGTAATGGAAGTAGGAGTACCTGATGTGGCCTGGCATAAAACACCAGGGTAGATATTGGGAGACATGTCCTTACTCTGAACGAGGCTTTTAAATGTTTTTTTTGCATTATCTGACCGTAGTCTTTGTAAGAACATATTCGAAGAAGAAGAAGAAGAAAGAACTTCTTTTTTATTGCAAAAATAAGTGCTAAGACCTTGACTTGTTATGACCTTGACTCCTTTGTAGCAAAACTACATTGGCTATCATACCTTTGGACATAATGAATGCTTTGGAGGTTGCAAAGTATTTTGAAGCTTAGTGCATAGACCAAGATATCAAATGTCCACAAAAAAAACATGCTCTGATATAATGGATGGGTATATAAACTGATTATCTGAGTGAATAACACTGGATATGACCCTTTTAGGGTTTTGCAAGATCAAAGTTGATTGAAACTACTGGTAATGAAACTATTTAGGCCTAAAAAAGTGGCAAATGATCACTAAAGGATGTATTTAAATTTGGGAACGATGTTTTGGCTACTGCTAGTGGTCTTGGGAAGTTGTGCACCCTTTAAGAAGAAGAAGAAGAAGAGGAATAATTGAATTGAATTTCAATTGTATGCTAAGTTTGTGAAGTTGCAAAATGTTCAACTTCTATGAATAATAGATTTTAATTTGCTTGGGTTATATATTGTGTCAAAATACAAGTAGATGTATTTTGTTTGATGGGAAAGTTCCCAGAAATTGTTTTTCATAAAGGGTTGCATGTAAATGCAATTCTAAGGTTTTTTGGGTTATATCTCCTATGCACGAAGTGATGGCATTAGAAATTAAAGTTGCCAAAACATTATTTAATGCCTAGTTGGGTTTCGTAGGCTTAAAATTAGCTTACAAAAATATATGATAGCATTTGTGGCACGTATGGCATCAAACCCATGATGTGTGGTACCTTCTTTAATTTGGCATTCCGGATTTGGTGGCCTTGGGGAATAGAAAATGGGGCCTTAATTTATGACTTTGGCCTTATCAAAGTCAAGGCCTCTTAATGCTTACGTTGGTAAATGTAATCTCATGGAAAATATTAAGGCCAAAGGGAAAAACTCTACGGTCTTTTTTATCTTTATTATTTCCAGGTTTTGGGAGGAACGGCTATGGCGCCAATCCTCTTTTGTGAATGGGTGTTCTTATATGGCTTAACCGGCAGTGAAGCTTATGATCTAGTCAGATTATGAATTAGTCTGTGACTTCCACGTTTTCATTTGATCCACTTTGTGGCTGCGATTTCATGGGAAACAGATGAAGCGGAGCTATGCATGAAGCGGATGGTATCATGAAGCTCTGCTGAGCATAGGCATCTTCCAGGGATAAAAATTGAGCTGCAAGGTGATCTTAGTGCTCTTATAATCCGTGGCTTGATGGCTTATTTGTTCAGAGGAGTTAGATATGCCCAATGGCATGTGCAACATACCCTTGGCAAGATGAACATGGCGCAGAGTGCTCTTTCCTCAAAAAAATTCAAAATGGGCTGCTTTAACAAAAGACCATATGACGGTGAAGCAATGCAAATGCCCAAATTTATGGAGCTCCTAATCAGGTCAGTTAATTTTGCTGCCTTTTGCTGTTTTTCGGTGAAGAATGTGCTGAATCCACATGCAAATAAAGACATGGAGCTTGAATGATGATTACGATGTAGTTTATGCATCAAAAGTTAATTATACGCCAGTTGGGTTAGATGGATAGTAGTTGGATTAGATGCCTAGTAGTTGGGTTCTTAAATCCCCACCGTATTTGCTAGTTATAAGCACATGTCTATCCTTATATTCTAAATAAGAATACAGGCTCTGAGCACATATTATATGGGATCACATGAGCCTATGCTTGCTGATACAATGCATGTATTGCATTGAGACTGTTGGGGTTAGACTGTTGGGTTGTATACACTATGGTTAAAGTATGATGTACCAAAGCTCTTAGTTATATCTTCTTATTCTGATTTATAGCTGTTGCTACTAATGCTACTGCTGGTATGCGTCTGTTAATTTTCTAGTGGGTTATATGGAGTTTTGAAGCTGCTCCATTGCCATGCAAAAGATTTTTTGGCGTGCATGTCTTCTAAATATGGTTGTGTGCACATAAGTACTATATTGCTATGCCTTCGAGAGCTGACATGGCTTAATGCTGAGCTATATTTAAGCTGGATTACTAGATAAGTGAACTGAGGCATAAGATCATATAACAATATGACTTTTGTATTCAAAATGCTGGGGTAAGCAGCTATAGTTATGCTGAAATTAAGACCTTTTAAGGTTATACAATTGATTAAATCTGTACGCTTGTGTAGAGTGGAAGTATGGTGAATGGATATGCTGTTTGTCTGGTTTAACTCATAATTGAGTGCTGCATGTCCTTGAGTTTTGTATCAGATGTGTCGCTGCCTTTAACTTGGAATACAGGGCAGATGTAACAGCTTGTTTTGCATGATCCAATATATGACTTGGATGGTAATAATGGATACTATGAGAATATGCATTCAAATGTTTGCTGTTCTTACTGAAAATAATAGGTGAAGGGCGATGAGCCAGAATGTTTTACTGCTTACCTGACGCCCCTTGTGTAGTTACCATGAACTTGCTAACTTATGCATTGTTTGGGTGCAGGTAACCAAAACATTCTCTCCTGGACTTGTTTTCAGTTTGAATTGGTACAATTGGTGGACCACGTGAAGAATGTGGCCATGGACCACGTGTAGAATGTGGTACCATCAAGACATGGACAAAGAAAGGGGTGAGATCTGCCCTTTTTCATTATAACACTGGAACATTGATAAAAAATATTGCAGTGGCTAATAAATATGGGCTGCTTAGAAGACTTATATATGCTAATATGGTAAAGACTAAAAAGAGTCTGCTTTAGAATTATATGGTCAGGCAGATTGTCATGTTTCAGAAAGGAAAACTATTAAATCTTTCCTTTTGGTGTTATCCAATGCCTTTAATGGCCTGCATTCGAATGAAAGCTGACAGATATAAGGTTTTTAATGAATATAAGATATTGTTGGGATAAAAAGATTGAGAAACTACTGAAAAACATTGTTGGAAAGAAGATTATTATGTTGTTATATACAAAATATTAAGATTGCATCGGAATAGAAGATTGAAAATAAATTGATATGAACATTGAATGGATATGAATACTGATTAAATGAAACTGTACATGGAATTTCTCTTTAAGCTTATATGATAACTTTCACATGAGAAGTTTGATTGCATTTGTATTATTACTTATACATTTATACATGGGACACTCCTAATGTGGCCTGGCTTAAAACCCCAGGGTAGATATTGGGAAACATGTACTCACTCTGAACGAAGTCTTTTAATTGTTTTTTTAACTTTATTTGTACATAGTCTTTGTGAGAACATCATCATCATAGAAGAAGAAGAAGAAGAAGAAGAAGAAGAAGAAGAGAATATTCTTTTTTGATTCTTCAAATAATTGAAATGAGAAAAGAAAATCCAGACGTCGTTATGCAAGAGGATGGAGCCTATAAGGCCACATGAGGCAAAACAATTTTATATGATTATACTTTCAGTAGTATGGGGTATGAACCATGCTAAGATGCAAAAATGCAACATGAGCTACTAAGAAAATTATACCCGGTTCATCACGACAGATATTGCATATTGGGCTTGTTTTGAATATGGCTCTTTAGTTCATGTGCAATGTGCAAGTTAGCTTCTAATGCTTAATATGTTGGACTATTATTATGGTTACGACCTTAGTGCCAAGTGCCTATGGGAAGGAATGTGTCCCTTCAATGGTACACCACGTTATTTAATGCTACGGTGGAACCATGTAAAAAGGCAACTTGTGGACTTGTGGACCCCATAAAAAGGATGCTAAGTTTTGGGGCTTACGTCTACTTTTAATAGATTGTTTGCAAAAAGCCAAGTTTTGGTAAAGGCAAAAAGCAATAAAATGGTTTACATGCTCAGAGATAGTCTACATAAAATAACCATGGCGATTGCGGTGAAAAGGGCCGATTGTGGCTTTGTTCATTATTTGACTTTTTAATGTGTGATTTTTAGGACTCTGCGTAACAGAGGCTAAGCGCCAAAATGGCCGTCTCTTTTTCTAAACTAGGAGTACAGTTTGATTAGCAATATTGTGGCGCAAAAATGGCTGCACAAAGTGATGAAGAAAAATTCGTGTGCATATGTAGATGCCTAGGCTTGGCCAAAACATGCGTACAGGTTCTAGCTTGGATCATGGCATACGTTTCCTGCTTGGGCGTTGAAGCTAGGCTGGAAGATGCCGTTTTATATTTGACTACTGGTATGAACTGCATCAGAAATGCCTGATAGCAGTGCTAAGGTATCAAGAAACTTTCGATGCTTGAGTTTTGTTTATATATGTCTTGAATCTTCAAAGATATTGGCTTTGAAACTCGTATTTAGATCTGAAAATACATTTTGCAGATCATAGAAAGTAGAAAAAAGCTTGTATGAAGCATTTTCGGCAGGATGCCAAAGGCTAGTGTTGATGCCATATAATCTTTGAATCTCGGCAAGAAGAGCAAAGTCCAAGCTTATGAAGGTCTTGCCATGGAATCGAGGTAACATGTTCTATTCAAAACACTAGCGTCATAATTATTTATACATTCAGCATGTGATTCATAATGCTTGTTTCGTTGCATACGAAAGCAAATATTTGCTTGCGTATCCATGTTGTCCCAGCAATAAGGGAATGGCCAGATCTATATATCTGTCTGTGATAGATAAAGCGCCCTTGTAATGGTAAATAATATTTTTCTTTCTTGTCAAATTAATTTTTCCATACCGTATGATAAACATAAGAATGTTTAATGCGTATTTCAGAATATGTTTGCAAATGTTGGCAGCAGGTCTTACAAAAAATCAAGTGGACCTTATGCTTTCCTACTTGGATAATGGAGCTTCGTAACATTTTTGGAGTGCTACAAAAAAGGTTACTCTAGTGTATTTGCGTCAATATCATGAGCACTTAAACTATATGTTGGTATCAATGTATTATATTTGATGGCAAACTATAATATGTGCATTTCATTTAAGGGAAATGTTCAAAGCTGATTTAGTTCATTCTTTGGTGATACTTGGGATACGCCCATAGAATTTTTGCATGAATTGCAATGCTGAAACAATCTTTTAAAATTGTGGCTAGGATATTTAAAATAGAAATAATGTTATGTTATGCTATGAAATTGATTAGACTACGATATAAAATGATCAAGTTAACCAGCTAGATTTGGGACTAATAAATTAGTTCTCGTCTAATGGGAATGCTTGTGATCATTTGGGAAATTCAAAATAACATACACTATTCCAGTTTGCTTCTTTTCTAGTTAATGTCACCTCAGGGCAAAAGGATACAATTGGTGATCAGTGATAAACTGAGAGACCCAATGTACCTTTTGGCCCTTGCACATTTACCATTATCATGCTAATTGTGTATTGGTTGGTCTGCAGTGCGGGTTCGCTCCTCTAATTGTCTCCATTTTGTGTTAGAGTTGGCGTTAACTTGGAATTGGAGTAAATTTGGATCCGTAGTAGAGATGGAACAATCTGCATTTTGACAGTGACACAAATAAGATATGTAGACAAATGTGTTTTATACAAGATGGCAAGCATACTCTCAGTCTTTTATACTCTATATTTTGTACTGATTATTACTTGAAAATTAAATGGAAAACTTTATACATTCTTAAGATTGCTATCTGATTTGTTACATCTTGAAATTGACTAGACTGAAAAATAAGTATTGTGAAATATTCTTTATACATCTATTTTGCTATATGTGATCATAATTCCAACCAAATAAAGGTTACCTTGTGCTGTGGCTTGGGTTTTACCCTTGATGGATATGTGGGAAACGTTTACATCTTGAACGGAACTATATTTTTGTATTTATATGCATATATGGTGTAAGTCTAGATGTAAATATGTGAATAAGAAGAAGAAGAATAAGAATCAAGAATCTATAGAGAACACAGGAATATGTATATGGTCGTGAGGATGCAAGAAAATATGAGGACTCGATTAAGAATGGTTCACCACTATGCCGAACCAAAATTAACTGACACCAACCAAGTTAAACGTGCATATTAGAAATGGGATTACTATATCATCAAGGCACTTAAACATACATATTCGAAATGGGATTGTTATATTACCAAAGCACGAATTGGTCCTTTTGTACCATTGGGTATTCTATTCTTAATATTTGTATGCATTCACTAAGAAAATGAGAGCATGTATTCATACGAATACTGTGTACAATTTCCATTACTAATATAACTACAAAAAGCATTCTTCATAAATGGCTAATATGTTTTAGACAAAGATCATAATCACGTCAATCCTAATTGGTCTAGGTACTGAGCTTTGCAAGCCCTTCTTGGTCCATGTACAATTCATAAACAAAATAAAACAACACAAAACAAAACCCCACGTTCAACCCATTAATAAGCCCCGACACATAAAATGACCCAACAAGAACCATAAAAACGAAAACGACAACAAGAAACATGAAAACACATTCTCCTGCCCTTGTAGGGCAACCCTCCGATTACCGCGACACCTTTTTTTTTTTGTATTTTTGTAATGCGATTTTTGCTATGGTATTTATATGATTTGATGGGCATATTCCATGAGGCATCTTGATCAATACTTCTAGAGTTAAGCCTCGTATTTTTTTCTTAAAATCAATCTTCAATGGTTTACCCCTTTTTATTTTTATTTCCATGATTTATTTAAAATTTACCCCCATTTATTTTTTAGTTCTATGATTTATTTAAAAGTAGTGCATGCGATGGGCTCGAGCCACTTACTTTAGGGTTAAAAATTTGAAGCCATTAAGTAAAATTATTTAATTAAAATTGGGACAAATCTCGAATTTTGGGACTCGGACCGAAAATGGGACTCATAAAAAAAAGGGGGAGGGAGAGGGGCACACCTTTATAAGGAGAAGGGTAGGAGGAGAAAGAGGGAGGGGCCACGTTGAAGAGGGGAAGAGGATAAGTTGGAAGAAGGGGCAAGGGCGGGGAGGGAGAGGAGAGCAAAAGGGCAAAGGAGGAGAGGGAGGGATAAGTTGGAAGAAGGGGAGGGAAGGGGGGGAGAGGAGGGAGGGGGAGGGAAGGGGCAAAGGGGGAGGAGCAAAGGAGGAAGCAGGGAGGGCAAAGGGGAGGGGCAAAGGGGCGTGAGGGAGGGAGAGCAAAGAGGGCAAAGGAGGGGGGCAAAGGGGGAGGAGCAAAAGAGGAACGGGAGGGGCAAAGGGGGGGCAAGGCCCCCCCCCAAAAAAAATAAAATAAAAAAGTATTAATTATTAATATATAATCAATAATTAATTAAGCTAATTAGATAATTATAATTAAATAATAAATTAAATTAATCTATTGATAAAATAATCAAATATAAATTAATGATCAAATATAAATTAAATCAAATCAATACTCCATTTGAAACCTTTCTCGACCCACTAGTCGAGAAGGCAATTTAATTCCAGCACAAAAAAGCACGAAGATGAAGAATTTCAAACACCAAAAAAACCTTAAAATGAAGGGATGGGCGTGAGACATCAACTCCGGGAGTCTTGCACTTTGCATCTGTGCTCTCGCTTGGACTCTGACGCATCATCTTCTACATCTTTTTCCCCTTTCTTCTCCGTTTCTTCCCTCGATCTTGCTTCCCCCTTATCCCTTGTGAAGGGCATGAAATTTATTCTGCTCCCGAAATTTATTCTGCTCCCGAGCCTTGTACTAAGGGCCTTGATTTTCTAACTGCTGCTCGAAAATGCACAATTGGTTACGATATTTCAACAGCAGAGGATCCTGCTTTCAAAGAGCTCCTTTCTTTTATATTTGATCGGATAGTGGTAAAATCATCACAGACACTTATTCTTCCTACTGCCCTCTGCTTAGCTGGAGTTAGAATCAGAGCCGCAGGCAATAAACTTAACTGGTCTGCATATATCTGTGGCAAAATGCAGGACGAAATGAAAGCTATCAAAGAAGGTAAATCATTCGAATGTAAGTACGCTCATTACTTGAGTATGATTTTGGAGCATAGCGCACAGTCATTTTTAGGGAAAGCAAGCATTTCTTTGAAATCAGAGCGAAAACAGAGCATTGTGGTTCACACTGTATCTGTAAAACCAGAAGAACGTAGCAGTTTTGAGACTGTAAAACGAGAATAAAGCAGCTCTGAAAAGGAAAATTTTCTTTTACTTGTATTAGTAGCGATGATGAATCTGATCTGAAGCGGAAACCCATTTCGCCATCTGATCCAATTTTTTGGTTCCTTTCTCTTTTTTTTCAGATCTGCTGCAGGGCGACCATGAATCTGTGTTCTAGATGCTACATGGAGGTGGCTATGGCGCAAGAAAGCGATTCGGCGGTGGAAGGGCCAGATTCACCAATGGCTGTGGAGATTTCTGTTGTAACGGCCCCTTCTGCCGCATCATCTTCATCTTTTTCCGATCCGGTGCCTCAGAGGCCTACAAATCGTTGTTTTTCTTGCAACAAGCGAGTGGCTCTGTTGATAGGAAGCCGAAAGCTCTGGAAGGAAGCCGAAAAGCTCTGGAAGGAAGCCGAAAGCTCTGACAGGGCCGATCCTGCATCTGGCTCCGCATCTTGAAAAGAAATAGTTCTTGAATAGCTCCGCTTCCATGCCATAGCCAGGTTCTTGAAGTTCGCCATAGCCAGCCACGATTTGGTAAGTGTACCAAATTTCTTCTTCTCAAAAGGTACGTACCAAATCTCCCCCGCTTTTCAATTTCAAATTTCGAAAATCTCCCCCCTTTTCAATTTCAAATTTCGAACTTAAGAGGTGGGAAAAAAAAAGCCAAATACTGAGAGAAAAAAGCGGAATAATAGAGTGTACGTAAGAAAAAAAAAAACTACGGATATAGCGTGGCCAATGGGTTATTTTTCTAAGGTTAATGGGTTATTTTTCTAAGGTTAATGGGAAAAAAAGAGGGGTACGTACTAGATTTGAATTTTTGTCGCAAATTGATAGCATGGTTGTGTTTATATGTGTGCTTGTATGTTGACCTTAGAGGTGCTAGGCATATAATTCTTATGTCTAAGATAAAAAGTTGGCTTATACAATATTATAGTATACATTAAATTAGTTCACTTTATTTCAAAGGAATTGATGCATGGCTATACTATATATTGCTTTGCATGGACCATGTGCTAGTATGCTATACTATACTATATAACTATATATTGCTTTGTATGGACCGTGTGCTAGTATGCTAATGCGTGTAGAAAGTACTAATGTGTGCTAATTAAGCTGTGCTAGTATAAAAATGCTACTGTGTGTTAGTACTAATGTGTGCTAGTATAAAAACAATTGTTAAATACTAATGTGTGCTAAATACTAATGTGATGTGAGAAAAACAATAAACTATGGTGTGATAGAATAATAAACTATGGTGGAAAATTAGAAAGGCCCTCAAAACTTGTGTTTTTCGCTTTGAGCTGCCTTTCTTGACTCATGGTCGAAAGGCCTTCGACCCCCTAAAACACGTGTTTTTCGCTTTGAGAGTGCCTTTCGACTCGCGCGAGTCGAGAAAGGCCTTCTGACCCTAAAACTGCGTTTTTTAAACTTTGAGTTGCCTTTCGACTTCGCGAGTCGAGAAAGGCCTTCAACCTAAAACCCGCGTTTTTTAAACTTTGAGCTGCCTTTCGACTTCGCGGTCGAGAAAGGCCTTCCACCCCTAAAACTGCGTTTTTAAACTTTGAGTACGCCTTTCTCGACTTCGCGAGTCGAAAGTCCTTTCGACCCTAAAACTGCGTTTTTAAACTTTGGTACGCCTTTCTCGACTTCGCGAGTCGAAAGGCCTTCAACCCCCTAAAACCTGCGTTTTTTCGCTTTGAAATTTCGCCTTTCGACTCGCGAGTCGAGAAAGTCCTTCCGACCCTAAAACTGCGTTTTTTAAACTTTGAGTTGCCTTTCTCGACTTCGCTGGTCGAGAAGGCTTTCTCGACCCTAAAACTGCGTTTTTAAACTTTGAGCTGCCTTTCAACGACTCGCGAAGTCGAAAGGCTTCAACTAAAAAACTGCGTTTTTTTTGAGCTGCCTTTCTCGACTCGGAAATCGAGAAAGCCTTCGATTAATTTTTCCCTCACGGTACGCCTTTCTGGGTTTCAGCGAGTCGAAAAGGCTCTTTTCTTTGTATTTCCCAAAAATGGCCCTAAGAACTTTGTTTTATTTTATTTTTTTTTTGCACGTGGCATCACTTGACTAACTTGATTTTGTCTTTTCGCGGTCCTTATCTCGACCCGGTTAGTACATGCTTGGGAGCAATGAAAAGACCGATTCATTGAAGAAAGGTGCCGAAGAGGGTGGTGACATCAGTTGGACATACAAGCACGTGACCCATGAAGGAACTCCTCATACAAATTTCTATCGTCCGTAAGTTGCTCCGTGACTTGAAGAGAGCTCCACGCGCCCTTTGCACTAGGTGGTTCATGTGTGAAGAGGGTGTAATCATTGTGCCCATACGACCACTATGGTCTTTTCACCCACTATAATATATATTGTAATGAGCCCATATATAAATATAAGGTATCTCAAAACTAGTACTTTTTGCTGTATAAGTAAACAATTTGCTTAATTTTTGTTGGAGTTTGTGATCTCTTGTCTACCCACCTAAGAAAATAGAGCCAAAATGTTCAACTAAGAATCTTTTTCAACTAGAACTTTGGTTTCAATCTGTAATGAAATTCCTATGTTTGAGTTGCATTGTTCTTGTTCTCGACTCGCTATCCAAGAAAACTGGAAGAAAGCTTGGATGCACACTAGCAGACAAAAATTCGAATTATGGACAGTTTTCGGGTCGGGGTGCTCCTTTTTGTGTAAAATAACAGGGTTCCGAAAAAAAGTGGGAATGGAATGAGTCCCACTTTAATTAAATACGACTTCATTTAGATTTTTCCTGGTTCTGCAGGCATAAGGCAAAGAAGCAGCGATGCTGTCGAAATTCGAGTATGCAGCAAGGAATTTCTTCCTCGGTTCGTGAAGACTTGGAGCAATTTCTCAACTATGCAAGGAATTATTTGGCAGATATTCTTGAGCCTTGCATTCAACGGGTATCAGGCAAACAAAAGCGGAAGCTGGGAGTGCAAGCTGGTTGTGGAAAACATAATTTCTGAAAGCATAGAGAAGTCTTATGCCTGTCATATAGCAGAAGGGTATGGCCAGGATTTTTACTCTTTGGTTGTATTGGACGTTTGCGTAATGCTGTTGTCGAACCAGGATAAGTGTGACGTCCCCTACTACGTGATCTGATTGCACTCACCGTGTATACAAACAGAGACTTCATCCCCATACCGACTCCATGCCGTCACGGGGCCCTCCACATAACACTTTTACCGCGTGGCGGGGTTCGATGGGAAGAGTGAAGGGGTCATTTTACCCCGTCTCCCTCAGGGTCTACCTAGCTGCGGAAGCGTCAACATACATGTCAGTATATAACATAAGCACATATCCACCTCGAAGGGTGGTCCATCACATCTGCATAAACAAGGTGAGCACAATACATATGGGGAGTTCTACCCAAGGCTCAGACTCAAGGGAATGGCCGGCGGCTTGGGTCTCGAGTTCATTCTGCAGGCGGAATTCATGGCAAGGGATTTGGGGCATATGAACATGGCATAGGGTTGTCCACTCCATCCGCCCCTCCTGCACACACTTTGCGAGTAGGTTGAAAAGTGTCGGGGACGGTTGTAGCCCGCCCGGATGCATAGCCAAAGGGATATTCACGGGTTTCATCCTCCCGCCCCGATGGGGCGGGAAGGGAGCACTCCCTCGAGAGATCTACATCTTGACTCAAGGTGACTAGAGGGCCACCGCCAGTGATGTCGACTAAAACCAGCGGAAAGTGTACACCACTTCACGGTGTCGGAGTCCATGCCTCACCCTTTCGGTGGTGAGCCATTAGACCTTGTCACAATAATCCCCTGGTAGGCCTTACACACCGAGGGGATGGTTCAAGAGTCGAGAACATGAACCTCCTTCTTAGCCCGGTCGGCCCCTTCACCCACAACCAGGTGTGGTTCTTGTACCGCGGGCGAATCTATAGTGTGCTAGAGAGGCTACTCTAGGAGCATCTACTACCAAGCTTTAGGTCTCTACCCCCTTCCCAATACAAGGAGTTCATAGAGATACATCCTCCATATACATCCTGAGGAAGAACTAAAGAACTATATCTAATCTACATCATAGAGTTAGGTTCTTTAGTTAGAGGTGCGGGTATCTAGAGATCTAGAAGGCTGCTATGGGCAATTTAATAGGCTAAACCCTCTTGATTCTATGGCCCGAAATAGGGTTTAGGCTGTCTAATTGGCCAAATACGATCCTTGAGTGGCTCCTCGACTGAGCTCGACCATCCTTAGGAGAGCTAGAATCAAGCGAAACTAACGTTGCAATTCTCTCAGGCAGAGTCTGGGAGGCGATTTTGGCTGTTGAGGCAGCCAAAACAAAGTTCTAAAACCCTAGAAACGAAAAATGGGCAAGTTAGGGTTTCCTCTCCTTAATAGACAAGGGGTTGACTAGGGTTTCCAATTATCCCCTTTAGGCATGTGGGATAATGGTAATGGGCCCACTTGCCTTTAATGGCTAGGTGGCCAAATGTGCCCACATGGAAATGTGTGCCCACATTAATGTGTACATTGGAAAATGTGCACATTAATTGCACACTTGGGTATGGCCCACTTGGCATCAAGTGTCCACATGGAAATGTGTGCCCATATTAATATGTACATTGGAAAGTGTGCACATTAATAATTGCACATAATCCTTGCAAGCTGCCCCCTAGGGCTACCCACTGGCTACTGCGTGCGTATTACCGCGAGGGGATTGGCGTGTACATCGTGTGCGGCGATGCGATTATCGTCCACGGGACCATTATCTTTGTCGGAGCGTCACATTCTCCACCTTGAAATGATCTTTGTCCGCGGCATCATGGAGTCTCCACCTTGGGATCATCCTAACACGCAATCAACCTGATACATACGATAACTACTATAATACTTACACATTTATTAAGATTACCTTAAGGTAATATTTTTAGACATTATTACGCCGTTATATTATGGAATAACTTATCGGTTCACAAGATCATTAAAACAGGTTACTCAATAATTCACTTATCATGACAATTAAGTTTATCAAAATTAAAATTGGCGTCAGGGTACTCTTCATTCCTTGCAACACATTCCAACAAAATTTGTGTTGCAAGTCTTCAAATAACTTCGACCTCTTTGCCCTCCGGAGCGCTCTATTGGCCTGCAGGTCAACACTACGTTAGTACCATTTAATTATTAATAAAATTTTGGTTATATGGTGACCACCCCACCTATCTACATGGATGCATGGCTAATCTCCCGGCGTAGGAAGAGGGTGAATCTTCCATTATGGCTGGGGAGACAGCGCCTATATGCCTATATGCCGCTCATGCCTACACCCTAGTTGTCCTTCCCGTATATAGGGCGTGAAGGCTTGATTCCTCCTATCAAAGCATATATGGGGCTAGAGGTGCTTTTCCTATCGGTTGCATTCCTTAATGACCTCCTTTCTCTGAGGGTGCGTCTACTTCCGTGGAGCAGTAGACTTTCTAATCTACCTTCCACTTTTCGCCCAGCGAAACGCGGTCATGCCTACATTGACATTACACCACGCCCTAGAGATCACCATAGTGGTCTCATCATCGGTCACTACGCATGCGACCCATTCCTAGCATAGGTTGCATGCGTAGATTAATCTTAACTATACATAGAATTAATCTACACAAATCGACATGCCTGAGCCGATTTCTTCGGAGATGACCTTGCCGTCCCATTGCTCCATAAAGCTGCGGTGCTTGCTTTACTAGATCTTTCTTAAGTACCCGTCGCGTCTTCCAGTGGTAAGTGTTTCCACTTGACCAAGTATTGGAGGAACTCCGACCTCCTTGTTTTCTTGAAAGCTTTATCAAGAATCAATTCTGGAATTATTTCCAGTTGCTCCTCTGTCATTTCCAACAACGTTGGAGTGTCCAAGACTTCGTCTGGATTTGGAGTGTGCTTCTTCAACAAACTCACGTGGAAGACCTTATGAATCTTTAGGTGTCTTTGGCAAGTCTAGCTTGTAGGATTGATTACCTACTCTCTTGACTATTCCGAAGGTCCAGCCCACCTTGGAGCAAGTTTCTTGCAATTCCCGATTCTGAGCTTTGCCTGCTTCACCTTGATCTTGAGCCAAACATCATCTCCAACTTTGAACTCTCTTACTGTTCGATGCTTGTCGGCGATGCTCTTCTGTCGACTTCTTGCTGCTAGCAAATACCCTCGAACTTCTTCCACGAAGCTTGCATATCGGCCAACATCTGCTGCGAAACCTCTACTTTTGACGCGGGATTGTGCCAGAAATATGCGGAGTTAGGCCGCGATAGCCGTAATTAATCATAAGCGGCGACATTTGGGATGATTCACGCTTGGTGCTATTGTAGGCAAACTCCACCAAGTGAATAAATTCTTCCCACATACCTTGCTTATTCCAGACATAGTTCCGTAGCATGTCCTCCAAAATCCTGGTCCGCCTCCGTTTGGCCATCCGTGCGAGGATGATATGCCGCTCATGGATAGCTTCGTCTGAATGATAGTGCAAAGAGGTCTTGCCAAAGGCTCATGAACTTGGGATCCCTGTCGGAGATAATCTCCCTTGGCATGCCATGAAGCTGAAGATCTCTTTGGTGAAGAGCTTATTTGTATCCATAGCGTATCTGTGGTCACGCAAGGCACAAAATCGCCATTTTTCGACAACTTGTCGACCACTACCATCGGGGGCATCCTTTCCTCTTATTGTTCTTGGAAGTCCTGTGATGAAATCCATGCTGATCACCTCCCACTTAGCGTTTGGCACCGCTAATGGCTCTAAGGCTCCTGGAATTGAGTTGCTCGCCTTCGTCTGCTGACATAGCTGACATTCTCTGATGTAGCGAGCTACTTGCTTCTTCATTCGGCCAATAATAGCTGCTGCGCTTTGAAATATGTTTTCATGAATCCATCATGGCTAGCTATTGGGCTGTTGTCGCGTGTCATGGAGGATCAATTTCCTTACTCCCCGATGATTGCGCACGCACAACTTGTTTTATGGTATAACGGGTTGCCTTCCTTCTTATAATGTTTAAAGGCTTCCCGCTCCTTATCTGTTCTAGCCTCCCTAGAGAGGCTTGCCCATACTTCCTTGAAATCCACATCCGTTGGCAAGGACTCTTCAATCTTCTTACCAAAGTCGTTGGAGAGCGTCGAAATTGCATTGCAATGCACTCTAGTTGTCAGGGGATGCCTTGAAAGCGCATCCGCTACCACATTGAGCTTCCACGGCTTGTAAACTATATCAAAGTCGTTACTCTTCAAGGAACTCCATCCACCTTCTACGCCTCGGGTTGAGGGTGTGGTTTAGCGTGAATACATCTTGGAGGCTCGATGGTTGCGTATCCAACTGGAACTTCCTTCCCAAAAGATAGTGCCTCCAAATTCTTAATGCCCCGACAACCGCAAAGCAATTCCTGATGCGTGGGTGGGGTAAGCGGCGTTTTCGGCGTCGTTCATCTTCCTGGAATCATGCGCTACCACCGCGCTCTTCTTGCATGAGCCTTGCACTGTGTAGCTATCTTACTCAGCGTCTGTTGCTACAAGCTTATCTTTCTCGGGTCCGGGGGTTAAAGCTGGGGCGGTTGTTAAAGCTTCCTTCAACAATTCAAACCACGTTTGGGCTTTCTTGTGCCAATGCTCGCCCAATCTTTCACTTTCTGCTCTCGTCAAGTCACGTTAGCGGGGGCGCTATCTTAGCAAAGTTCTTCCACGAACTTTTTGTAGTACCCTGCTAGGTAGAAAACTTCGACTTCATGCACATTCTTGGTAGCCGCCAGCGAATGGCGACTTCAATCTTGGCGGGTCCGTCGAGATTCCTTACTTGAGATCACATGACCCGGTATTCCACCTTCTCCGTTGCGAAGTGACGCCCGGCGACTTGGCGTCTGGCCGGTGCCTCTTCAAGTTCTCTAGCACTCTCCTTAAGTGTTATGCGTGCTCTTCAAGGGATCTGCTATACACCAAAATGTCATCAAAGAATACAATCACAAAGGTGTCTAAAAACTCCCACGAAGATGTGGTTCATGAGCCTCATGAGCGTCGGCGGGGCATTCGATAAGCCGAAGGCATTACCGTGAACTCATAATGCCCATACCGCGTTAAGGCGATCTTATGGATATCTTCTTCCTTTATCCTGATCGATGATAGCGACCTTAAGTCAATTTTGGAAGACCTTTGCACCTTGGAGTTGATCCATCAAGTCATCTGATGCGGGGGCGCATACTTGTTCTTAATGGCGTGCTTGTTCAAGCGCCTATAGTCTATGCACATCCTTAAACCGCCATCCTTCTTCTTTACAAAGAGAATGGGCTCCCAAATGGCGAGACACTAGGTCTAATGAAGCCTAGGTCGAGCAACTCCTACAATTAGCTTCTTCAGCTCCGTCAACTCCTGCGTCGTCATTACGTATGGAGCCTTGCTTGTCGGCTTTGCTCGGTTCGAGTGCTATCTCACACTCGACTCCCCTATAAGGAGGAAGCCGCTTGATCTCATCACGGAAAGAGATCATGGAACTCCGTGATCAGCTGAGCTATTTGCTTGCCCGGCAACTGGCGAGCACCACTGTCTTCTTTGCTTTCCCACGATTACGGCTCGTCAATCTCAAGCTTGAAGATGTATGCCACTGCCGCTCTTGATACACTTGAACGGCCGGCTTAGAAGACATGCACCGCATGATGGGAACAACTTCTTTACACGTGATCTCGATGATCTTGCCGTCGGGTGTTGGGAAGGTCACCTTAAAAACCCACAATCGATAATGGCCCCCCGCTGGTCCAAGATACTCCATTCCTATGATCAAGTCATTACTTGCCAATGCCCATTACTTCTGCCCCATCACGGATATTAATCCACGGCAAGTCGATGTCGAGTTAATTCTCTTGCTGCCCGTCACGCCTTCTTGCACCACTTGCTAAGACAACGGGCCTTGGCTTTGACTTTAGTGGTTTCAACTTCAACATTTGAACCATTCGGGGGATGCAAAGTTATGGCTACTTCCCCGAGTCTATCAAGACTATGAAGGACTTGGTCTTGGCCTTCCCTCTTTGTGGAGATTACTTTATCTTGGCTCTCTGCTTGCTTTCTGATCTATTGCGGCAAAGATATGACACTCACCGAAGATAGTCGCTGGGCTTCCTGCGCCCGTCGTCGTCGACCCAGTGTCCCAATCTCCCAACTCATGTAACTCATGACATGGCGTAGGGGTAGTTAAGCTGTCCTATGGCTTTGGCCGGAAGCACTTGAAACAAAGTTTGCTTTTCTATGCACTCTGTCTCTTTTCCTTGGGCATCGCCGCAAAAGGATCGCCTTTGCTTTGGAGTAGTTTGACCCCTCCCCTTGTCCTTGAAGGACACTGCTTCTTCTCTGTTGTTTCCCACGGTTTGCCACCATATGGGGCCCTAAATTTGGACTGGGTGGCTGCCCTAGGGCCGTAGCTTCCCTGTCGCCTTGCCTTTATCCTGAAATCTCGCCTCGCCTCTGCCCGCTATTACCGAGGTCCCGGCCCTTGCAAGCTTATAGCCTTGGACTCGCCGATCTTTCTCTTAGGGTTTATTGCCCTCACAAGCTTCGCGGATCTCCTCATTCACCCCTCAATATAGCTTTCTCTTTGCTTCTCACCCAATTTTGGCACATCTGACCTCAACCTCATGAATTCCCTCAGATACTTACGGGCCAGATTTGTTGCCTTGCTGCAACTGTGTAGAACTTCTTTGCATCATCTTGGACTTATGTTCCCTCGGGGCGTAATGGTGCTTGAAGGCTTTAGCAAACTTCTGAACTTACAAGCATCCACAGCTAAGCCATGTGCCTTTCGCGTAACCCTTCCACCAAATCCGAAGCGGCTCCTTTCAAGTTCGATGTTGCCACTCTGCCTTTGTCTTTATCCTTCATGCCATAAGCATTGCGCATACTCACTCATTTCGTCCGACCATGCCTCTCGCTTCTAATCGACCTGTTCTCCCAGAAATCGTTCCGATTCAGGGCCTTCCATACATTGCCGGTCGCGAAATCTACCTTCTTACGGTAGTCGAGGCCACGGTGTCCCTTTGCCTTGCATCTGCGGTGTTCCTCTGCCTTGCATCTGTTCCTGGGCTGCTCTTCGTCTTCCCGGTCGGTCGAATCTGAGCTTGAGTCTAAGATTCTAGGCTGGAGGATCTCCTTCTCTTGCTCCTCTTCTTGTCCCTTCACGCTCTCCGAAGCTGATGCTTGTAACAACCGTTGCCCGCCCAACCTCCTCACTCGCCGCTTGGCGGCCGCCAAAGGCCTTTATCTGCTCAAGGTCTGTCCTCATGCGGGATATTTCCTCTTACGGGGTCATGGGTCCAAATTCCTCAAAGCGGGTTCCTTGCGGAGGTGGCTTTGGCGGAACTCTGTTCTTCCCTAGGGTCTTGGCGTTGTCGTTCCCCACGAGCCTAGGCCTCTAACTGCATACACAAATAATTCATCGCTATCTGATTAGTTTTACTTGTTCCTTTGCATTATATGTGGTTTGTTGGCATACTTGTGGAAATAAATATATCAACAAAGCATTTAAGGTTCAAAAGAAATTATATTTATATTATATAATATTTTGGTACAAAAGTCTCCTGGATCAAGAGTCTAACTAGTCTTGAAATCGGTGGGGATGGGTTGTCCTCAAGGAACTTCTTAACTTGGGCGTTCCTACCGGGCCTGACCCAAGTTCCTGAAGACGCTTGGCGACGAGCCATACCTGAATGCTCTCGCCAAGTCTTCCACTCTGCTTGGTCGGATGTGAGGGCCGCGGCCACCCGCTAATCTCGCTGGCGTCGATGAGGTATGGCGAAGTCGAAGAGGTCGAGTGCCATTGCTCTCTTGACTAGGACAGCATAGTCGACATTTGCTGCTATTCGAGCATGCCTGCCGAAGCCTGAGAGTGCAATCAGCATGAACACTCCTTCCTCACCCCTGGGGCTGAATTTGCGGTGTACCACCGCTATTCTCCCATCCAAAGCCCGGCGATGGCGGTAGTATCTGGCGACACATGCCGTTGTGCGTCGGCGGATGATTCCCCACTTGTTTGGCCTCACGCTCTATGCATGCCACCTCGCATAATCGTCGACCTCGATTTGGTGAGCTCCTGGTAGTCTTCGATTGTTGCATCGACTTCGCTTTGAGGTCGATTCACCGCCTCCTCTTCTTTGGAGGTGGTGTTGAGGGACTCGGCATCAGGATGCTAGTGGCCTTGCCTCTGATCCCCATCCGTTCCTGAATGGCGAGGAACTCTTCTTCAGATGGCAGGTCTCCGGTCTCCATGACCTGCCTTATGCTGCTGTATGTCTGGATGTCGGAAGTCGCTTCCCCTGTGTATGTGTCGGCTTCCCTGACTTGAAGCGGAAAGTCTGAGACTCCCCGGACGATGAAGTCGTCCATGTCGGTCTACCCGCGGCTTGGTGGAGCAGTTCATCCAATCGGAGCTCCCTCTCCACGCATTCGGGGAGGTTACGGATGTCGGCCCGAGGAGTAGATACTCCTCTCCGTCGATGATGATAGGGGCTAGGCTTGTGATGCCTAGCCCAAGTGGGGGAGCAACTCTGATAGTCTGCCGGCTCTGCTTGAAGTTGACCAGCTCCTGTTCTGCTTGTTGCCATTCCTCTTCTGAGTCTAGCTCAGTGTATTCTTCATCGTCCGACTCCTCTTCATCTTCCCTTCCTTCTTGCTCTTGCTGGTACTGCAAAAGCATCTGCTCTTCGGCTTGGGCTGCTACGGGGTCCACCTCCATCGGAGGGATAGAGGTTGCCCCCATGGGGTTTTCGGCGCGGTGGGATAAGAACATAGCTAGGGCGGCGGTGTAAGAGAAATACTTGGTCCTGTTGGCTGTCAGGACCATGTAGTCTGGCAGCCTCTGCGCCTTGTTAGTTAGGTACTTGGCGATGTTGGGGACATCGCCCAAGGCTGCTTGAAGGGATGGCCGGGGAACGAAGTATCCTATGCAAGGGGGGACCTGAACAAGGGAGGGTCCTACTCTAGCTTGAAACTCTGCTAGCACTTGCCTATATGCTGGGGTTTCATTTAGCGTAGCTTGGATATCAATTTCTTTCCCAAAGACTTGGAAGATGTCGTTGACATCCACCTCGGTAGCATGGGCACTGGCGCTGTACCATCGCCTGAAGTCAGCAGTGGCCATTGATCTAGCGAAGAAGAGAGTATCAAACGGATGCAGAAGCGCCTCAGGGAGCTGGAAGATCGCCTAAGCAGTGGAGAGCAAACTTGCAGGGTGCTAAATGAGAAATGGGGGACTTATTTATAGAAAAGGGGGAAACCCTAATTTTTGGATGACCTAGAATTTACTGAGATTGGATGATTCTGATCTATTAAAGGGTGCAATTACGAGTTTGAAGACTACTTCTAGGGTTTGAGCATGCTAAGAACAACTAACGAACCTATTGCAACAACTTGGAGATCATTTGGTGAAGAAAATGGTGCGGGTTCACCGCGTTCTTTCATCATAATGAAAAAGTTCATTTTCTCATCTGGCGCCGACGTGTGAGACATGGGTTCTAAGTGGGCTAAACTTAATCAATTTGGATAATCTAAGGCTGTAATTCTACTAAACTTCGCCGAAAGTTAGGCAGAATTGACCCTTATTTGGTCGATTTGGAGCGGTTTGGTCATTTTTGGGCATGGTCTCACATCGTTAAGCCCTTCAGCCCAAAATGAGAATCTCATTTTCCATCCCGGCGCCGACGTGAGACATCGCCTCGCTTTTTCTCAAAAACTTCCAATTTGACCAAAACAAAAGCTAAAATTCTATAACTTAACTTAATTAAGCTAGATCAGACACATTATTCACTCACAAAATTCTTTATATTAACAAAAATTTCTGTTATTTACAAAATCTCAAGGGCGTTCCCCCTTGATGTGCCTGGCAAGATACATATCCTGCCTCATGAGGGTGACCCTCTTTGCGTGTACCGTGCAGGCCGTCGAATCTTCAAAATGCTACACTATTTTAAACCTGCGCCTCCCTGTAAAACACAAAGAACATTTCGTCCGCACACCCGCGATGTCTCATATTGTACTCTGCATGACTTCGCGGACCAAACGTTGAAACGGTGCCCGGGGGATCAAGAGTCCGTAACTTCTCTGGAAGTGCCGGATTTCCTTGAGGGCTCTGTTCTCCAACTTCTTCCTGCCGGCCCGCTTCTTTCCTGGTGCTCTGGGAGGCTTGGGCTTTGGTGGAGGTGCAGAGTCTGGCTTCTTGTCGGGTGTCCGCCTTCAATCGTTCTCACCCTGTGCTCCTGGTAATAGGCATTGTATGCCTCCCACTTCTCCATGTAGGTGTTGTGCTCCTTGATCCTCTTTAATTAGACCTTGACCGGTCTATCACATATGCCTCCCGCTTGTGGTAATGGGGCTTTAACTCTATCCCACGTCGGGAAGGTGGGGGCTTACATGCTGTTCCTCTCCTCGCTCCTGTGCTACCTGCTGGGTGCTACTTCCGGGCACTTCCTTCTCTGACGGGGGGTTTTGACGAACTCCCTCCCTGGTTCCGCACGTAGTCTTCGTCCCTGAGTCGTCGGTGAAGGCGGGTCTCTTCGGCCTCGATGGTTCGTTGATGTTGATCCCGTTCCTGCTTACCAACCTTCACAACCTTTCTTTTGCCGCCTTTAATGGCTTTAGCCTTCCTCTTCTTTGCCCGGGCTACCGTGGTTGGAGTCGTCTTCCCGATTCTTAGTCCTCTGCTCCCGGCGGCGCTTTTGGCTTCATACTTGCGATGAAGCGCCGCCAAGATCTGCTTCTTCTCGGGGCTAAGCGTCGGGCCGCCACTGCTCTTCTCCCCTTGCTCCTCCCGCAGGTGGGTCTCCGATCAGGAGTTGCTCCTCGGCTGTTGATCGCCTGCCATCGCATTCCGTTGCTCCTGCTCCTTCCCTCCTCCTCTGCATCTCCCTGGGAATTTGATGCATGATGTCGGCGGTCCGTCCTCTATGATCTACGTATGGTCGCTCGTCCGATCCGCATCTTAAACAAGAAGAAGATTAGCCTTCTCCGGCGTTCTTGAAGGACTCTTCGAAGAGGCCGGGGCGGCCCGGCTGGGGATTAAACCGGCGAGGCTTCCCTAGCTTGAAATTTTGTGCGGGCCATCGTTTGATAGTTCGTCGATTGGAGCTAAAGCGCCCGGGGAGATCGCCTTGGCGAACACGAGCAAACTTCTAAGGAAAGAACGCGGAAATGGGAGGGGTCTAGGTCTATTTATAGGGGTCGATTTTTTTAGGTCACTTTTAAACTACCTTTTTGGGTTGCCTAAAACATCTAAAACACCTAATTAAGCAAAGGTCTCACACGTTGCACCCAAACAAAATGAAAAGTCATTTCCTCACCCGGGCGGCGTGTGAGACATGGTGGGACCCACTACTAAATTTTTGTACTTTTTAAACATTTAACATGCCAGTTCTACTGATTTTTAGCTTAAAATTAGGATTGTCAAGTTATTTTACTGTGATTCATAACATTTCTTAATGTTTAAAGCTGAATGTCTCACACGTTGCGCCCAGCCCGAAAATGAGAATCTCATTATCCGTCTGGCCCTTGACGTGTGAGACCAATCCTCTACTTTTTGAAGGTTGGCTCACCAATTTTAGTCTTTTTATGTTTTCATTCATTTTAATCAAGTACTAGCTTAGCATAAACTACAAAAATGAGAAAATATTTTCCCATTTTTCGAGGTTTAAGGATCCTATTAAGTTAGTACTACTGGGAACATGGCCAGTGCTTTGCTCTTGGTCTCGAAGAACATTGCTCATACCACCTGCGGCGTCCCCTACTGTATACAGTTGCACTCATCATTATACAAAGCAGGAGTTCATCCCCCATACCAGCTCCATGCCGAATCACAGGGCCCTTCCACATAACACCCAAATCGCGGCGGGTTCCAAAGGGGAAGAGTGAAGGGGTCATTTTACCCGTCTCCCTCGGGTCTACCTAGTCATGGAAGCGTAAACATACATGTCGGTTATATAACATAAGCACATATCCACCTCGGGGTGGTCCATCACATCTGCATAAACAAGGTGAGCACAATACATATGGGGAGTTCTACCCAAGGCTCGGACTCAAGGGAATGATCGACGGCTTGGGTCTCCAGAGTTCATTGCGCATGTAATTCATGGCAAGGGATTTGGCCGGCATATGAACATGGCATAGGGTTGTCCACTCCATCCGCCCCTCCTGCACACACTTTGCGGAGTAGGTTGAAAAGTGTCGGACCGGATCAGAGCCCGCGGATGCATAGCCAAAGGGCTATTCCCCGGTTTCATCCTCCCGATTCCGATGGGGCAGAAGGGAGCACTCCCCTCCGAAGATCTACATGCTGACTCAAGGTGACTAGAGGGTCACTTTGCCCAGATTCGACCAAACCCACTGGAAAGTGTACACCACTTCACGGGCGTCGAGTCCATGCCTCACCCGCTTTTCGGTGGTGAGCCATTAGACCTAGTCACAATAATCCCCGGTAGGCCTTACACACCGAGGGATCCTTCAAGAGTCGAACATGAACCTCCTTCTTAGCCCGGTCGGCCTTTCACCCACAACAGTGTGGTTCTTGTACACAGGCGAATCTATAGTGTGCTAGAGAGGCTACTCTAGGAGCATCTACTACCAAGCTTTAGGTCTCTACCCCCTTCCCAATACAAGGAGTTCATAGAGATACATCCTCCATATCCATCACAGAAAAACTAAAGAACTATATCTAATCTACATCATAAAGTTAGGTTCTTTAGTTAGAGGCTGGTATCTAGAGATCTAGAAGGCTGCTATGGGCAATTTAATAGGCTAAACCTCTTGATTCTATGGACCTAAATAGGGTTTAGACTGCCTAATTGGCCAAATACCGATCCTTGAGTGGCTCCTCTTGACTGGCTCGACCATCCCGGCCCTTTCGAATCAAGGGAAACTAACGTTGCAATTCTCTCGGCGTAGTTCGGGGGCGGTTTTGGCTGTTGAGGCAGCCAAAAAGTTCTAAAACCCTAGAAACGAAAAATGGGCAAGTTAGGGTTTCCTCTCCTTAATAGACAAGGGGTTGACTAGGGTTTCCAATTATCCCCTTTAGGCATGTGGAATAATTGGTAATGGGCCCACTTGCCTTTAATGGCTAGGTGGCCAAATGTGCCCACATGGAAATGTGTGCCCACATTAATGTGTACATTGGAAAATGTGCACATTAATTGCACACTTGGGTATGGCCCACTTGGCATCAAGTGTCCACATGGAAATGTGTGCCCATATTAATGTGTACATTGGAAAGTGTGCACATTAATAATTGCACATAATCCTTGCAAGCTGCCCCCTAGGGCTACCCACCTGGCTACACGCCGGGCATTACACGCGTCGGTCGAGGTGGCGGTACATGTGGCCCGGATGCGATTATACGCCCCGGGACCGTGATAATCGTCCCCGGAAACGCCACAATAAGGCTTCACAGATTACCAACATGCAAATTACCAGTACCTTGATTTTAAACTAGACAACTATGGCACAATCTACTTCGACTTTTTCCTTCCTCGCCCCCCCCCCTTCTCGCTTCATCCGGGCTTCGGGTTCCAAAATTAGGTAAGATACTATTTCTTTCTTTTATTTTATTTTATTTTATTTATTGACATAATCTGACATGAAATGATCATTTTGTTTGTTCCTTGCCACAGCCTCAAAACTATTGGAATAGTGGGGTTTTCTGCTCATAGCAGCATGCATAATTTTACTTCATTCGGACTTGGTTGTGGTGGATGATATTGGAAAGCTATGGGGAACCACTCTGGGTTCTAATACAATCGGAGTGCCAGAATATTGTTATGTAAATGTGACCAAATATTTCACTGACTCTTTCTAGTCCAGCAAATCTCTATCAAGCATATTCACAGAAAGAAAACCCTGCTACTTCAACATGGGAGTAATTATGGTGATGGATTTGGCAAAATGGGGACAAGAAAAGTATACCAGAGCAGTAGAGAATTGGCTTAATCACTGGGTTCAAATCCCAAGCTCTGGAACTAACAATAGTGAGTTTTTTTTTTTTGAAGAACTGTGTCATCAATATATTAAAAGAATGGTAATGTTACAAAGCAAGTGAGGAGGAAGGAGAACTGCCCCAAAGAGACAGCGATACCTCGACACTCCACAACAAACTCACAGAAAAACTGCAACTCTACTGCTGTACAAACCGACCATCACCATCTACAATAGTGAGTATTTGTTTCTATTATCTTGTTAGAATAGTATTTATGCACAAAATGCCACTATAGTGCAGGAAAAAAACATTGTGAACAAAATTGAGCATCAGCATGGGTGCTTTACCTGCAAACCCATAGCGCAGAGCTGAGCTGAGAGAGACATTGAGTGCGAGATTGCAAGTGTAATCAATGAGGGCATGTGCAATCGGTCTTACAGTAGTCAGGCTCACTTGAGCAATGTCTTGCCAAGCAGAAGGGTTAGGAATTGAATGTGTTGAGTTGCCAACATCTTCATAGATGCAACACATCAAATTGTTATTGGATTGTCATTGGACAGGCCTGATTCATGATTCCCATTTTGGTTGGAAGATTTGGTTAAAAGAGGAATCTCGATCTTTCGCAAATACTGCATTTCAGTTGTGTGGCTGAAGGAAAACATTTGTTCTTACTATCAAATGAAGCACAAATGTCAACATCATGTGCTGTTGAAGTGAGTGAGACACGATCTTTGATGGCTACATCTATAGCAGTAACAAAAACACAGACAGAGCAGCATAATCCTGCTGTCATTAAATTTTCTCCAACCAAAAGCAGGCCAAGTTGCGCTTGCAACTTGCACGAAAAACCCAAGAAGCAATTAGGTTGCTGTTTATACATTGATCAACTAATGCATGATTTTTTAAGATTCTCAAACAAGAGAAAGGATATTTTGGAATTTTGTGAAGCTTTTTAGCAATTGGGCTAAAAAAGCTCTATTTTATTTGTAGTTATGGGGAAGGCACATCTTGTAGTATTGGTTTTTGTATTGCTTATTAGATACACAGCTTAGTCATACTTATTCCTCATATTCATCATCCAATGTGCTTATATGGTTACCTCGGAACATAATCTTTCCCTTGCCCTTAAAGTTTACCTATGTTTGCTTTTTGTTAGGGCCCGAAGGGCCCAAATTTTTTTTTAATATAACAACCCACATAACTACCATTAACATCAATTAATACAAACCATTGCACCTGACACATTTAAATTAAAATCCCCCTGAAACCTCCTTTCGTTTGGGTGCATATTCACAGGGGGGTTACATAGGGCAGCCCATCCTTTAAAAGGCTTTTTTGAGCATTTTTGCATGTCCAAGACCATGAAAGATTAGCGCATCTCATTTCTTAATGCTTTTGTTCCTTTAATATAGTTTACTCTTCCTACATGCTCTGTATGCGCACATCAAATGCTCTTCCCTTACTTTTTGGCAAGGATGACCCTTCCTTTTCTTGCTTTTGGTGGTATGCATGTCCTTGCTTTTCTCTTATATTGCTTTTGGACATGCATGTTGCCCACCAGCAGAGAACACTCAAGCACTCTAAACGATCATTCCAAAGAGATAAAACACGCCAAAAATGGAGTCTGAAACTAAAAGTTATGTCGAGAAACCTATATTGCCATCCTTGAGCTCCTGAAATTGGGCGCCCATCCAACCAACCCAATTTAAGGGCCCATTTCTACAAAGAGTATGCTTGATTAGTGCCTCTGTGAAAGCCCTCTGGATAAGCTTTCCAAAGAGATAGGAAATGCCAAAAAACAGAGTCTATATGCACAAATTATGTCAAAAATGGTATTATGCGATCCCAGGTCCCCCAAATTAGGCGGGCGCCCAATTTGAGCCAAATTTGGCACCCATTTATATAAATATTATGCTTGATTAAAGTTTCTGAATAAGCTTTCCAAAGAGCTAAAAAATGCCAAAAATAAAGTTCAGATGTAAAGGTCATGCCAAAAAGTCTATTCTCACTACTGAAATCCCTTAAATTAGGTCCCCCCTAATTTGAGCCAAATTTGGGGACCATTTGTGTAAATATAATGCCTAATTGGTGTCTTTACTAAAGCTCTCTGAATAAGCTTTCGAACGAGCTAAAGAACGTAAAAAATGAAGTTAACAATTAAAAGTTATATAAAAAAAGCCTATTCTATCAGCCTGGCCGCAAATTGGACGACCGCCAAATTTGAGGGGTTCCGGGGTGGCGTAAAAGAACTTTTAGCATAACTTTTGCATTCGGACTACATTTTTGGCGTTGTTTAGCTCATTAGAAAGCTTGTTCAGAGGGCTTTCATAAAAACTAATCATGCGTAGTATTTATATAAATGGGCTCCAAATTTGGCTCAAGTTGGCCGGCCACCCAATTTGGGGGTTTTTTTTTTTTGGGGCTGATGGCGAATATATTTTTGATACAATTTGTGCATCCAAACTCCGTTTTTGGCATTTTTTATCTCGAGATACAAATTTATCTCATACAAATGGGCTCCAAATTTGACTCCATTGGACGACTCGCCCAAGCCAAGCCAAGCCAAGACTCCCAAGGTAAATTGGGCCAGCCGGTTTGCCTCTTTGGTGAAAAGCTTTTGCTATGCAAAGCAAACCACCCCCCCTCCCCCCCCCCCGGCGTGGGGGGCAATTGGGCACCCGCCCAGTTTGGCTTTTCGGCAACAACAATTTGCCATGGAAGACAACAACCCCCAGAGCAAATTGGGCGCCTGCCCAATTTGGCCCTTGGCGGAAAACTTTTTGGCATGCAACGCAAGAAGGCCCAAAAAAAAAAAAAAAGGGGAGCAAATTGGGCTCCGAGGCAAATTGGGCACCCTCCTGAGTTTGGTCCCGAGGGGGATGTTTTGTTGTGTGAGGCAACACCCTCCGTGGCAAATTGGGCCAAATTGGCTTTGGCCCTTGGGAGGAAACTTTTGCCATGCCCCGGTTTGGCCTTTGGGTCATAACCTTTTGTTCTAACCGAACTTTTTTGTCGTGGCGTAATTAGTGGCTACGAGAGTCTTGACAGATCGAGAAGTTGGCTCCACACAAAGTAGAAAAGGAGTGAAATAAGTCACTGAACTCCCAAGAATTCATGGAGAGGATAGAAAATATGAAAGATGATGCCCCAACAAACTCAAACATAGATTGAAGAAACTGAAAAAGGTCTCACGATGAAGAGCAACCCCGACTCTTGAGAATCATTTGTTATATTAGTAATGGGTGCGGGCATAAATACAAAGCTATGCAGGCATTTGTACAATGTGTAGGCATTTGTACAATGTATAGCTATATTTGAGTGTGAAGGAAGAGAGAAATGGAAGGAGCAATGTACGAAAATGCTCCACATTAGGCTTGCAGATTTCAAGCCTTCCATGTAACTCCTTTGTTCCCTTGATGGTCAACACACACACATGTTGGCTGTTACAACGTAGTAGCTTGAAATTGCAGATTGAAAAAAGACAATTCTAGAGTATGGAATTGGAATGGAAAAAACTACTTATATTAGTGATGGATGACTGGTGTTGTTGGGCTTAAAGACATTGTATAATGCTATGAATCTCATGTTTTATTAATTGATATATTTAGCATTTAATTGGTGTTTTTATTAATAAGAGGTGAGTGTCTTAGCATTTGCGTGCATTAGGGTAGTTATTTACTTGGAAACATAATGAGTTAGAAGAAATTGCAGTGACAAATTTATGGCCAATAGAGAGGTATCTGGTACATCCTTCCATCCATGTAGCATAGCAACTACATTTCCAGAATTGTTTAGAATTGCAATTAACTATCTATTGTGACATGGTTATAACATTAACGATTGAAGTTTTCATTGAAAACGGAACAATCCTTAGTTCTGGATCAAACAGATCATTATGATCCTCCATAAATCTCTCACTTTGAATTCAATGGGATCTTCCCAAATTTTGGGATTCCTTCCAAGTGCATAAGTGTTGATCAGAATCCTAGTCTTTTTGCTATATCAAATCAAGCCACTTTTGTGCTTTCCCTAGCTACATGAGGCATCAAAAATGCCCCAATAGGATGAATCCTAAAGGTTTCTTCCACTACAGACCTTATATATGAAAAATGTGTGACGTCTGTTTCAATCCAACTAGGATCTCTTCCTGCACCTTCTTAAATATATCTGGATGCTGCATTAGCTTTGCCATTACCCATTCGCTTGTTATTGAAGATGTATCAGTTCCAACAGCCAGCATATCCTGCATAAGAGAAGAAAAAACAACTCAATATATATATTATACCCTTTTCCAGTTGCAAATGAAAGACTGATGAAAGAAACTCCAAGTAAACTTAAACAATAAACAAAAATTCCATGAACCCAATGCAAGAAGAATGTACCCTGAAAGACAATGAAATTTGAAACAGAAATTAAAACAGCCAAGAACAAAATCTATTTTTTAAATCTACAATAAGAATAGCTTTGATTGTTGTGTTGTCCAAATGATCCTCGCCATTTTCTCCAGTGAGAGAGAGGAGCATATCTACGAAATCATGGGGATTTTCATTCTCTATAATTTTATGCTTCTGCCTGTGTTCTTCAATTATAGCATCATAAACCCAGTTAGTCCTTTCCATAATCTTTCTCATTCCTCGCTCCCATTCTTCTTATACCGACTACAGTTTATTGATCACCAGATACCGATCAGGCAAATAGTAAACCCCTTGTTTAGACCTCATAAAGATGAAGAAAGCAAAATTTAATGGAAGCTTCTCATAAGATTAAGATGCAAGATGAATAAAACAAAATTTAATGGAACCTTCTTTTAAGACTAAGATGCAAGAATGAAATTTGCATGTTTGTCATGAATAACATTTCAAATATAGATCCACTAATCAATCAACATTGGAACAACAAACCTTGATGTGGGATAGTTATATTTAGCTAATGCTTACAAATTTAAATGGATAATATATAAACTGTAGCCAAATATCAGACATTATATGAAACACATACCTCTGGAATGAGTTTGACTCTTCCAACAACGTTTTGAAAAGCATACAATTTTGTTATTGTTGTAGTTGCATAACCCTAGCTAATAGACACAATTCTGTCAGCAACGACAATATACAACCTCAACATGAGAATAATACAGGCATAACCTATGCAATAACATTGCTAAGATATGGGTATAGTCAAATTTTGACCATCATAAACGTCAATACTACTACCTTATCTCAGGGGAACTTGCTAAGTCTTGTTCCGTATAAGTACCGTAGAGATATCATGATCATAATCTATAAAGCCCGAAAGAAGCTTGTCTTGACATCATATGAATATAAAACCTAATCAACATCAAGTAATCCAAGATGAGCAAATGGTCTAAGAACATCTCAACTGGGCGGCAAAGAAACAACTATTCATCGCATTTACCGCACGGCTTTGCGTTTCAATTTCGATGGGGTGTCAATTCTTCCTCGAGGCAGCCCTGCAATTTTTTTTTATAGAGACGTAGATGTGCTTATCTATGCACAACTCTGCAAGCCAAAGCAGCAGAGCATCCAAAGTGGATCAAAATAACAATACTCATGTGAAATATAAGCTCCATGCAAAAGTCTACATAACAGCAAAGATGAAGTTATAAATTTTAGTCATAAAAATAAAAAGAACAACATAAGATAGGTTAGGCACATCATGTGCACAGATAAAAGGAGATGAGATGCCATATATATAGCAAAGACGTGTACAATAATTTGATGTTGTGCCTATTTTTCACCTACAATAGGACATGGCTATAGGTGGTCAGACATCCTAATGTAATATATTCAGGCAAGAACCCAATCAAATATATTTAGGCAAGAACCTGTGTAACGTTCTTAATGCCAACAAATCAAAACTTGCCTATTTAGATTACCAGGGTCTTTGAGAGCAATTTTTCTATATGGGAAATATTCCCAAGCAAAAATAGATGTAGTCAAAATTGTAAACAAATTGTTTCAATTAGCCAAAAAAAAAACAGAGCAAAGACGTACCTTATCATCGGATGCAATAGAGGAGATGTCGCATGATGATTATAGATGGGTACAAAGAAAAATGGATGTGCTTCTGCTGCTTTATGCTCAGTTCAGTAAAAAGAATACTAAAGATTGAAGATTGAAGTCTTTGTAACAGAATTATGCCCACTTTGTTGCACAAATATGGCACAACAACCTTTGTTCTTTTACTCGGCCTCAAAGAATCCTCAAAGAATACGAATCCAGATAACCACAAAATCAATCATCATGTCTGAAGGTCATAACCATCTAAGCCGCAGTTAGGCCTAATGGCCTATATTGTAATGCAACTTGCTTCTAGCTATCTAGCTAGCCGTGTCTTCCATGCCGAAATCATAAATTAGAACCCTGTGGTGCCCCATGCCGCCAAAAATTGGGGATGGATAGCCTCAGAGCCCCATAATTGAATTTCGTGGTAAACACCAAGGCTCGATTTTTGGAACACCGTGAAAATTTTCCGCCGACAAAACCCTCCCATAACCTTAGAAAACAAACTTAAAAAAAAAATCTAAAAAGTTTTCCTCTAGATCGGAAAAACCAAATTTAAACAATAGACATTCGACTAATTCGGCATAGAAGTAACTCAAAATTGGGTGCTCGCCTAATTTCAGGCTGCATTACTGTACATTTAGTCATAATGTTATATACTCCATATGTTTGTAAACAATATCTAATGAATCAATTTTAGATGTTTGTCTCACATCTCCATTTTTTTTTTTTTTTTTTGTACCATACATCCTCTATTCTATACACTTATGAGCATTTGAGATATATATGGACTTACAAGGAGTCCATATATAATGAAACTGTGCTTAGTTCAGTTTCTTCTACTGGTTGAAGGAATACCTCATTCAGTAGAAATCTTTGCTTTCTTTCTGCACATTGGCTTCACATCACTCTGCTGTTATGTTCTGTTTATCATGTCCGACACAGGATAACTTTGCTTTGAAGATTTTTTGTAGGTATTGGGACTCCTCATTTTAATTTTCATTTGCATCTCCAGCAGGTGGTGGTGACCCTGGCTGTTTATATTTCTTTGAACAATTAAATTTATTTCCTATTCCTGTTTGCTGCAAGGCTTTTTGGTGCTTTTCCATTTCATGTTGCTCCCAAAAGCTCAACCAATTAACTTGCTCATTTTTCTTATGTAGATAGTATGTTGTGACAAAAGTTAGAGGTACCATGCCCCTCCCCCAAAGTATATGGTTTCCCAGTAATCTATTTATTCAACATCACTACCTCTCAGTATTGGTTTGGGTTGAGGTTGTTTAATTTGAAAGGAAATTATTCTAAGGCATTGAAACAATGACATTTAAGATTGTATAATGTACCTATAGCATGTTATTTTTTAGTACTCTTCCCCTCCAAATCAACTTCAACTGATCTGGTGAAGCATATTGTTCAGCACGTTTGTAAAGTTGTTTGTAAGTACATCTGATGGCATTGAGTTTGGATTTGAATCCAATTGTACAATGAATTTGGATTCTTCTGCAAATGGATTCTTGTGGAAATGAATTCTTGTGCTTTCTCCTCAATTCGGCAACAAGAGGAGGGGACACGTGGCATGAAATTTTGAATCTGCTTGAGAATGACGACAAACGTTGAAGAAAAACAATGCCATATCGTATATCTTTGAGTTTTTTTCTGATGATCATGTTCGATTCCTATCTCAGCACAACCTATTTCTTAAAATATCTTTGTTCTGACTAACAAAAGTATATGCTTGTTTTGAACATAAGTGAAGTGGCAAGTACCATATTGTTCCATTGTTTTTTTTTTTTTTGAAGAACGTGTTTTACTTCATATTATACACTCAAAATATTACAAAGTACTTCCATATTGTTCCATTGTTGCTCTAGTGATTTTGTTCTATTACATGTTTTTTTAAATGAATGGCTAGGATTAATCCGACATTGTATGGTGCAAATTATTCAATGGGTTTCTAAAAAATTCAAAAACCTATAGCTGTTGAATATAATGTTGGATTAACCCTTTATCAAGCTTTAAGAGTTTTTAAAAGATCCAAAAAGCACAACCATTCCATATTCTAGACTATACAATATTCGCCATTCATTTATTAAATCATGCAATGGAACAAAATTAATTCAAAAGTACTTAGTGAGCATCATGCTTTCACAAGATCAAATACTACAATGGTAACTTCCAGAGGAAGGCAAGATCCCAAAAACATATGTACATGAGAAGCATATGAACCATCTCTCGTGCAAGGTCAGCAAAGGACTTGAGGTTAAAAACAAGCAATGCTCTAACCTGATTTATTTCAGTCCTAAAGGCACGACATTCTCTTTCCTCATGGATGCTGCCAATGTGGCATGATGTAAAAATACTATCTATCTATCTATCTATCTATCTATCTATCTATCTATCTATCTATCTATCTATCTATCTATCTATCTATCTATCTATCTATCTATCTATCTATCTATCTATCTATCTATCTATCTATCTATCTATCTAGAAACTCTAAGATAGTCATCACCTTATGATGGTCAGACATTCTTCCAGAATGCCAAAAGCATTCCTCAATGCAATTTGGAAATCATAAATGAGTGCTTTGCCATTTTGATGGCATAAAAAAGGGACCATATTCATGGTCCAACTAAAGAGAATACTTATCTTTCCCCTTTTCTATGAGCCAAGCTGACACTTCTTCAGCATGATTAAAATATAATTTGCCAATATCTTTGAAGCGGTATCCAATCATACCCTCAAAGCAATGCAAGCGCGAGTCATGCAATGTTTGTATATAATAGCCCGCCAGGTGGTTTTAATGCTCAATCCAATCAAAAGCATGCTTTAAGCGCGATCATCTTCATTCTAAACATGCATGCATTGCAAATGTAGGTGATCTAATAATGAGCCACGTTACATCGAAGACCGTCCTGGAATGCAATCACTATCCAAAAAACTTCCCATTACATCCATATCAGCAATGCTTACTATAAGGTGAAGCAAAGAACATGTTTGTAAATTGACTATATTTCTATTTAGGTCAAATAGCTTAAGAACTCCAACATCTTTTATTCTCTGCAGATCTCCATTGCCAACTTGAATATGTCCTCTTCCCTTTACATGCTTTTAAGATAGGCTTTTTAGCTCCACTAGTTTTGAGCCTTCATTCCTCCCCTCCTGTTATAATGGAATTTCCTTAGCCAAATTTGCCTCAAAATTAGTATTTTTTCCTCTACATCTTCCTCGCCCAATGCAACACCTAAACCTCTTATTCCTCTCATTTCCCCTAGAACTGGAAGTGTCCTTTGATGTCGAGCACATGGAGGCATAATGTCCATATTAATCGTTTTAGACTAATTGGGGCAGTTCATGTCCAAATGACCATCCGGATTGATGAACATGCCAATATATCAAGACTTGAGACTGCTTCAAACATAGCCAGTATGTGATGTTGTTGAGTGTACAAGACACTTGCACCTTCCAAATCTGCAATAATATTGTCAAAACTCCGTAATAGTTCATTTACATCTTCCTTTTTAATAAAACTTTGACCTTCTAGTTCATTCTCTAACATCTGTTTTAAAGATGATGCATATCAAAATAGTTTAGTTAACCTTATCCTTACTTATTCCTTATGCTTCCATTATTTTTGTAATATCTTCGCAATAACAACTCTAGTCTTCCCTCTTGCAGTTGAACCTCTACTAGTGGAACCTTCTTCTGATGATGTAGCACAGTTGTATGGTGCTCTCAATAATGACCCCATCAATTCTTGCTCTCATTTCTCCATTAGCTAAATCAATAAGATACCACATCTTCTCCCTCCAGCGCATGCTTCGCCTTTACCTTCAAAACCTGGAAGCATGGATGCTCTTTGTAAACTTCTAATTGCACTTAGAAGTCCTGCTCCAAATATGTTTTATATATTGCAACAACCTTGCTCGGAAACGGCGCTCAAGTATTTTTCATAACAATATAACACATTATTAAATCACCAAAGTTCAAAAACAATTTTATAAGCAATAATTCTAGACTTAACCAACATGCATATGTATTTTACCTAGAAACATTATTTTTCAGAACATCAAATAAATATAAGAACCATTGGAAATGCTATAGCAAACTGTTAGAATCAATCTGCTACTACTTGTGTCTAATATGAAGATCGTGTTTTCATTTAAAGGAGGCATGGCGGTCTTGCATCACCGACCGTTTGATTGTGTTTGGCTCCAAAACGTTGGATAAAGCTTCAAAAACCTAAAATAGTATTTTGTACACTTGTAAATATTTCCATTTGCTCGACCTAGAAATATTGTTAACCATTGGAAACAATGGTTAAATAATTATTCCTTAGGGTTTTGCCAATGCTCCTTTACTTTTTCTTTATGGATTTAACAATTTGATCTGCTAATATATTTCAGTATATGATCATTAGGTGTGGGCTTCTACTTGAGGTAGCTATGTAGAGATAAACAACATTTTATCTAGTAATAAGTTTCTACCAAAAGACAAATATCTCCTCATAATGAAGGAGGTTTGGATCCCCGATAGGATTCTCCTTGCAAAAGCTAACTACATCGGACTATTGTCAGACAGTCTCACAATTGTTAGATGATCGTATTCATGCAAGCCTTATACTAGCATGGCACCGGATCCCCATCCTGAGCTACGCAAAGCAAGCAAGTCATGCATGCATTTTTGTTTTTGTCTTGTTAGGTTAAGGCAGATATATATTACATGCAAGAGTACATGAATATACAATAGCCCTAAGAGGGAAAAAACAAACCCCTTAGGCTAGAAATATGCTCCCATGAAAGGGAGACCATACATCTAAAACAATTGAACGTGTTGTAGTAAAAAAAAAGATCCAATAGAAAAAATAATTACATTAGCTTGCTGGTTATATTGGTTAAGGCAATCTTATTAGGACAAAGATTAATTTTGGTAGAGGTTCAGCCCATGTATTTCATATTCTAAAACCTTAAGCGAACCCGTACAGAGGTTTGAGCCCCTTGTATCATATTCCAAATCTCAGGCGAGCCCATATTTTATATTTCAAAATCATAGGCACCCTCAATCATAAATAACCGCAATCGAAACAAGAGGCATCCAGAGGCCCAACATACAGTCTGGGCCATAGGATCGACGGATCCGACGAGCGAGGTTGTCCATAGCACACCTCATTTAGAATATGTAGCATAAGCTTTTTTGCTTGCTTCTTTATCCAAGAGGAAGCTTGTGACTGTTTGCATCAATTTGTATAGGATTCCACCAGCTACGAATTGAATGTAGGTGGGAAGTGCCGCAATTGTCAAGAGAGGTGAGTATGTGTGCATGTTGCCAATTATAGGTCCTTGAAGATGAACACCATATAGTTTTGAGATGCCCTAATTCTAATATATTCCATTCTATTCTATTCTATTCTGTTCTATTCTATTCTGTTCTATTCGGTTCTATTCTATAATATATTTGGTCTCTCGTGGACGTTAAAAAAACTATTCTATTCTATTCTATTCTATTCTGTTCTATTCGGTTCTATTCTATAATATATTATATCATATTCTATTCTTCAAATGTGTCCCAGCCTTTGATTATGCATATGGGATAATCGTGGTATAGGTGGTGCCAGTCAAACTCGTTGGAAGATTTTCTGGCAATTATAGAGGCATAGTAGAAGGCGCACAAGATCGCGATCTGCACCCTTAATGGGCCTGACATTTAGTGGTATTCAGCCTAGTTATGCTGAATATTATTGGTAGAGTATCGTACCATTTTTCACAAGATCATACATTATGCAGTGACATTTGAAGCATTTGAAAGCCACAATCAACCATGATATTAAACTTTCTTAGATGCAACATGATAATCTAAAATCTTATGTTGATGCTAGTTGGCTTGGAGGAGAAGGGAAGTAAAAGTTTTACATTTAGCCTGAAGGTAGATTATATGGCAATATCCTTGTATAAGCATAGATCATTGCACTTTGAAGAACGCATGTAGAACAATGTAATATATTTGCAAGGAACCAGACTTTATATAATAATAATAATAATAATAAGAAGAAGAAGAAGAAGAAGAAGAAGTAATTTTTACGTCATGCCACTTGGCAGCATCCTAGGGACATACGACGCACACACCACTCTAAGACTGCGTAGTTGTGTAATTGTTGGGTCCTGCCCCCAACCACCTTACATTGAATGTGACTCTGGACGTTCTTGAACTCTCGACATAATTGTTCTAGGACCAACGTGTTGGGTCCACTCTCATTTCCATTGTCATATCTTAGTGCGATTCTATTGAGCTTTGATACACACGCGAGCCCATACGCATGTATGTACACAAGCCCCACAATACCCAAATATAGCACACATAAGCTAGAGAGAAATAGGGTTAGATCATCTTGCCTTTAGAGTAGGCCAGTGATATGCTTTAGCTCACAAGTTCGATATTAAGTAAAGGAGGATTTTGGGTAATGAGTCTCGGGGCCTTTGCAAAGACAAACATGTTTACTGATTGGTTGATAAGTGATATGCTAATAGGCTAAGGATCCACTTCTATCAGCATCTCCTCTTGCAAGCCTTGCGAGGATAGGATCAACCATAGATGTTGGAAGTAGGAATTTGAGCTTGGAACCCACAGAGCTCGTAGTAGAGCCCATATTGCGACCTCAAATAGCATACGAACATGTTGGCATCCACTTTGATGGCCCTATTAAGCATAGATCTAGGAGCCCCTTGAGGAACAATGGAATGGAATGGAGTGGATGTGTAATAGGCCCCATTTTCAAGGGTTGGAATGTGAGTAGCAGTCTAGCACCTCCTCATCATGAGGACTTTAACCTCTGAACCTTCATTGCATCCCTAGCTAGCGAGAGCTTTGCCTCGTTGGTGCTAGTTGAACTAGATCTTGCTTTTGCGCCACTTTCGGATATAGCAATCCTCTGGTTGATCCATGAAGATCATGTGGGCTTGACCTAGGAGCCGAATGAGTCATTTGCTAGATGATGATAAGAGGAGGATTGGGGGTCCTCGTTCTCCTTCTACCTTTGAATTTGTAACCTCCTTCTCATTTTGCCGTCCTTCAAGGAAAAGGGGACGGAGAGGAAAGGAAGGCACATTAAAACGTATTGAGCTCCATCACACCAATAGCTTTTGGATCAAAACTAGGAAACAAAGGAAAAATTAAAAAAGCAAACCCAAAACTTCATATAAAACTCAACATGACGAGTTAGGTCTAGATAAATAAGCATAGAGCAAATTTCCGTATATTGTTCACTCATAATAGATAGATAGATAGATAGTACATTGAAGTCTTTCCATGTGCATTAGTTTTCAATACAAAGTAACTCTTGGAGCAAAGCAAGACAACAAAGGGAAAAAACCCGAAAACTTCATATAAAACTATGTAAAAGGTCTAGATACAATAGATGGCTAGGGTGATTAGTGAGTGACTTTCTAGTAAAGATTGGGAAGCAAAAAAGCAGCAAGGTGATAAAAATCTTGAAGCTTATTTTCTTAAGAAAACGAAGCATAGACACAATTGAGAGGGAGCTCGTTGTCATTGCCATAGCCAAATTTGATACGAGAATGGGGAGGAATAGGGCCACCATTTAAGACAATACAGAGGCCGTTTGCAGCCGTCCGATGAAGGGAGTCGAAGGGCGGCCGACGGCCCGATGGCGCGAAGGATTTGCAGTTGAAAATTATGTCCGTCGCCGGGCAGTTGCACGTGTTCGTCACCGATACCGTCCATTGCGACACCAGATCTTTTGACGGCCCCGATGGCACCGACCTGTGCACCACCGCCCTCTTCGGTGGCTCGTAGCTGCACTCTTGCGTTATCACTATATTTTCTTCGCTGCAAACGCACCTGTTTTTGTCTGCACAATGTGGTGATAACGTAACCGCATATCAGCCAATTTTTTGGTGATAACCTATGCCAGTATCACATCCTCAATCAGTAGTAGCAGCTACCCAACAAAATCCAATCTTAACCCAATCATCCCACTCAACATATAAACCTTTATAGCCTGTGATCTATATCACATTTCAGTCTTCTGTAGTTAAGTAACATTATATTTAACATAACATAAGATCATCATATCAAAATAGCAACAACCCAATAACATACAATCCTAACCCAAGCATCCCACTCAAAGTCTCGACCTTTATAGCCTGTGTGGACCCGGTTTTGCTAGATCCACAGTACACACTCTATAAACACTTGATTTTCCTAACACCATATCATCTAGCAACAGTTCTACAAACTACATATGAACCTTTATAGCCTGTGAGTGTGGACCCTCCCTTACTTTCTATTGCAGCCATGGAACCCAGCAAGATCGACAGTAAACACGCCAGAACCAGCTGTTTTTGGATCATCCTGATCTGATCCGAGCAATAAATCTGCAACTTGAACAGACCCTCAAAGCGCCTCCCTTTTCCTCACAATCAATATACTTGCAGAATGCAGACAAAATAAGCTCCTGGAATTGGCACCTTTTCTTTTGGCGCAATATGAATAAGAAAAAAGCTTAGATTCTGCAGGGTGTGGATATGAAGGTCCCACATAAATCTGAGGAAATGATGCAAAATTTGAACCCTCGATTTTTAGTTTGACTACGCGTCAAATCAGGGGCCCTTTATCGTTTGGCATTCTCGTGCTTTTGTAGCTGCCAGCTATGGAGCTTAGTTTACAGTTGCTCACACCAAACGTACCACCTATTTTTTAGTCTCGTGCCAGTGAACAGTGCTGATTGCAGAACCCATTATCACCTTGGATGCTGCGCCCTAAGACTTGTGTTCTAGGTTGGTCATGACGAGTTTAGTAGTCACTTGATTGACTTGTTTGACTGATTCATTTTTCCATGTCCTGCTACAAAAGACGTGCAAGCAATACCTTACCTCCTTCACTAGATAAGAAGAGAAATATAAACATTACTTTGTTTAGAGTTGGAAGTGTTTGGTACAAGAGTTTCCTTTGAGTATCTTATACCTTAGAATGAACTTGTTCACAACCTAGGCTCCATAGGGATTCATCACCAAGTATTGATGTTTGGTCCCTTTGTCAAAAGTAAGCACTCCATCATAGTTGTAGACTAGCTTGTAAGTTTCCCCTAGTGCTAGTATACATGAAGGTTGCTAGGTCAACATCTATATGTGGAACATTCAAAGGCCTTAACTCCTCCTTCCATCAGTTTAAAGCCCCTTATTATATAGTATTTCTCATACTTTTTTACACTAGGCCTAGAGGTAAAGTGGTCAGCATTTACCTCGATTTTTAAGAGAAACTATTGATGCACTACAACTTGTGCATGTGTGAAAGATTATAAGTTGTGCCTCTTCAAGTTATATTTGCTCCCACTTGATGACTTTTGAAAGAAACAAGAATAAACCCCATATAGTATATGAGGCTTTTTAACATAAATAAAATCCCTTTTCTTACTTTTATTATAAAAATGATGAATTCAAAATATTCTTGGAATAAGATGTGAAATTGTTTGTCCAAACATTTCCATCCACAACATTATGACAACTACAACACTCACATGGTCCTACCTCATATAATTTGTAATTTGAGAAAAGGCAATGCCATTACACCTCATATTGGCAACACACTTTTGTACTATAAAATGAAGAATTATCAAGCATAATTATAAGTTTGACCTAGTATCTTTCTTGTAGTAGTTAATCTAATAACCTTCAGTAGTGTTCTATATTACCATTATCCTTATTCCCATTGAACATACCAAATCTATAGTGCCTTGTTATAGTATGATGGGTACTAACTAATCAAACTAGACAATCGCATGTAGCAGTTATTCTGATTATCTCCTAACAAGGCTCTTCATCTTGATCACATGTTCAAATTTAGGGTTTCGCGAAATTTATTTCTTTACTTTCTAACTAACTAACTAACCAACCAACCAACTAACTAACTATTAATAATGAGTTTAGGGGTGTAACCTTTGCCCAAGGGAAAAAGAAAAACAAAGGTGATTGAAAGGAACCCAAGAGAGAGAACGCCCACTATACTATCTAATACTTCTGTCTTATATTACGTAATTCCAAAAAATGGTACAAAAGAGGATATAAGTCCCAAAATGAAAAGTCATGTCTCAAAAGACGTACAAAAGTATAAATACAGTATATTATGTATTCCTACCATGATCATGGTTTCTTACATTCTCATCGACTTAAACAAGACAATGTCCTCATTGTCAAAGTCCCAAGTATTCTTTCAGAATCTCAGGATAGTCAGCAAAAAAGTAAGATGATTTCCAGGTTCCATCTTCGATAGGCAAACTCTTTGTTACAGCACGAATTTTTTCCCAAGGAACAACTTATGCCCGCGTGTGCCACGCCGATCAGTACCTCCCACACCTTGGATCCCGGATCCCCCTCATTGACCACAATGGTTTGCTGTTGTACGAAGTTCTTACAGCAGTCCAGATTCTTTCAAAGAATCCTTCCTGGATAAGCACCAACTGGCTGCTCAACCCAATTCGTCCCTAGGCAGTAACAAAGCTGCCTTGGGGCTCTAACCACAGCCTCTGGCTGCAATTCCGATTTCAAGGCCCAAGCCTTGGATTAGATTGACAAGTCTGGTAGCAGAATCGGCTCTTCTTTTCCAAAGACCCAATTTTCGATCCCTGCACCAATTCTTCCTCCAGGCTTTATAATCCAGCTCTGGAGTTCACTGGCAGTCTCATATGACCAAAACCGGCCAGCTCATGCTTTTACCCAATCCCAATCCATTCCCTATAGCTCATCTCATCGATCTGGCAGCCGGATCTGATACGCATTCGTTCCCTTCTGTTTGGGTGCATATTCACACGGGGGGTGACTCCGGGCAACGAGAGCTGTTGGATAGGCATATTCACCCCTTATTCCTTAATCTACACCGTATGTAAAGTTCCTCATTTGTGGGGTATACAAGTACAAAATTTGCTATACTGTATAACAAAATTCACAAAATACTATAAGATTTCAAGCAAAATACTATATGGTGTTAATTTTGTACGTGCAAAATACAATTATGAGGGTTCTCGCTGCCCTACGTCACCCCCCGTATGAATATGCACCCAAACCAAAGGGGGTTTTAGGGGGAATTTAATTTAAATGTGTTGGAATGCAATAGTTTATGTTTGCATTAATGTTATGTGTTGTTATGTTGGGAAATTTTTTGGGCCCTTCGGGCCCTAATAAAGGGCTTTGAGCACTAAGCAAGGCATATATGCACAAAAAAGAACGACATGCAAGAGCAGAATTAAAACAATTTAAAAGTAGAATTAGGAAATGCTGAGTAATATATATTTTCGTGCTAGATATTTATCATATGTTATGAAGTTTCGCCAACCTTCAATTGCAAACCTTATCACATAATTATGAAATCTATTAATATCATCAGAGTAAGAATTATATTATGTAATTATTCACCAAATTACAAGAAATAAAAGCTACTGACCTAATGATAGCCTTATCAAGTTCTTATTTCATAACCGCCAGACCCTAGTGGCCCACAAAACCCTTGTAAGCACGATATTCAACATTTTCGCATTCCATCTTATCTACTTTCAGGCTTGAAAGTGCAACTTCAAGAACCTTAAAGCCAACTAGTAAGGTCTGTAGAAATTATGTGATGCCATGGTAAATTAATGACTATAGCATCCTGCATAGCCTGGTAGGCAGCCTCTATAGCTCTGGCAGCCATTTCCTCACATATTCTCCAGTGGGATCAATCTCATAGCTTTCATCCTCACCATTCACATTCTATGCTGCTGTCTACAATGGTGATATGCAACAAGCCTTGTCTTGCAGGGCGCGTTCTGCTAACAGATAAATACTCATGAAATAAGAACTTCCCAGAAAGGTATTGCCACAGCAGACAGCCCAGAACATGTGGCAATTGCGCATCTCTTATTATCGTATGCAAAATCCTTTCATATCCACTTCAAGCTAGGCGGCCTAATATTGTAGCATAAGAAAACAAATGTTCAATTCCACGACCTGCCTTGCAGTGAGCAAGCTCCACGACACCTGCCCGAGAAAAAGATAAACAACGGGATATGTAAAACAAATACAAGAACACGTAATATTTTAATTATTCCCCGCCATTCCGCGAATGCCATACAACTCAGTTCAAGGAAGAGAAAAGTTCTTAGATACTTAACGACACCACTTCCTCTTGACTATGTGATAGAATCGCCCGTGTGCATATAATTGCCGAGGGTCTCTATACATCTTTGTTTTGAAAATGCATGTATCTCTTGTGCATCTTGCATAGAAGGCATGGAAGATCGTGAAACATTATAAATGAGTAACCAAAGGAAAATCAAGATAGAACATCCCTAGTTTTTTCATTACGAGAAAATGGAGTTGAATATATGGCGTGGTGTCCGTGGAAGAAAATCATCCTTTCAAAAAATAAATTATACATTTAGTGAACAGCCGAAAAATGTAGGAATGTAACATGACAAGCAACATTACACCTGCAAAATTACCGAATGGATCACGCCCTGCATATTCTATTGCCAAATTAAGAGACATACATCGAAAGCGGGAGCAATGGTTACCCGCTTTCTAGAAATAGCTCCTACTAGAAAAGGAATTTTACGACCAATATTGCCATCATTGAAGCAACAACAGAGCCAAGAGAATGGCCTGCAAATATGAGTGTATATGTAGGGTGTTTCAACACCGAGCTTTTTCGAGTTTACGCCTCTTTGTTTAGCAACCCGACAGCGACTCTCGGCAGGCCATGGTGCACATAACCCTCATTAAATCTTTGTTTCCCTAACTTGTTGTCCCAAAGGAAACAAAAGGCGAGGAACAAAAGCAAGGGGGCGGGAGGGAAGCCATAACCAAGGCCAAGGGAAGGAGCAAGGATCACGGGCAAGGAAGGGCGGATTCTTCCCTCGTGCTCTGGCCAGGAAGCGAAAAAAGAGTACTAAGCTGGACTGTTCCAACTTGCATCATTCAAACAAGTTCCATTTGCCTTCCCATGCCCCCCTTATTTTCTACCATGTTTGCTCAAATTTTTGCTTGAAGCCATATCCAGAGTTTGATAAAGAAATTTCTAACCCTAAAATTAAGACCTTGAGGGCACGCGCATGCCATGTAGACCACTAATAATACCACCAGTTACCCCAAAAAAAAAACATGGGTGCCCACCATTGAAAGAAAACATGAAAAACACTATTTGTGTATGCGCGCTCTAGATGTACGCATTAGTACATCAATTTAAATACACCACAAAATCATAGCAAAACCTTAGTGAAAAGCGTACAAAAATACAAAAGTAACCCCCTGTTATTATGCTACATATTAATATCCATAGCTAACTTATTTTTTCTTCCATGTTAATACATTTGGCCCCTAGTGCCTATACAAGTTACATTAACATTAATACAATAATGTTAACCATGCACCCATATAGGTCTTCTGCCTCGGCAAACCCTGCTAGCTCCTTCCGCACTAATATTTAGTAATATTAGCGCCCCCTAGCGAACCATTACCCGCCCTAGCCATTACTACCACTTATTCCGCATTCCGTCACCATAGACTGATTACAGTCAACATGGTCTATTAAATCACAACTGCCCGGCAATCGTGACCAACAGTACCCCCTTGCTCATGGACGTCCGTCAAGGGCCCGATTCCGGCTATGCCATTGGGAGCACCTGCAAGATTCCTCCCCCTCCTTTTGGACCTTGCACTCAAGGTTGATCCTTTAGATGAGGGAACTGCTGCACAAATTCCTCCGTCTCCCAGGTGGCATCCTTAGGAGATCGGTCACATCCTTGAACGGATGTTCTACCACATCTCTATTAGCGCGTATTGCCGAACTCTTTATCCAAAAAGCGTTACGGCGTTCTGAAGGAGTTTAAGACGATCGGTATACTTTGCGGACTAACCACTAGCAATATCCAGTATAGCCCTCTTCAGCTGACTTACATGAAACACAGGATGGATCCCTACTTCCTGTGGTAAGTTCAACTCGTATCCCGCTTCCCCGATCCTTTTAATAATCCTAAAAGGTCCAGCATACCGCGGAGTAAGTTTGGGCACTCGACCTTTGGTCAAAGGTCGCAAGGTGTTCATTCTCAAAGCCGAAGGATAAACAATCCTTAGGAAAACATAATCACCCTCTTCATAAGAGACATCACGTCTATGCTTGTTAGCAGACGTTCGTGCCCTATCTTGAGCTTTTCGCAAAGCTTGCTTGCATTGCCGCAAGATTGCATCCATATCATGGAGCATATCGACTGCAACTTCGGTTCTAAGGTACTTATACATACCAGAATAAGCCCTTGGGTTTCGGCCCATCATAGCCACAAAGGAAATCATCCGAATTCCCATGTGATGGCTATTATTATAAGCGAACTCTAGATAGGGTAAATAATCTTCCCACCTAGATTGCTTCTCGTGGACAAACCTTCGCAACATGTCCTCTAAGTATGCGCACAGTTTACCCATCCGTTTGTGGATGATTTCCACTACTCATGTATAATCGGATCCTCAATCCTTTCATGAGATCTCTCCAGAAGTGACCCGTGAACTTCGTATCCCGATCACTTACGATGGACAATGGAAGTCCGAAGGTTGGAAATATGTGCTGCATATAGGCAATTGCTACGTCATGCCCCGTAGCCTCCCCTTTTAATGCTATAAACTTAGCATACTTGGTTAGCCGATCCACTACGACCAAAATTTGAGTATGTTGCCTAGCAGTTCTAGGTAATGCGACTATAAAGTCCATACTCACGCTTTCCCAGCGTTCATTTGGTATATGGAGGGGCTGTAACAATCCCAGAGTTTTCCCATGATCCGCCTTCACCGCTTGACACACCAAGCAGTGACTTACCAAGTCCTTGACTTGATCTTGCAACTCTGGCCAGTGGTAGAACTTTTTTACCAACTCATACGTCTTCCATTCACCTCCATGCCCAGCTTGTGGAGTGTCATGGTGTGCACATAGAATTGACTCCCGAAGGTCCCCACTTGAAGGAACATAAATCCTTCCCTTATAGAAATGCAACCCCTCTTGCTCAATCCACAGCTCCCCGAGCTTGACCATTGCCGGAGATCCTGGTGATCCTCAGGATATGCATCCTTGATCCTTAGTATAAGATCACTTGCCAAAGTTATCAAGGTATTTATATGCTTAACCCTTTTGATAATGCATCGGCAACTGGATTATTTTTGCCCGGCGTATGCTTAATGGAAAAATGGAACTCATAGAGGAAGTCTAGCTACCTAGCCTGTCTCGGGCTAATTTCGGCTTGACTTTGCAAGAACCTCAATGGTTTATGGTCGGTATAGATGATAAACTTACGCGGCTCTTGGCTTGTCCCACTACGCAAGTAGTGCCTCCATGTCTTTAACGTATGCACGATGGCTAGCAACTCTTGCTCATAAGTTGCGTAGTTCCTTTCCGCATGACTTAGTTTCCGACTTTCATAAGCCACTACGTGACCCTGCTGCATTAATACTGCTCCCAGCGCTTGGCCACAAGCGTCAGTATAGACCTCAAATGCCTGATTCAAATCTGGCACTTTTAGCACAGGACTGCTCACTAGCAAGTCCTTAATGCATCGAAACGCCTCTTGCTGCTCTCTCCCCCACACAAAATCGTGATCTTTTTTCAAAAGATCAGTGAGAGAAGCAACAACTTTAGAAAATTTCGGTACTAATTTGCGGTAGTACGTGGCTAACCCTAGAAACTTCGTAACTCTGAAACATTTTCTGGTGGGAGCCATTGCTGTACCACTTGTACCTTGGCAGGATCTGGGGAGACACTTTCACCAGACGGGATATGTCCCAAATAAGCCACTCGCTGCTTAAAGAAATCACATTTGGAAATCTTTGCATAGAGTTTGTATCCCCGCAGAATTCAAAGAACGTGTTCCAAATGGGCGAAATGCTCTTCAACAGTTTGCGAGTAGACGAGAATATCATCTAAAAAGACCTCGACAAACTTATCCAAATGCTCAGAAAACACTTGATTCATTAGTCGCATGAATGTTGCGGGCGCATTTGTAAGCCCAAACGGCATAACCAGAAACTCATAATGTTCTTGATGAGTTCTGAATGCAGTTTTAGGTTCGTCCCCTTCCCCAGTCTTAATCTGATGATATCCACTGCGGAGGTCTATCTTGGTGAACCAGTTGGCGCCCCCAAGATGATCCAGAATATCATCGACCTGGGGTAAAGGATATCGATCCTTTACAGTTGCCTTGTTAAGTGCCCGGTAATCTATGCACATCTGCATAGTACCGTCCTTTTTCTTAACAAGCAAAACGGGACTCGCAAAAGGTGATTTACTTGGTCGTACAAAACCTTTGCTTAATAACTCTCTCACTTGCTTTTTAATCTCTTCAAGTTCTAGAGGACTCAATCGGTAGGGAGCACGTGCCATGGGCTTGACCCCAGGTTCAAGCCCAATTTCGTGCTCGACACCCCGCGAGGGTGGTGGTCCCTCAGGTAACTCTTCCAGAAAAACATCCTTGAAGGTATGCAAAAGATCTTTTAGTCTTTGGTCTACCTCAGAGTTTACTCCAGTGTTAACCACCAACGAGTTACACTCATCTTTTCTCAAGTACATCAAAGAAAAAACATTTGTATTAACTTTGAAATTTTTTTTAGCCTGAGTGGCTGACATGAGCTTACTAGGCTCTACATGTGGTAAACCTTGAACCCTAACTACTCCATTTGATGGTAAATTGAGAACTAAGGTGTGTGTTGGCCAGAGAATCCGTGGCTCAACTTGCTGTAACCATTTCATGCCTAGAATGACATCATATCGCTTTAACTGAGCGATGTCTAGATCTATGGATATAGATGTTAAAACCCGGGATTCTTTGTCCAACAACTCCAAACAAACACCCCATGCTTGCTCATTGTGACACTGAGTTTGTGGCCCGGCCTCAGACTCGATCATGTACGGAGCCACCTCGTTCAATTCCAACCCTAGATCATGTGCTAGATCTGCAGAAATAAAGTTATGAGTGCTTCCAGAATCAACCAAAACAACCACATTTCTACCATTGATTCTATCTAACAATCTGATAACTTTATCCGCATAAGAGCGTGGAGTAGGGCTTACCATCTCTTCCTGAGCGATAACTGATAACACCTTTATCTCCGACTTATCATTTATCTTTGCAGTGCTGGCCAAAACTTTCTTGCGAGGCTTTGTACATTCTCGGGCAAAGTCTCCGACCACCCCACATCGATAACATCCCTTAGGCTTATCTGTTTTGGCGTCAACTTCCTTGGCCTTGCCCCCGCGACCTTATCCTTAGAATCATTCTTCTGCTTCTTAGAGGGAGCAGATCCCTGGGAGTTTCCCCCGGCCCTCTTTGCCTTCCAATTAGCAAAGTTCTGAGCTCTTCCCTACCCACCAGTTTCCTGGCCATCTCGACAGCTAACTCAAAGTCAGCAGGTTCAGCCTGCAGCAAATGCGTGCAAATGCTAGCATCCCATAGACCATTTATAAAATGATCCACACGCATCCCTGCAGTAATCTTGGGTAATCGTGAAAAGAACGCCCTCAGCTCAGTCACATAATCCCACAGAGACCCTGTCTGAGTGAGCTCCTTCAGCTGTATGAGCGCATGTCGCCCGTCATAATGAGGTGCATACTTCTATCGAAATAAATGACAAAATTCCCTCCAAGTACGCAGCTCTTGGTGTGTATGTCCCACCATGCAACTGCCGGTCCCTTCAACTTCAGGGTAGCATATATTAGTCGGGCATTTTCACCTTTCTTCGTAGCTGCAAAATACAGCTTCATTTGATTGAACCACCACATAGCCTGCTCAGGCGTTACATCCTTGCCATAGAAATCCGGCATTTTTACACGCTCTAGAGATTTAATCTCTTCACCATAAAGTTTCCCCAGGGATTCTTCTGGCTGAGCGATATCTTCCATGACATTCTGAGCTGCTGGTTCTTCGGCCAACCCCGTGTTTACTCCCGATGGTGCACTAGGTCCTGGTCGTGCAACCTCGTGAGGAACACCATGGCTTACCCTTGGAGTAGTGGGAGCTGCCCCAGCCACCTGTAGAAACTTCTCTACTACACTACTCAAGCGGAGTTCTCGGGCCTTCTCTTCAGTAGCCCACTTCTGCAGGTTTTCCTGTATCAACCCCAGGGTGTTCTGACACCTGGCTTGTTCCGCCCTTATCTTGTTCAGTTCCTCAGTTAGATAGTTGATATGACCTACACTTTCGTCAGGTAAGTTTGCACCTATCGGACCTCGCTCAGTACTTGCTCCCAGAGCGTTCCCGGCATTCACATTATCAGTATTAGCTACACTCGCAGCATTAATATGATCGACACCTACAGGAATAGCTGCTTCAGGAGCAGCTTCTGGGGGTGCTCCCCCATCCAGCTCGAACTCGAGCAAGTCATCGTCTAAATGAATGTCCTCGAGGGCGGGTATTATGCCCTCTTCAGGCGGATGCACTTCAGGCAATCCGTCAATAGGTCCAGCTGGCATATCAGGCACAGGTTCAGCCATTGGGCTCTGATACCACTGTTACAGTACGAATTTTTTCCCAAGGAACAACTCCTGCCCGCGTGTGCCACGCCGATCAGTACCGCCCACACCTTGGATCCCGGATCCCCCTCACTAACCACAATGGTTTGCTGATGTGCGAAGTTATTATAGCAGTCCGGATTCTTTCAAAGAATCCTTCCTAGGTAAGCACCAACCGGCTGTTCAACCCAATTCGTCCCTAGGCAGTAACAAGCTGCCTTGGAGCTCTAACCACAGCCTCTGGCTGCAATTTCGATTTCAAGGCCCAAGCCTTGGATCAGATTGACAAATCTGGTAGCAGAATCGGCCCTTCTTTCCGAAAGATCCAATTTTCGATCTCTGTACCATCCTCTAGGCTTTATAATCCAGCTCTTGAGTTCACTGACAGTCTCATATGACCAAAATCGGCCATTTCATGCTTTTACCCGATCCCAATCCATTCCCTATAGCTCATCTCATCGATCTGGCAGCCGGATCTGATACGCATTCGTTCCCTTCTGTTTTATAACAGTTTAATGAACCCATCCAATAACTTGGTGCCACGTGTCCATTTAACAAACATTAATATCCATAGCTAACTTATTTTGCTTCCCATGTTAATACATTTGGCCCCCTAGTGCCTATACAAGTTACATTAACATTAATACAATAATGTTAACCATGCACCCATATAGGTCTTCTGCCTCGGCAAACCCTGCTAGCTCCTTCTGCACTAATATTTAGTAATATTAGCGCCCCCTAGCGAACCATTACCCGCCGCTAGCCATTACTACCACTTATTCCGTATTCTGTCACCATAGACTGAATACAGTCAACATGGTCTATTAAATCACAACTGCCCGGTAATCGTGACCAACAGTACCCCGTGCTCATGGACGTCCGTCAAAGGCCCGATTCTGGCTATGCCCTTGGGAGCACCTGTAACACTCTTCCATTGAACCAAATATTCCAATACCGTTGTTCGACGGGTCAGAACTCTCTCTCTTGTATCCAAGATCTTAAGAGGTTTTACTAGAACCTTATTGCCTTCAACAAACTGAGGTGGCGGTGCATCCTCAGGTTCCAGCTGAGTTGTTTCACTTTCAATGAAAAGTTTCAAGAGTGAAACGTGAAATACTGGATGGATTTTCTTCCACGTGATGGGAAGCTTAAGTTCATAACTTACATCATTGAACTTGCGCAATATTTCATAAGGTCCAAAGTCAATTGTTGGCTGAAATTCACAGATTATTAAGGTGCATGCATGAACGAAATGAAGAATTCTGTAATTTAGCAAGAACAAGCATGTCAATGGAAAATGCAATGAAGGAGAAAGAGAAGACAATCATAAAATTAAAAAATGACACATTGCAGCTTGAAGGTGACAAAACACTTGCTAATTGTGTGCTGAAATTGACACAGCAAGAATGTGAGTCAGAGAGAAAGCGTGCAAATGACTTGAAGATGAAACTTGTATATGCTGATAAGAGATTGGCCCGGATGAAGAGGACCTCTCTTGGATGGCGAGAAAGGAAGAAAGGGAAAAAACCAATTGAGAACTTGAATATGAGGTGTGATGCTGCCAAAAGAAGAATTTATGCAATGAAGAATATGTTAAACACAAAGAGGCCACACAATGACCAATAGGTTGTCGGGGAAAATATAGGACAGATTGTTAAAACAATTGCTAACAATGATGAGATAATTCCCTTGCTTGATGACCCTTCCTCTAGCGCCCTCACCCTCTCTCTAGCGCCCAGACTACCCTTGCATAGAGCCCCCTTGATTTGCCCCTTTCTGACTTTCTCTCTCTAGGGTTTACAATCTCTCTCTAGCCCCAAAACCCCCAAACCCTCAAAAGGTGCTCTGACCGCGATTTTGAGTCTCCAAATTGATTCTCGAAAGCACCCTTTTTCGTGAGCCGAGACCCCTCAAACTTTGGAACCCCAAAACCCCCAAACCCCCAAAAGGTGCTCTGACCGCGATTTTGAGTCCCCAAATTGAATTCTGAACACACTTTTCGCAGCCAGAGACCCCTCAAACTTTGGAAGTCAATAAGACACAATAATGTTGAGCTAGGCTCCAACATTTGCCCGACATCGCCATAGCCCAACCAATCGCCTCTTGGCCTTCCCTAGCAGGCCACACCAAGCCATAGCTCCGCTTAGCCCCCGCCGGACCTGACATGCCCCCGCCATAGCCTAAACCTTGCTTGATCGTGCCGCAGACCCTAGTCATGGCCACGTAGAAGATGGGCCAGCCTGAAAAACCAAGGCCAAGGGGTCGCCACGCTAAACGGTCCCGATCAGCCATCATGGACAGGGGAGAGTCATCCTCCATGAAGAAGGAGGCTCTCCAAGGGGGCTAAGGCCCCCTCAGCTGCGGCCGGGCCAGGCCGAAGGGGATTGATTGCTCGCACCACACAGAACTCCTGCCTCGGCAGAGAATTGGAGCCACGCCAAAGCCGGTGTGGAGGCTAACAAAGTCCGCATTGAGGCGCTAACGCGTTCACCGGGCCGGGCAAAGGCAGATGGAGCCTGGAGCACCCCATGTGCCTCGTAAGGCAACCGGGGTCGAGAAGAACCGCATCATAGACCTAGAGACCCGAACACGATGTAGAAGATGGCCTTGGCCCGGCACACTTCGAACGGCAACAGTCGCAGGCGGGGAGCCGGGACATGCGGGCCGCCTAGACTCATGTTCATCACTCCGACACCATGACACAGGGAGAGGGGAGGCGGGCAATGCGACGCCGTCATCGTCCACCGATGTCGACGGTCGAGGTTGAGGAAGCCACTACCATGGCACGGGGAGCTGGTAATCGCTCTGCGCATGTACTCATTACGCCGGGTTCTTGAGCACGTCGAGCAGCAAGTCCGCCTCACGGGCCGTGTCTTTGGGGCTCCGAGAGCACGCCCCTCGCTTACCTGAGCCCGGAGCCCAGGGGTTGTGGGCAGCCATCCACGTAGAGGCGGTGGTCTCCCTATCAAGGTTCATAATCACCGCAGGCCAGTCGAGAATAGGAGATGGCCAAGCGGCGAAGAGGTCTCGCAAGAGCCGTGGCTCCCACTTCCAGGGGCGGGGACGCGGCTCGGACCCCTACCCCCCGCCAATCCCCCGGTATACACGACGCAAGCCGGGCAGCCAGACCACGACCGCTGCCCCGCGATTCAAGCCACCCCACACCATCCCAACCAACACCACCACCACCAAAGAGGCCCGCCCTCGCCCACCTTTTGACTCAAGCAGTGGCGAACTCCAAGAGCGCGAGGCGAGAGGCCACAATCTGTAGTCCGTGGCATGCCGAAGAGGAGGGGAGAGTCTCACCACAACATCCCAACACACATTCTCGATCGGATGACATTCCCCGGGCGATTCACATTTCCCGAGCAGCCCACCATGGGGCTCGGGCCTCGTCGTAAATCAAGATTGTCATAATCAGCGGTTCTTGGATGCGCAGTCGCGTGATGCCATATTGTGCGGGGGCAAGATGCTTGAAGGGGACATCCTCAGACGCGGGACCTCACCTCACACCCGCGACAACAGAGGCACGCAGACAGAGCTTGTCGGGGTCGAGGCATCCGCCACCAAGGGGTGCCTGCGGGGGATTGGTTCGGGGCAGGAAGCACATTTTCTACCAGCTGCGCTTCTCCTACCACAGCCCCTTCTCTGCTCCTACTCATGCTCCCTTGACCCATGCCCTCTCCACCACTTTGCCTCCGCTCCATCTACTTCTCCCTTCGGCCTCTGCTTCCCGTCCTCCCCGCTGACTCAAAGGCGCCTACCACTTCTGGCCGACAAATAGGAATTGTGCCTCGGGTGGTCTCCCGGAATTGTCGAGGCTTCCCTTGGCGAAGGGGAACAGTCTCAACTCAAGTGGCGATTCGATATGGATCTCATCTTTCTCATGGAGACATGGGAGCATCTTTGAGCCGCGAGCTGCTGATCTGCTTAGGGTTACCAACGTTTCGGTCTTCAATACACATGCGGAGACGGAGGGTCATGGTGGGGTTGCTTGCTACTACCCGGACAACCTTGGCACATTCGGTTACCCTCGGAAGGCAGACGGACACAACCCGATTACTTGTGGGTTGCGTGTGCATAATACCGTGGCAACCTTCTTTTACGGCGCTGTTATTTCCCTCATGCAGAGCACCTTCTATCGCAAACCACTCGATGCGGATAGGATGGACCCTTATGTCGATCTATATGATGACATACGCAGCATAAGCAGCTTGGGTAGGGTCGTCCTTCTTGGGGATTTTAATGCACGGACGGGGAGTAGAGCAGCCCATGAGACTTGACCTCCTCGCTGACGATGTCCTGCAGCTACGTCCTGCAGAGGCAACCTGGCCACGAGGATCGGATGACAGCCAGGTCACTCGCTTTGGCAGACAGTTGCTCCTAGTATGTGGTATTTTTGACTTGATAATTTGCAATGGCCTGTCACAGCATTGACAGAGCATGTCCTGGCGTGGCTCCCCAATCCATCTGCCCGTCTCAATTCGAAGATGATGTGCCCCTGTGCGAATGGAGGCAATGAGTCCGCCTTTTCATGGGCAAGTGGGTGCGCAGTAGCATTGCGGGCCTCGCTCCAATGTGGGATTTATGTGGCGCCGGTAGTGTCTTTGCCTTGACATGTTCAAGGGCATTGGCATCCCAAAGCTTGCTGAGGAAGCAAGCGTCAAGATATTGCCTCAAGCTATGGCGATCTGCCTCTGTTTGCACCTGTATGCACCTGTGCTCCTGCGCAAGATATGCATCTCATCGGGCCGTTTAGGGTGGCACCGACAGAGGGATGAGGAGCTCGACTCGAATCACCTCCCACTTTATTTGGACATGGTTTGGCAAGCCACCGGAATCTCCACTATGCCAGCCCTCGCCATCCTCAATTGCGGCCCGGATTATGAGCGCGTGCAGGGACTACGCCGAGATGCTCATGGACGCCACGCCCGCCAGTTACCGCGGACCCCCACACTAGAGCAGACAGGACCCGGTTGACTGAGCTATTGCGGGTGCGGTGCAAAGGCCAGTGCTTTTGGTAGACCCCCTCCTCCCCGGTCGTCGCCAGACAAAGAACATTTCGCAGAACCGTGGTTTGATGTGGAGTGTAAAGAACGCAAGTGCCGGCTGTCACGATGCGGATCCGTACCGCTTGCGAGCCACCACCGCGATCATCGCCCATCCGGAAGGACACAAAGCGCGGGTACCTTGCCCGTGCATCGAGGGGAGATGTTCGCCTTTCTTGGACACTCATCCTCCGAACCTTTTGGCGCAGAGTGCTTGAAACCCGGCCAAAGACCCTACGGGGGACATCACACGAGGCGTGGGAGCGATGCTACGGCAGCTCTATGACCCACCGGGGGCCAGCGACGCGCCCATACCCCCCGGGATGGCCCCCCATTGGTTCTCGCGGAGGAGGATGTTGTAGAGGGCACACCCAACGGCCGGCTAATGGGAAGGCGGTGACCTCGATGGTATGCGGGCCGAAACTTACTCAAATGGGCGAGCAGCAGCCGGTGCCGATCCTCACTACCCCGCTTCACAGTGAGCATTGCAGGGAAGGTTTCCCCAACAATGGACCACAAGCGGGGTTGTCCCCATTCACAAAGGCGGCGACCCACCGTCCGGCCAATTACCCGGACGATCATGGTCGGGCGGTATTTGCAAACCGTTGGTGGCATTCTCGAAAGCGGCCAGTTGACCGGCCGGCGGGGGCGGCGGATGTCGCGAGCCCTCGACAAGCGTGGCTTTAGACCCCGCCACTCAACGATTGACCATATCTTTACATCATGCGGGCGATTGATTGAAGACGGTAGAAACCATCGGCGGGACTTGTATTGTTTGCTTTGTGGACTTCGCTGAAGGCTTTTGATACGGTCCCCTGGGAAAAGCTATGGGCTAGATCAAGCGTCAATCGGGGCTGCCTTTTGCACGCGCGGAATGCCATATACTGCCGTATGAGAGTTGTTTTGGCGAGGATGCAACCGACGGGCCAAGCATTCACCAAGAGTATGGGGGTCCGGCGGGGCTGCCCCCCGCTCACCAACACTTTTTGGCCTCTACATTGACCGGTTAGAGCCTTTGGCTTCTCGAGCATGGGGGATGGCATACGGCTTTTGCAACAGGTCATCCACCGGCTCATCTATGCGGGGATGTTGACCTTTCCGCCCACACCCCGAAGCTATGCGATCTCATCCGGATGCCCTAGACACGATTCCGCCAGAGACTCTGAACATGCTGCGTGAATCGGCCAAGACCGGGGTGGTTCTCATATCCTCTTGGCGCCATCCCACGCCTCGCACTCATATATCGGGGGGGCCTGCGGGAGGTCACGCCCACCTACAAGTACCTAGGGGTGGAGTTCCCCTCCTCGCCTCTGTTGGGAGGCGTCCATCCGCTTCTTGGTGACAACAAAGCTGGAAAGCGCTTTATGCCATGCGTAAACAACAATCACCGTGCCAGAGCTCTATGATTGGGGCCATCAGTCACATCTGTTTTGGGCGCTGGTCGAGCCTGTCCTTCTGTACGGGGTCGAGGTTTGGGGCCCGGTCGTCTCTTTGGCGACCTGGAATGACTTGGAGCAGGTGCAGAAGGCATTTTTGGCACGGGCACTTGGGGTGAAACCTTCGGCCCCTATCGATTCCGCTGCGAATCGATTCTTGCCGCTCACGGGCAGCCCTTGATACACACATCGCCTATTTTCGTAAAGTGGTTAATATGGGTGATGCTCGCTCCCCGCACCTGGCTTGCACTGCGGGCAATGGGCCCAGCCGCCTCAGGCCTGTTGAGGGGTAAAGAGATCGGGTTTGCCAGATGGAACGTGCAGGAGCACAGATGCGTGCAGGTGGACACAGAGGCCGATCGTGACAGCCTGCGGGAGTACCTGGATGCTTGCTTCCTTGGCAAGCTCTGGGACCCCGGCGCTCTAGAGCAGGTCAAGACGGCCCATTACAAGGAGCACATCAACCCATATACGTTGGCGGCCCGCAATTTACTCGCGTTTCCCGCAATAGCCTCGAAAAGCGCATCATTGCCTCCATTCCGCATGAGGTGCCCACCATCTTCGCGATCGAGACGCGGTGGATTGGGGAGCCCGCCCGGACAGGCTCGAGCCGCGGCTGTCGGCGGATGCCATTGAGGATGAGTCTCACACTTTCCAGAGTTGCCCAGCATTCAGTCAGATCCGGGCCAGTTACATTCCCTTAGTACGGCCGGACTTGCCCCTACATTTGCTGATGAACACACCGCGTCAAGACGCGTGCTCTAGGATCGTATATTCGGAGGTACCGGATCTGGCGAGCCCACCTTTACCCTCACTGGCCGCTGTCGATCGCACTACCACGCACCGGTACATGAGTGTATATATTTGTGTGTTTTTGCATTTCGTATATTGGAACAGTTTGTCGGCCAGGCCGATTGCTTGCCGGGTTTTCCTCGAAAACCTTCGGGCGGGGTTTTTAATCCGGTAGTAATCCGCTTTGCTGCGCTTTTGTATTGGGTTTCATAGACCGAGGTTGGTCTCCGTGGACGATAAAAATACCTTCCTTCCTTCCTTCCTTCCTTCAAACATTGGCCTTAGGAGAGTGCTTGAACATGTGGTTGGCGAGATATACTCTAAAATTTGATGCATCCAAAGTTCAAGAGGTTTGCGATACTGCTGGGATCAGTAGGCATGGCTACAAGTTGCTGTTCAAGCCATTTTATGATGTTTTGAAGTCATTCAACACAAAGAAAATTGTCATCCCTAGATCCTACAGCTTGGAGCTAATCAAAAGGAGGAAAAACATTTCAATAAGCGAAATATTAGGAAGCATGTATTCTCTGGAATGTGGTTTTCTGTTTGCGGCCGCCATTCTGATTAAGAACAAAAAGGGCCCAAAAAAACTAGAAAAGATCCCAAAAAAGGCTCAAGAAGTAAAGAGAGAGATATTCTTGGATTGCATGCCAAAAATAACGTGTGGTTTAAATTGGATAAGATTTTAAGTTTTATGGTTATTTATTATAACATACAGGAGGCAGAGGTGAATGGGCAACTCGAAATTTGCTTGAAGCTGGATGAGATGGAGATGTCACACAGAACAAAGTACGAGAGAGTATCCATAACTCTGATGAACAGAGCATTCACAAGCAATTATGATGGGGAAAGGAACAAGAAGAAGAAAATTAGGGATCCAGATTGGTTTTCTGTGCAATCAGAAGACCATATTTGGTGGTTGGGCATGTTCCAGGTTCAGAAAGAGAACTAAAATGTTTTGAAATGGGTTTTTGACCAGACAGACATCCCAAGGCTGCTAGTTATGTATGGCAATGGTGAGAAATTAAGTGTTACAGGCTATGGTTCCTTTATTGTTAATTTCTATTTGGCATGTGACCTGAAGACAGAAAAGGCTATGTATAATATAAGTTCTTCAGGTGCCAAGACCACAAGGAATTGTATTTATTGCTGCTACACGTTGAAGGAGAAGAAGAAGAAAGGGTCCAAGAGCACTCTTGAATGTGATCAGAACATGCCTCCTGATCGTCACTTGATACATTTGATCCAATACTCCCAATATCACTAGAAAGAGTGCAAATTTGCACTCTTCATGCACTTTTCAGGATTGTGGAGAAGATGATACATCACTCGGAGTGTTTTGTATGGAACATCCGAGGGGAGAAGGAGAGAGAAGAAGGCATTGAGCGGGTTGAAAAGATGTTGTTTGAGGCAGGCTTGCATGGTGGATGTGTCAAACTGGAACAAGACCACAAGAAGTCGGGTAATGGAAAAGTTGCCTCAGTCCCAGCCGAGATATCTATTGGTGGAGTTAGAGCTAGGCATTTCTTGAGCAGGCCTGCGAATACTAAGGGTGGTGTTTATGAATTTGGTCTGAAATTAGTGGAGGCTGAAAGGGATAGAATAGATGGCATGAATGATATTGTGAGAAAAGTGGCTGCATGGAATGCCCTGTCAAATTTGAACACCCTTTTACAAAAGACATATTTAACTGAGGCTGAAATAGCCAGGTTTAGGGTGGTGGTCAGGGAGTTTACACATGTATACATTCAGGCTTGGGGTGAGACAGAGGTCACTCATTACATCGACATCATATATGTTCATGGGCCTTGGTTTGCTTAGAAGTATGAAAGCTTATCAATTTGGAATATGCAAGGTATGAAGGAAGTCCCACAAGCAGGCCAAGGTTGCATATAACCGAAAGGCTCAGCGTGGAGGGTCACATTCTTTGTCAAAATCCACTCACAAATGGCACAATGGTTCTACAGGAGTAATTTCTCGTCATGAAGAGAATGTGGAGAGACAGGCTGCTCCACAGTTGCATAAGGCATTGGCTGAGGCCTCAAAGAAAGAAAAGGAAAGGCTTGAAAAAGTTCTGCTGCTAGCCAAGGCTTGTTAGCATGGAGGCAGAAGAGGCAGAGAATTGGTAGTAGATATTGCTCTTGAAGTTTGGTGAAGACAACTTGTGAGACATGTATCAAAAGAAGAATTGTAGATCATGTGTATATTTCATTTAAAAAGCAAGCTTATTTTGGTACATATACTGATATCAAATAACTGATAACAAAAGATCCATAACTTGAACTGATATTAACATGAACTGAAAACATAATAACCTGAACTAATATTAACATTAACTGATATTAACATGAACTAAGTACATAACTGAACACGTATAATATCCAACAACTAAAAAAGATTTGCACATTGATTTCAAAAATGGTGTAACATGAACTGATATTAACATGATTTGATAACATAACAAGTTTGAACATGAATAATTATAATAGCCAGCAACCAAAAAAAAGGAATTGCAGTCGATATTAGCCGAGATTTCTTTTGGCATAAAAGGTTTGCTATTTATAACTGCTCCGGACAGAACTCGCAAGCGTAGGAAGGGCTGAGGACTTCATACATGCACCAAGAATCCCCGTGCCTCACAAAGGTTACTTCCACATGCATCATTTGGCGCAGTGGTTCTGCCTCAGCTCAAGCTAGAATCTGATCCTCTATTTTTATGTTCATCTCCAGGTACGCCATCACGACCCTTTGGGATATGGTCTGGTGGTATCTCTTGATATCCAAGGGTGCAACTGCCTCACACTCAACAATGGCATCAGATTTCTGACTACCAATACCTCTCCCTTAGAAAAATCGACAGAGCAGAAGATCCGACAGAGCAACAATCCACAGTTGCATACAAGGGTCGAAAGAATGAACCCTAAACCCTAAGACAGACTTTTTCTGCCAGCATATATTCCACATGATCAACTAAAAAAAAAGCACGTCATATATAAGAAATTCCATATGGGTTGCAATTGGTTTGGGTCCACGTGGAGAAAGAAATCCCTTCTCCACATGGATCCATTCCTTTTGTCAAAAAACTGGTTCAACCAACATCCTTTTGCTGATTGATGTTAAAACTGGTTCATTCATGTTACAAGTTTTCGTTCAATCTACCATTGTATACATTCGTGTCACTCATGTTACAAGTTTTCATTGAATCTACCATTGTATACGTTCATTCACGTTAATTTCTTTACTGAAATTTGGTAAGCCATTGGATGCATGATTCAAAGCATTTAGGTTGCCTGAAGGGGGCAACCATGCGGTGTAGGGGAAATGACATATCAGAGGGTAATATTCTTTAGAATATTCCAAGATATTTTAGAGGCATGACCCTGATTGTTTGGGCTTTGAGTGACAGATAGATGGTGGAGATGTAATGTGCAGTTGTGGTGATGACTAGAGGTAGGAAAAGCGGAAGCACAGTGGAAAAGTTCAATGCTGCAATTTGTGTGCCAAGGTAATGCTTCTACTCTAGTCTCATAAGTATAGGATTATGGGCAATTTGACTGTTACTGAGGAGCTAAATCCTTGTGAGTGCTTGACCAATTTGAGATCATAGATACTGCGAAGATTAGCAGTGCCATCACCATAGATGATTTCCAGTTGGTAATCAAATCTAGAGTTAGAATACTTTAGGCTTTCAGGAGTTATAATATCTTCTCCAAATATTAAGGTGGCAGGAATAAGCAAGGCTGCTATATTATAGATTAATCCAAGTACTTTAGTTATGTAATGATCTCAGCCTTACTGATAGCCTATATCATTGAAGAAATCCTTCAAATCAGACACAATATAATTCCTTGTGGTAGAAGAAACAAGAATTGAATTATTGACGAAAAAATCCAAAAGGATGGACGCTGACGTGGCAATTTTGGCACAGGCGCAGGAATGGGCGGCCGTTGTTGCAGCTCGACAAGCTACTGCAGATGCAGACCTTGATCGAGGGGGCCCAGGTAATGCCTCCACAAATCGCCCAGCACTTCTACAACCTGTATTGCATGCAAATGTGGCGAAAGCCCCAACTTCCGGAGAGAGATTGGGCGGAATCGAAGCTAGTAATGAGCTCCAGACAAGGAAAAGTGCTGAGACAGAAAGGAATAATAATGGAGGAAGAAAAGGGAAGAATGGGGCCCTACACAATAAGCTGGCAGAGTTCAGGCGACAATCTGCAGCGCAAGTTGATGCAATAGTTGCTGGGAGACAGACTGATTGCCAAGAATTTGGTGCAGAGAATATGGTGCAGGTCGAAGATGCAGCAGAAGCGGCAGCCTTGGCGGCTGTCGGGAACCGACCTGGGTTCGACCCAGCTGTGCACAACGGGGCCCTATGGCCTCCGATTCGCCCTGCCAGCGTCAGTTCAGGCTGGGCAATAGCCAAATGGCCGGATTCAGGGGTCGCTAAATCGTGGTCAGAAGATGGGGCTTCCATCAATCCTGATCCAGTAATTGGGGCTTCTGCCCTGCACAAGGTAAATCACCTCCCTAAACTGTCTGATATAAATCTAGGCCCTTTTGTTGCCGCTTCTGCTTCACATAGTATAGATCATTCCCCAAAAGGGAGCAAAAGACAATGGAGTAGGTACAGCAATTGCAGGGGAAGATCTGGCTGCCAAGGCAAGTGTTAGCGCTATCGGAGCTATCCGAAAATTGAAAGCTGCAATGTTAGGGGCAGGGACAGGAGATAGTGCATGTGGACAGAAAAAACCCATACAATCTAGCAGGTCAGATTCATCCATGGAAGAAGTAGAAACCGAAGTAAACAAGAAAGAAATGGAAGCAAATAAAAAACTAGCAGAGGCGAAGCACAATACCTCAGGTATGGTAGATGCTATAATGGAAGAGAATCGTAGGGCAGAGTGCATCACAAGAGGGGGGATATTTCATCAAAGCAAAGAGGCTAATAAACTGTCTCCACATACCACATACGCTACAAAAACTGCAACTAACAACAATGCAAATCCTGACTTAAGTAGTGGAGGAGTAAGGAGTAATGTAAGAGATGCTTGGAAAAACAACGATACTATAGCAAGAGTTAATAAGCCTAGATTCTCAGAGTGGATAAAGAACAATGTGCCAACGAAAACAACCAGGAGCTTGAGAGTAGATGCAGCACTTAAAACAGTAGAAGCAGGTTTTGCCCAAGATCTGGGAAAATTAAATAAAGGCCACCTTGAAAAATATGGAGCTGAAAGTGCGGGAAATATGGAAGTAGATGAGGAGTCTAACTTTCCAATAGCAGAGATAGATCATGGTATGCATGTAAAAGTGGTGGAGAACTTGGTATCAAGATCTGTTATAGGATTCTTTATATGAAGATTCCTGGACTTCCGTAAACTAGAATTGTGGCTGTCAACACACTTGAAAAGGTTAGAATGGCCTCAGCATGAATCTCTAAAGGCATTAGGTGGCAACTTCTTCCTCATTTTATTCCAAAGTGAAGACGCAGTAGATAAGATGATGGCTCGTGCAACGGACACTTTTATGGGGGAGTACATCTTATATCAATACTACTATCCTGGGTTTTTTCCCCATCAAATGTCAGCAATCAAAATCCCGTGCTGGTTGGAGATTGAACACCTACCTCCAGACATGCTGATACCCGAGTTTTTAAAGGTCATCGCCAACACAATAGGCGCTTATATCTCACACTCCATAGCCAGAGGGCCAAGGATCTGTGTAGCCATTCCAGCAAAGGCAAGCACACCCAAAGGGGTGATAGTTAAGAGTGGCAATTGCTCTTTCAAATTCCCTTTGAAATTGACCAACAAATGGGAAATATACAGAATGTTTCCAGATCTAAAAATTGAAGGGCTGGAAGAGAACCCACAGGCAAGATCTAAAGAAGAAATGAGGTCTCAGCATCAAGCACAGAACGATAATCCCCAAGATCCCCCCACAAGTGCTGGGGTCCCAACGAGCCACCCCCCTGCTCCTGTAACAATTACCCCATGTGCTCCAAGTCGGGGAGTAGAAACCCCTAACACCAGCAACGCAACATCTCCAACCAAGAGACCTACATCGGTTCCTATCATATCTACAACTGCTGAGGGCTCGTCAAAAACAGAAGGTCAAACTTGGGAAGTGGGAGGGGCCAGGCAAAAAAGGAGAACCAGAATTGCTCAAAAAAGTGTAGGGCCTCGCCCAAAGTCCCCTCCTCAGATGTCTCTCAGCACTCAAATTGTCTCTGAGGTAAACAATCCTTTCTCTCAGTACATTAAAGAAGTAATGAATTTAGAGGAGGCATTGCCAGAAAAGGTGAAAGAAAATAGAGGAGATATTGTAGTATGTGGAGAGTTGGCTGCTATAGAGTGTGCCCTCCCACCACACAAGAATCTGTGGGCATACCTCCCAATGGAAGATGAGAATGGGGTGGACGAAGATCCTCTCAATGTAACAGGGAAAAAAATAAAAAGGAAAATGTAATAGAAACAGATGGGATGGGGAACATGAAAAGGAAGAAAGGGTCTCCAAACATCTCCCAATGAATCATAAGATCCTTAGCTGGAATATCAGGGGAGTAAAATCCTCGGAATACAAAAAAAAAAACAGATTATCAAACGCAATCAAGGAGATAAATCCAGACGTAATATGCCTACAGGAGCATAAGTGTAAACAGGGGGAGATACATGAATTGTTCAACACAATAGGTAAAGAATATGTGGGTATCGATGCTGTAAAATATACCTCTAGTGCAGGCACTCTGATCGCCTGGAAGAAGGACGTAAAAGTATGTGATTCACAGGTAGACAGGTTTGGTAGGTGGGCTATAATTCTATAGCATCAAGAAGGTAGAATATGGGGTTTGGTGAATATTTATGCCCATAACAACCCCAGGGGCGGAGGCGCTTTATGGGCCACTCTTAGACATAGATTGAAAAGCTTTGGAAGTCAGGTATCTTGGCTTATGGCAGGGGATTTTAATATGGTGGAGGCAGTCGAGGATAGACAAGGGGTGTCGTCAGAAATAGTACAAGAGTTTGAGAAAGTTCAGTGGAGCAAATTGGTAGAGGATATGGGCTTCATGGAGCTGGACGGAGATAAGGGATTTACATGGTGCAATGGATGGCTGGGAACAGGGAGGATGTATGCAAGGCACGATAGATGCTACATGAATGACGTGGCTTTCTCCATCCTCCCAAACCTTCAAAGGTCCAATCAATTAAAGAATGCTATCTCCGATCATAATCCACAGGTGATATCTACTAAGAAATGTCAGTTTAGCACTTCTAAAACAGTTTTCAAATTAAATACCAGATATTTGAAAGACCTAGATTTTGTGGAGTCTTGCAAAAGCATATAGCAAACAGCTTTTAGAACGGGTTCTGGTATGGAAACCATGATAACAGCTCTTTCAAATATAAAAAATTATGCCAAAAGTTGGGGTAGAGCTAAAGTGCAAAAAGAAAGGGAAGAATTGGATATCCTTTATGGCCAACTCCTCTCTCTTAGAGCATTGGGCCCCAATGATGGGACGGAGGAGAAAAAGGATAATAGAACAGATAAAGACAATAGAAGAGGTCAAGATAGCTGAAAATAGATATGAAGCAGGATTGACCTGGCTAAAAGAAGCTGATAAATGCACAAAGTTCTTCTTTAAGACAGCTAAAGAAAAGAAGAGATCCTCCACATTATCATCCATCACTCATAACGATGGTTCAATTCTCAATTCTCCAGGAGATCTCAAAAGGTATTTATATAACCATTTCAAAGCTTTGTTTGGAGGACACAATTTACCATTTCAAGAGACCTTTGAAGAGCTGGTGGTCTCAAAAGTTTCACCTATAATAGACTCTAGTCAGTAAGACATACTAAGTCTTCCCCTCTCTATAGAGGACCTTCAAAAGGCTACCTTTCTACTGGCTAAAAATAAATGTCCGGGTATGGATGGAATTCCCATAGAATTCTATCAAAGCAATTGGGAATGGGTCAAGAATGATATCTTCTCTATATAGACTTTATGCAAGCAGAAAATCTAAACCCATAAGGATGTATTTCCTTAGTTCCCAAGAGTAAGGAGCCAAGCACAATCAACGATTGGAGACCCATCACACTTTTATCTGCTTTCTATAAAAGCATAGCAAAGGTTATGGCAGAGAAGATCAAGCCAATTCTAGCTGAAGGCATCTCACAAGCCCAATCTGGCTTTCTACCAGGTAGGAGTATCCTGAGCAATGTCGCAGCAGCATTTGAAGGTTTACACTGGGCTAGAAACAACAAGACAAAAGGTGGCCTATCTAAAGCTAGACTTTACCAAAGCTTATGACAGTATCAGATGGAGTTTTCTGCATAAAATGATGCTCAAGTTAGGTTGTGGAAATATTTTTACAGAAGGGGTCATGAAACTTCTGTGATCTGCTCGAGCTTCAGTCTTATTCCAAGGTGAACCCTCTCCAATATTTGACATAAAGAGGGGCATCAGGCAAGGGTGCCCCCTAGCCCCATTCCTCTTCAATATTGCAGCAGAACAAATATTCATGCAAGACGGTATGATTCAGGGACTACAAATGTTGGATGGCTCCCAACATATATATAACTAATACGCAGACGACACATTTCTATTCATAGAGGCAGAGGAAGATAACCTGTCATGTGCAGGTAAATTACTAGCCTCCTTCTCAATAGCCTCAGGTTGTCTCATAAATTGAAAAAAATGCGCAGTACAGTGGCCTTTGGAAGACCCGCATCCCACATGCTTGACAATCCTACCATGGAAAATAATCCCAGAGGGTGAGCATTCCAACCTGTTAGGTATTCCAGTGGGCATTAACATCGCTAATGCACAAATATGGGACAAAATACTGCTAGGCCTGCAAAAACACTTAAATTGGTGGAAGGTGGCAAAGCTATCACTTGCAGGACGGATCACTGTGGCAAAACATGTGTTAAGAAATACTCATGTCTATACATCATCAATTTTACTAGCCTCAAAGGAGAAGGCACAAGAATTAGAAGGGTTAATCCGCAACTTTGTCTGGGGAGGGAACGAAGAAGGGGCAGTGGTCAAAATCAATTGGTGGAAGTGCAAGAGAGATAAGACAGAAGGAGGAATTGGAATGGTCGACATATCATTACAGAGCAAAGTATTAATAACCAAATTCATATGGATGATCCACAGAAAAGGGTGAAGTCTCCAGGTATGCACCTCATCAACCAGGCCCTATTAGCTTCATGTAAGCATAGCAAGCCCTCTGTTAAAGTCTCACTTCCATGGTCACTCTATTTTGATCTTAAGCCATGTAGAGAAGCATCTCCATTCCTAAAGGGTCTAATTTCGGCTTGGCAAGTCATAAAAAAACTTTTTACACTTGACATCAACAAGTTCAAAGCAGAGACTTCTCCTCCATGGTGGGTACCAGTGGTACTGCACAACAAACAAGGCCCCTTAGGTATGGTGGCTGATGCAAGGATCGTAAAGAGGTGGAAAAATTGTGGAATTGAATCATGTGCCTAGTGGTACAAGAGAGAGCAATTAGTCAGTTGGGCAGAATTTCAGGTTCGTTAAAGGACGCAGACAAAATAATATGGGAAAGTGTGGCTACAGTACTCGCAAACACTATAACTACAGGAGATCAAAATCCATGGGTTCTGCATCCCGCGATTCAGCCTAACAAGTTCGTGAAATCAAGTTACAAATGCTTGAGGACTAAGGGTGTACTTCCAATATCTACCAAATGGGAACTAGTGATCACAGAGGAAAACCTTAAAAACATCTGGAGAGATGCATGGCAGAAATATCTGCCCCCACGGATAAACGCTTTCCTTTGGCAAGTGATACACCGGGTTCCAAGGGTCAATCAACTAGTCTCCAAATGGGACAATAAAGTCAGCCCAGTATGCCCCATTTGCGAGGCTGAACAGGAATCCATTGAACATTGTCTGTGGAATGTGAGAAGCTGCAAGTAGTATGGGCATGGAGCCTGGACAGCTTTGAATACCCGTTAGGTACCAAGGAACTGTTGTTGGTTGATCCAAGTGCACCATTTCGACCAAATGGCGCCATGGCTCCATTTGGCTCCAAATTTACATTTCAGCCGTGCACCATTTTCAACCGAATGGCGCTATGGCGCCATTAAGACCACACCATTTTAAGGGTGTATTTTGGAATAGAATGGCGCCCTGGCGCCATTTGATCCAAGTTGGTCACATGGGGCGATTTGGCTTAGCTCCATCACAAAATCTACACGAGATGCCTATGTTATGCATTCTTGCTCCCATTGCTGTATGTGTCAATAAGAGCAGGCATGCATAACATGGGCACCCCATGCCAACTTTGCAATTGAAACCAAGGTTCTTAGTTTCCTAGCAGCATTCATATCAGCATTTGAACTAGATATACACATGGCAGCAATAGAACAGAATTCATACCAGAAACAGTGGACTTACTTGATATTACATAGATCCATAGTGGTATGTCCTGGAGCAGTAGATGGAACAGGAAAATCAAGCTGATCCCAGCAGATATATTCGCAAAAGAATGCGCCAAGAAGAGTTCGCCAAGAAGATAGCGCCAAGAAGGATTCGCCAGGAAGAAAGCGCCAAGAAGGATTCGCCAAGAAAGCGCCAAGAAGAATTCGCCAAGAAGAAAGCGCCAAGAATCACCTGGGATTTCTGTGAGCGCCAAGAAGAAAGCGCCGACAAGACGCGATGCGCTTTGCAAAGTTTCGCCCAGGCTTAAGAAAAGTAGCGCCTTTATGCGAAAGCAAGTAACCGAGACGAACAAGCTGAGTCGAAGTGCCCGAACCGTCTAATCTAAAACATTCGCCATGAGCACGGGCGACAAAGAGGGAGCTTTAAATGCAAAGTACAATTTTAAAAGCTTACGATTCAAATTTGGACATGTGGCGATCAAATTTCAATTTACTGGGCGGAATTTTGACTTTATGTTAATTATGGGCGGTAAGGAATTTGAATTTTATGTTCAAATTTGGCGGGCGGGCGTTAGAGGCGGGAAATATTCAATTTCAAAATTCAAATTGTAGGCGGGCATGGGCGCCTGGACCGCCACGTGCATGGGCGGGCATGGGCGCTGGACCGCCCGCGAGGCATGGGGCGGGCATGGGGCGGCCGGGCGGGCATGGGCGCTGAACGACCACGGGCCCTAGTCGCGCTGTGTGGTACAGCGGGCGGCCAGTAAAGTTTGTAATGCCTAATTGTTTTTCTGAAGCTTCTCATTCGGTTTTTTCGTTTTCGATTCCAGCTCCTAGCGCCTCGACCTTAGCCGCCAGCGCCCAGCGCCTAGCCACCAGCGCCTAGCGCCTAAAGCAACCCTTCTGAGTCCTTTGTTTTTAGTGTTTTCTGGCGCCATTTCCCCACAGTTCAGCGCCTCAACACATCTAGATACACACCAGTTTTCGGACCAAATTCAATATGGAAATCGACAATTCTGGAGCTCCTCAGAATGTGGAGACAGCGGCTAGCGCACCTCAAGGGACAGGTATGTCATCTACTTGCATTGTTTTGTTTGGGCTAAATGGCGCCACCGCGCTATTTAGATGCCTGGTAACCACTTTAGGGTCTTATAGTTGACAAATGGCGCCATGGCGCCATTTGGATGCCTGAGTGCACTTTAGGAGTCAGCTTACTTTAGGATGCCTGGTAGCTTACTCTAGGGGCTTGCTGCTACCAAATGGCACCATTTGATGTCTATTAGCTTACTCTAGGGGCTTGTTGCTACCAAATGGCACCATGGCGCCATTTGATGTCTATTAGCTTACCATAGGGCCTTGTTGTTGGCAAATGGCGCCATGGCGCCTTTTGATGTCTATTAGCTTACCATAGGGCCTTATTGTTGGCAAATGGCGCCATGGCTATTTGATGTCTATTAGCATACATTTGGGACTTGTTGTTGGCAAATGGCCCATGGCCCATTTTATCTCAAGTCCCAAATCCATTAACACTAATGGAGTCATTCGCATATGTATTCTCCCTACAAATCGCGGGTGCCTCGACCCAGTCAGAGCCACTCTCCTTCCAACCATCTTCCGCGAATATTTGGAAGGGGAGGGGCTCTGACTGGTGGAAGCCTCCTCTAAACCAAACGCAGGGAAATGCATTCGAACTGCTTCCATTTGCTTATGCATGGATGCAAATGGCGCCATGGCGCCATTTGCCTAGTCATCTGATCCGCTTTGCTTGTTAAAACCGCATCGACTAAGCGGCGACAAAAGACAATCACATATGTATCAGTATTGAGGTAGCTCGCTTCTCGTTGTGTTACGATTCTGTAGTGCTCTCTCCTACGAGTCGCAGGTGCCTCCACCCAGTCCGAGCCACTCTCCTTCGAACCATCTTCCTCGAATATTGCGAAGGGAGGGGTTTGGGCTGGGAGGCCTTTCGCGACCAAACGCAAACAAGAGCATAACGCCTCCCATGTGCTTATGCACTTCCGATGCAAATGGCGCCCCTACGCCATTTGCCTACCCTACAACCGATTGTCCGCACGCTTGTTAAAACCATTTACCGATGCCTCTTTGTTACGCGATGCCCCTTTGTTGCGGCTATGTTACGTCGGAAACACAATTTCAATCCGACCGGACTATCATGCCGATAGACAGTGCACCGTGCATGGAAGTAATGCGGGTGAGTCCTCTACCGCTACAGTGCTCGAAGGGAGATCGGAAGAAGAGAGCTCTACTTCCTTATAAGGGAGACGGACCGTAGCGGGAAATTTACCAGCCCGTGCATCTTGGTCCACATGAAGATGGTTACCAAGAGCGGTCGGAGGATTGGATCCCGTGGTCTGTGAGGATACTTTGAAGCGAGAATAATTGTCTACTATGTGGACCGGAAGTTTTATGATCCCATCAGAATGTCCGCTAGCATTGCAAATGTAGCCGGTTCGGGCGAAGAAGCAAGGCTAGGTGTCGCCAGTCAGATAACATGACTTTGAAGAAGTCGACATCAAAAGGCATTCTTCGCAATCGATGAACGAAGCCGAAAAACTCGGCCTTCATTCGTTGTCAAGGCATTAGCCCAGCCAGAAACTACCCGCCATTGTGGACACGGCCGGCTAAAAACAAGTTAGCAAGAAGAAGACAAGACAACCTAAGGAGACACCAGGCCGACAAAGACTCCTCATCTTCTACCGAGGATGTTGGCCGTGAAACCGAGGAAGGAAAGGCAAATGGCAAGAGGAAAGTTAAGAGAAAGGATCGCAAAAATCCGGATAAGGAAAAAGAAGGAAAAGAAGCAAGGGAAGGAAAAGGAAGAGAAGGAAGAGGAGGAAGAGAAGGAAGAGGAAGAGAAGGAAGAGAAAGAAAAGGAAGAGAAAGAAAAGAAGGAAAAGAAAAGGGAAAGGAAAAGAAAAGGGATAGGGAAGGCAAGGGCGTAGGAAGGAAAGGTGAGACAGGAAAAGGAGGGAAAGGAAGTGGAGACAGAGGAAATGGATGGGAAAAAGAAGAAGAAGCACAGGCTGGAGACCTCTGAGAAGGAGAGGACACCTAAAAAACAAAGGAGAGCGACTCAGACTCCAAGTCCTGCTGGAAGTCCTAGAAGTGGTGGTGAACCTCCGAGCCCAAGGCATAGCCCGGATCCTGCGGACACACCGGCCAAAAGGTTCCCCATTAAGAAGCCAGAGCCAAAGAAGCTCACATTAAGAATAGCTCAGCACTTGCTAGAGGTGCCTGCAAATCTTAAGGTAGAAAGGTCAGAAGAGGAAAAGACGGCAGAGAACACACTGCAAAAAATTTACGATCACCGGCATCTGTTTCCTCTGGGTGTCACATTTATAAAAAAAATAGACGTGTTCAAACTATATCAAGGGCCAGCAAATCTGACATCTAGACCAAGGAATATGGAGCACGTCAAAACGTTAGTGGAGTCCTTTCAGAGAGACCCACATCCAGTGTTCACTCCCGCTGATGTGATTCCATTCAATCCCCTCACAAACAAACTGGTCGCTTGGAAAACCGAGGATGACCTCATGGGGATGCACTATTATATAGTGAATGGCAATCATTCAGTTATGGCTGCTCAGCTTGTATGTAGAAGACTCGGCACAGCAAAGTCCCAAGAGCAAATGTCAAAGATTTATCTTCAACGGAATTGCCGAAAGTTATCCGCACGATCCAACGAACAGAATGCCCGCAGTCGGGCCATGAAGTCAATGATATCACCTGCGAAGACTATTTTCAAAGAGCCCTTCATTGATAACATAACCCACCAAGGGCAGCAATATGCTCTATGCGGAAGCCTCGATCCATCGGGGCAACGGCAACACGCCGTAACCATACAAGGTACATATTGTAATTGTTGGCAAGATTAGGAAATGGCGCCGCGGCGCCATTTGCTCATTAAATGTTCAAGGCTAACCTCTTGTTGTTTCCAGCGTTATCTGGCTTTGGCTGAAGTTACCATGCGTGGTAAGCATCCAAAAGATTTCAACCAGTGGGTCTTCATGCCAGAGGATATTTTTCAGCTATTCATGTCCCTATGGAACTTATGGAAATCTTGCAAGCTAAAAGACAACAAGGGACAAACTATTACCTGTAACTGGGCAAAAGAATATGACTACTTCAGTCAGACCTACCTGAGGTGCATGAGGGGTATGGACTACGAAGACTGTCGGGTTCTGTTCCAGGAAGTGCTGGATGAGAAGACCTTTGTCAAGGTCACCAGTGATTATACAGGTAAGCAATTCTTCAAGGCAAGGGCAAAGACACTAAGATCCATATCTTTTTTGAAGAAGGAGATTTTTGAATACGTGAAGGATAATTTTCCAAGGAAGTTCAAATCCTTCACTGATCTCAGTACTGCAGTGCCGGGCTTCGAGGATACCGACCTCATTTCCATGGCCACCTTGCATAGTAAGTGGGTTGAAACTGGAGTGGGCAAGGAAGGCGTTTTCGGTAACGTGCCACCAGCCTTGGCAAGATTCATACGCAATGCCGCCTTGCGAGAGAGGATACGAAGACTTCCGTTCGCGGTTGAACTAACGTGACACAGGGGCAAGTTATATGCACTCCTATACCAGTATCCTTGATTGCCCTGGACACTAGAGGCATATTTCCAATGTGGGACAAAACCACACTATCTAATTTCTTTAATACGGTAAGAAAGAACACCACAAAATGATTCTTTTTGATAGTGGTCTTTGCAAGGCCGAGCATAACTTTTGATTTCATCTCAGTTGGATGATCCGATTCCGATCCGTAGTTTTTATTGGCATGTATGAGGACGAATACAAGAATCCGGCCGCCCCTGTGAGTTCGAGGTCCATGCACTAGTGTACGCCACAAAGATTCGTGCCACCGCAGTCCTCCCCGCCGATGCAATTGACCTCAGATTCCCCTTTAACGATCATCCTCAAGAACTGCCACCAGTTCCTGTGCCTAACGAAGAAGACGAAGAGGGGGAGACCGAGGCTATGGCAGGAAAGCTCTGCAACAGCAGATTCAGGTACAGCTGGCAAGGCTTGCCAGGGGACATAATCATGAGAAACCAGCTGGGGCCTGCCACATGCTCCTACCTGCGTCGCGTAAAATGGTACCGCCAGAACAGGGTGTTTGATTACTTTTCCTGTGGTTCTTTTGGCCGGGCTTCATTGATGAATAAGAGATTTTGCATTGTGTTCGAAAGTGACCCGGTTAAGCAGGAGTGCCTAAGGGGGATTCTTGATAGGCTTGACCGCCTACTGAATCCTATCATCGCAGCAGTTCCTACAGAGACAAAAGGTGCTGTTGTTGAAGAAGCTGTAGATCCACCTAATCCAGAGATGCCCGAAGCTCCACCCGATGTGGACTACGATGTGATCAAGAACACAGAATTCGATCTGGACTTTCTTAGTGATCCCAATTTCACTGCCACAGCGTTCGAGAGCTTTCAGGGAGATCCTATAGTTCCTTCTTCTAGCCATGGCCCTGGCAATACGGAACCTGATCCTGATGTGGAACCTGATCCTGATGCGGAACCTGATCCTGATGCGGAACCCTGAATTTTGTGTGATTGTAATTTAAATTGTACAATAATACTTTTGTAAACAGACTCTCTCTTTCGAGTCCTTGCCTGTTGTGGCAAATTTTTTGATATGCAAATCTATGAATTTGGAATTTTTAACTAATTTTGGGATGTTGTGTTTCTTTAGCTTCTTCGTATGCACTGTTAGTATTTTTAATGGCGCCAATAAATGACGTTTTAGAGGCATATTTTTTCTAAATGGTGCCATAATTGCTCAAAAAATTGATTTTCGTTCCTAATTGGAATCACGAAATTTCTCATTTTAATGAAATTGTGCTTCCAAGAATAGAATAGAATAGAATAGAATAGTTTTTTTAACGTCCACGGAGACCAATAGGTCATGGGACCCATACAAAAAAAAAAAAAAAAAAAAAAAAAAAAAAAAAAAATCAAGAAATCAAGAAATCAATTGATCACATCAACAAAAGATTTTTGCACTTGATACTAACAAGCATCCATTGCATAAGTAAATCAAAGTGTAACTCATGGTCTTCGATTGTCTAATGCATAAGTAAACATTGTCCAAAATCAAGGTGTGAATTATGGGTCTCCAATACTATAATGGATGTTACAAAGTGACACATAATGTAGATCAAAGAAGAAAAAAGAATAAGTGCTAATGGATGTTACTAAGTGACATGTAATATAGACCCAAAACAATCATTTAGAATACTTTCATGGTAGTCATACACACTATTTAGACAAAAGAGAATAACTGGTAATGGATGTTGGTAATGGATGTTAGGAAGTGACACGTAATATAGACCCAAAACAATTACTTAGAATTCTTTCATTGTAGTCGTACACATTATTTGGAGTTGAAAAGAATCTTAAGAGATTTCTCCTCAAAATATGATAAAAATATGAGAGAACTAAAGGAATTTGAATAATTAGGTAGATTTCTCTTGGAATCTCATAGAACCTTTAGGAATCCGAGGGACTTTGGAAATCTAAGGGGATCTACACACAATCTGAGGAAATCTTGAGGACTTCGAGTGCGGCAAGGTGGAGTCAAACACCATTCCGACTTCACACAAATTTTTGAACCAGAAAATGACAAGTAAAGAAAATGACAAGAGAAACGTTTGCGGCGGCCTTGGCCGCCGCGATAAATTTCTTGTATGGCATAATTAATAATGGCTAGATTGAAACTCTCATGATATTTTAACAAGGAATGTAATAAATGGCATCATGCTTGTAATAGACTTTGGAGATTCAAACTCTTATGTTGAACTCTTATGAGGTTTACAAGGACAATAGTTGTCGAAATCTCTTGTGCAAGTTTCAAACTCTTATGCAGTTTGTACGAGGAATATAACTCTCGCGAGCAAGATTCTAACTCAAAAATATAATAAATGACATCATGCTTTTCAAACCTCATGTCAAATAGGGCCTCTGATTCATCCTCACCATGAAGTTCAAGGGATTCAAACATAGAAAACCATGTGCTTAGCAAGCACACATACATCAACCCATGTACTTAACAAGCACACATCTACAATCATTATTTTACATTCAATATGTAGCCCTGAAAATTTCAGAATAGATAATGGGCCTTACTGATGTATATATACACATGTTGGACAATTTTTATGCATTCATTGACACCTGGCATCAGCAAAAGTGATTGAACATTCCCTTATTACTTAAAATTTTTGAGCTCTCCCAAATTCCAGCAATTGCATGCTTTCTTAGAAACAATACAATACCCAGACATCCCACAATACACACACATTTTTCATTTATGACTCACATGTAAGATTGCATTGAATTATACCTGAAAATGTCCATGTGTCATCACATGTAGAATGTATATAAATCTATTGCGTTGACTTTACCATAAGTTGGGTTGAGGGCACTCCTGTACTAGATGTGATCTTGTTTCCCATTGAGAATTAAAAGCCATTTGAGTTGAGCTCCAGCTTTCTCTGCCTCGGGGAATACAATCACTAGGTCTCCCAATATGCAGTACGCAGACCTCTTTTTATCCTGGGCTTGATCATCAAACCAATAGTCAGACTGCTACACACTATGCTAAGTCAACTTATCTCAGCCCCAGGAAAAGGTGTAGAACAAATCTAAGTCAGTTTTGTTATTCCTGGGAAAGTTGGTTGAACCACAATCAATGGATCTCCATAACCAATAGGCTCTGCATGATATATTTAGTAATTATCAACATCAGTAATGCAGTAATCAATCAAAGCTTGAAATGTATATAAGTAAGTTTTCACAGCACCTCCATCCTTCCATAGGATCCTAACCACCTCTCCATTGTCTTCGGCCTGTCAAGAGATGATCTAAACAGTGAGAAATTTCTGGAGCAAACCAGCAGTAAGATTGATTCCAATTCTTACAAGTGTAAGTCACGACAGCAAGGAAATTTTGGAAAATTCACTGAAAGTTACTCTGCATACCTCAACAGGTGTTTGGGTCCCCAATTGCTCAATATAACATAAAACTTGGCCCTGTTTTATAATTTGTCCCTGTCAAGTGATATAATGTCAGGACCTAGAAATTGTTATATTAAACAAGGCCATAAGCCTCCACCTAAATCGAAATAGAGCTTTCAATAGCATAAACGTTTCAGGTGTCACATTATATGAATCAGCCAATGTAATTACACAATGCCACATACCTCTTGGCACATTGGAGGTCCTTCCTTTCCTTTGACTGTTCTCCCTCTCCTAAATAGCCCAACCTAATCAGACAGAAAACATAAGTTTAGCCTTTCAAATGAGGCATAAAATCACCATGATAAGCTTACCTTTGGGGATGTGATAAATTGCACTCCCTCATCTGCTGCTCCTTCTAGAAGTCCAAAGAGAGACATTGCCTTTGAAATCGCTGGAGAAAGCACAGAAGGGTCTATTGATGGTTTTTTAGCAAGCTTGGTTGATGAAGGCATTGGAGGGGCAGACTCAGATGAATTAGCAATAGGAGGTGGTGCTACAGGAGGTGCAACCTGGATCTCATGGCCTTTACCAACATTTCGCTTCATATTCAATGAAAAAGAACCTGTCTACAATTCAAACAAGAGGTTCTAGTTAATGGACAGCTTATATAATAACAACTAATCACATAGTTTGGAAAAAAAACCTTCAGTTTGAATTCTGCAATCTTAGTGTCTGAACATATTTCCGTAAGTAAGGATTGTATCTGCAGCAAGAACAATCAGAAAATAAATCCTAAATCGTAAAGGAAACACAAATTATAATGATTATAAACCTCATATGATGTTGGGACCAATGTACTATCTGCTTCAGATAAGGCTTCATTTTTGTCAACACAAACATCAGCAAGTACTCCTGCATTACCTCAAAAGGTAGTCGAGGTAAGATAAATGAGAGCCCCTAGACATTAATTCAATAATGTCGTTCATGTATTATCAACGCATGCAATTTACAACACCATAAGAACAAGCAGAAACTTGGATCTTAACATAATGTAATAAGCATAGCGAAATTTGAGAGAGTATATGTATGCTAAAAAATTTATGTTTCTAACGTATAGAACCTCTTTTATTTAGCTTTAAATCTTGATCGCGTCTGTCAGTTAAAGATAATACTTACCTTCTGAGGTGGCAACAAAACAAATATGTGCAGCTCCTCTATAGGTCCTTTGCAGCTTATATTCTAGTGAACGCGGACAAACATGTTGTCTAGGTGCTGCTAAAGAGATCGCAGATGGAAATAAAGCACGATCTTTTGCTTGGAAAGCTGGTACTGAACGTATCAAACATTTACAAATCAAATTCTGCAACGGCATTGCTCAAAGAGCCGATGTGAAAAGGCATGCATGAAGAAACAGAAAATAGAAAAACTTAAACTAACCCACAAGTACCTCGCAATCCCGACTGGCTGGACAAGCAAAAATCCTTTTTGTCCAAGCTGCATGGAAGCGGGCTGCTAAGGCTTAGAGGAGCCATGCCTTCTCTGGTAGATCCGGCGCCCCTGCTATAACTTATAAGCCACCGGTTGAGAATACTTAAGAAATGCTATATAATATTTTGCAGTTTTTATTCAATGGACGAACAGAATGGCATATTCCATATATGAAGGGCCATGTCGTCCACCTATACATACATGGACTATATTGTCAACACCTTTTCTACCATCTATGCTCTGCCGCATGGCAATTTCATAGACGTATCTAATGGCTAAAATATAGTCCAAATGGACTATAATTGCCCGCTGCTGCCGCGTGTGCCACCGATCCGTTGCGTTTCGGTCTCCAACATTCCGCTTTCACCTATGTTTTTGTTTTTCTATCGTTTGCCACATGTATATCCGTCCCCATTACCGTAAACGCAATTTAGGTTTCATTCTGCTCAATCCGCCTATCCGCAGTCGCCACGTGGCACTATTTCTCTTTCGGAACTGCAATTTAGTCCGCATTCTGTTTTTTTGCTAACATTCCGGCTTTTCATTCTGCTTTTAGTTAACATTCTGTGTTTTCGTTCTGTTTTTGGACCAATGGGGCGTTGACAACTGTGCAGAACGAAACCTAAATTGCGTCCACGTTAATAGAATCTTGGCGTTTACCACGCATTCGGCCGGTCAACCAGCCTCCGCCACGCCGTGCGTCGGCATGGTTTCCCCTTTTAATGCGGGGTAAACGCGCATTCTCTTATAATGAATCGCAACTTATGTTGCATCCAAAATTTTGTCCAACCGTGTGTTGCCACCTGTCCTAAATTCCTTTCTAGGAATTCTAATCAAAATCGTTTGCTTGTTTTGTCGTAGCACTTGTATTTGATTTTGAAATTCTAGTTTACATTCTGAAATTCTAGTTTCCATTTTACTTTACATTCTTGAATTCTACTTTACATTCTAATTTCAGTTTTCAGTTACATAGTTACATAGTTACATAGTTCAGTCACAAAGATGCAGCTAATGCTTCAAAATATCAGTTTTTCATTATCAAAATATGTAAATGACACTTTTCCATACAAAATCACATCATTTCTTTGGTCCAGCACCAGGAAAGTTCTGAAAACTACTTCCACCAGCAACGATCACACAATTACTGAATGTACCATGAAAAACCATAGGAACAACTTCAGGAGCAGCTCTTGGAATAGGAGCCAGACTCATAGCTTTTCTCACTTTAGGAGTTGCTTCATCATAAGATTCATTTTCATCCAAAACCGAAAAGTCATCATATTCAGTGCTTTATCCTTGATCAATAGAATATGGAGAGGTGATAACAGGAGGATCAAAAGGAAAAGGAGAAGTGACAACAGGTAACAAAGGATTTGCAGCAAAAGGATCTTGATTTGGAACTAAAACCGGAATAGGCTCTGAAAAAAAAGCTTTAAACTTGAACTACCAGATGCTGAATTGATGCCAGATAATTTCCCAACTTCACCATCTATCCTTTTTACCTCAACAGATACATGACTTGAAGAAATAGTATGTATCTTACCAACTTCAACCTCGTCTAACTGCTTTAACTCTTCTGCATACGCATCTGAAAGCATACGCCTTGTTCCATCTTCGTTAAAAGGACGGGCTACAATATCCATGGCAGATTTTGCATGAATTTCCAAGCTTTTGTCATACCTGCAAACATAAAAAGGATATAAATAAATAGAATGCAAACTAAAGAAAAGAAATAAAAATGGAAAGGAATCTGATTTACCTTTTAAATGCTTCTGAAGTAAGATGGCCTGAACAGCTCATACCAAGATTCAAAGGAACACCATTACGAGTCATTCTAGAGCAAAGCATTGCACAACCACTTTTCTCACTACAGTTCCCGTCAACTCCAATAGCGCTCATTATATACTTCATCCATGACAACAATTTCCTTTCATTAACCCTATATTTAGAATTAAACCAAACCTGCACATTAAAAAATTAAAAAAAAAAAAACCTACACAATCAATAAAGCTGCATAAACTAAAAATTAAACACAAAAGGACTCACATAGCTCCTTGGTTTTGTGACAGTTTGCATGAAGCAAAGGCGAACTTGTTTCCCATCCATTCTTCCACATTTCTCAGAAGGAAAAATCTCATACTTGTAATTTTCCAAAGCAGGTAAATGTGAATCAAGATGCTTGTATATCAATATTGCATCCCCTACAAAACACTTCGACGACATTCTAAAAGACTCTTCCTGATACTTATCCATTCTAACATCCCAATTTTTGCTGGTTCGTTCATCGTACTCAACATATTCAAGGTTATTAGAAATTCATGTCTTAATCAGAAATGGAAACCTTATACAATTCACCCTGTCCTCTAATTCCCCATCTTGAAACATAGTAGAGCCATCTCTTCTGAATACCAGAAGGATACCAAATCTGATGATCAATATGTCTAAGCAAAGATAACTCATCTCCAAAACTAATTTCGTCTACCTTCTTTCTCTTCTTGCAGACACCGGGAGTATTTTGAGAGTGTCTCATAGCTGCAACACAGGCTAGCCTAGCCTCTGGTAAGATGGAACAAGTTCTGATATCAAATGGCCTCTCCTCAATCCCAGTTTCAGCAACTCTAATTTCATGTACGTGTCTTATCACTCCAAATTTTCTGAACATGTCTTGTAAACTGTAGATGGAAACAAATATTAAACAATCTAGTTTACATTCTCAAAACTAATCTAGAAACTTGAATTCCAAATACTCACGATTCAGTTGGAAACATACTGCCATCTAGTTTAACCACTTGACAAATGAACTCCTCCAACATTCCAGCAAATTGCTTCTTATCCAAATCTTCAACTCGAATAGAAATATCCAGACCACGATGCTTACCCCATTCATCAAATATTCTTCTGGCTCAATCACCTTCTTCTTACTCTTATTATTGCCACCTTCATTAACTTCCTTCACAATTTCTTTATCAAGATCCAAAAATGGTACATTCTTTCCTTTCCTCTTACCATTAAATCTTGTATTCTGCACAGTAGGACTTACATTTTCCAAGTTATTGTGCACATCAAATCTCCATCAAAATCAATATGCACATTCGAGTCTTCTAGTAAGCCATTTGCTTGAACTTCTTCAATGTATGATGCAATAGCTATCTCTCCAAATATTTCAACCAACTTTTCTTCAAAATCTGGCTCCACGTCATTACAAGCACTACTACTATCACTTAGTAAAGAAAACGAGGGAGTCTGCTCATCCATATTCAACCTGTAACAAGAAGCCTGCAAAAACAACAAAGATCAGAAATACAAGAATATAGAACATGCATTAAATACTTTAGAAAGCAAAAAATAGTGAACATTATCCTCCACATGACCAAGAAACCAAGAAAAGAATATGCAATAACGAGTATCTTTTGTCAGACGACTATTTTTTCAAAAAATTCACCGTGGAAACCCAAGAATAGTGTATATTCCTTTACTTGTCCCTCAAATCTGAAAGATGAACAAGCAATTAGAATGCATTCTCAAAGATAAACCTGCAATTCTCAAAGCTTCACAAAAATAAAACATACGGTTCAAAAGTTTCACAGATCGCCATTCTTCATAAAGAACCAAAAAAACCAAGCAAGATCTAAGATCGGCAGTCTGGCGCTACAGTTGTTCGAAAGAATTGAGTAGTTTGTTCGAAAGGATTGATAATGAAAAGTGGGCGCGAATTGAAGCCACATGCATTGCGTTTGACCTTCATCTGGCTTTGAGCTGCGCGATAGGCTGACTCCTGGTAGGGGCCCCCTGAAAAAGCATGGGTCGGGAACATGACACATGGCTGATGTTGGATGGGACTACCATGGGTGACTCTGGGATGGGACTAAACCTCATGGCTGGACAAGATGCGGACTAATGTACTCTAAGCATGCTAAACTAATGTACTCTAGTATTTGAATAGGTTTTGTATAAACAGCTCCTAAATGTTAGGAGTGGCAAAAATTTTGGTAGACAAAATGAGAAGCATAGGGTGTTTGTAGCATTGTCTACTACCAAATAGAGACAGAGAACACAAAGATGGGCATACAGATGGGATGCTAAGCATGAGAATATGCAATCTGTCATTTAATCCACCATTTTCCATAGAAGAGGTCAGTCAGCTAGACACTTCTTCAGAATCATTAATTTTGCATCTTCATTTCGTTAATCACTTTTTCCTTATGAGTTACCTACAAATATCTCTAACACATTTTTGTGCCTCCTATATTAGAATATAAAACATGAATTTTTCCTTGAAAGTCCTTCAGAATTAATCTGATTTTCTTCAAAGAACAAACAAGACCACATCATAAGGCCCATTAAGAAACTAATTGCCATCTTAAGGAGCAATTAAAAAAATGGTTGACATGCCTTATTAGTGAATCAATAAGCTACTAGTAATGGTGCCCAGCGTTGTTGGGCATAAGTTGAGAGCCTGTAAATGCTTTGGGATGCAGTGAGAAAAGCCCTATCCCTTTCCCTTTCCCTTTTGCTCTATCCCGCATTTTATTTTTCTTTCTCACATGTTTCCTTGTTTTCCCATCCTTTTCCTTCCCCCTTCCCTGTTCCCGATAACCTTTTTCCCTTCCCTTTTGCTCATTTCTCCACCTTTTCCCTCTTCTCTTTTTTTTTTTTTTTTGCCCCTTTTTCTCTTTTTTATGCCTTCTCTTTTCCCACCCTTTTCCATGTCTTCCCTTTTTTTCTCAACCTTTTACTCGTTAAGCCCTTTTCCATGCCTATTTTCCCTTCTCTTTTCCTCCTTTTCCCCTCTTTTCCTCCTTTTTTTGTGCCCTTTTCCTTCCATTTTTCTTTTCTCCTCCCGTTTTTCCATGCCCTTTTACCTTCCCTTTTTCCATCTCCTCACCCTTTTCCTCTTTCCCTTTTCCATATTCCCTTTTTCTCTTCCCTTTTCCATTTTCCTCATTTCCTTTTTCCGGTGCCTCTCTCTCTTTCCCCCCTTTTCCATTCTTTTTTCTTTCCTATTTCCCTTTTGCCATGCCCTTTTCCCACCCTTTTCTTCTTTCTATTTTTCCCATGCTTCCTTTTCCTCTTTTTCCCACCCTTTCCCTCTTCCGTGTAATCTTCCCTTCTTTCAACCCTTCCTTTTTCTTTTCTCTTTTCCTTTTCCTCATATCCTTTTTTCCCTTTTCCCTCCCCTCCATCACTCCCCCTGCCCCTTTCCCTTTCCCCTTTTTCCCGTTTCCTTTGCTTGATGGATTTTTTTCTTTCCGTTTTCCTCCTTTGCCGATCCTTTTCCTGTGCACTTTTTCCTTTCCTTTCCTTTTCCTTTTCCTTTTCCCTTTTTCCATGCCTTTTGCACATTTGTTTTATTCTCTTATTTCCTATACCCATTTTCCTCTTTTCCTCATCCTTTCTCTCTTGCCCCTTTTCTTTTCCCTTTTTTCTTTTTTCCCTTTCTTCACCATTTTCCTCTTCCCTTTTCTCTCATGCCCTTCCCCCCTTCCCTTTTCTCGTTTCCCGCTTTCTTTTTCCTTGTGACCTTTACCTAGGTTCCCTTTCCCCCTTTTCCCTTTCCTTTTTCTTTCTTCTCACTTTCCCTTTTTCTATGCCCCTTTTCTTTTCCCCTCTCCCCATCCTTTTCTTGTTCCCCCTTGTCCCTTCCCTTTTCCTCATTTTTTCTAACCTTTCACTCTTCCCTTTTCTTGATGCATTTTTCCCTTCCTTTCCCTCTCTTTTTTTTCTTTTCCTATGCCATTTGTCCTTCCCTTTTCCTCTTTCCTCAACGCTTCTCTTTTTCCCCTTTTCCCATGCTCCTTCCTTTTCCCATGCTTTTTTCCTCCCCTTTTCCATGCTTTTTTCTCCTTCATTTTTCTCCTTTTTTCAACCTTTTTTTTCTCTTTCCTTTTTTTCATGCCCTTTCCATTTTACCTTTCCACTTTATCTCTTCCTCCTTCCTCGTGGCCCTTTTCCTGTGTTCCCTTTCCCTTTTTCGTTTTCATGCCTTTTTCTCTTCTCTTATCCCCTTTTCCTTTTACCCTTTTCCCTTTTTCGCCATGCCTTTTGCCCTTCACATTCTCTCTATCCACTTCCCTTTTTCCTTTTCCCCTTTTCATTTACCCTTTCCCCTCAAGAGATCGAAGCATGACCAATCACAGTGTTGGTAAGTCGTGCAATAAATCTAGGCCTTCGGATGCATCCAGATGATCTCGGCCATTCGAATTAGGGCTCGATGCACTACTTACGGTATAACATTATAATATAAAGATTAAAAGAGAACACGAAAATGAAAGTGTTACGCATCTGTTAAAGTAATACCATTTGTTGTCATAAGGATCAGGGAGGAAGGTGTTCATGCCATTTCTTTTCAAACCATAACAGTGCCAGACCCGACCATTTGGATTCTCAATAACCAAGTCTTAGCCTCTATGAAGCATGAGTTTTAAATAAGTTGGCAGCATGAGCGGTGGGTGCAGGAACCCTGCTTTCACAGTAGATGTTTTTTTTTATATCCACATGATTCAAAAGAGAACTTGAGTTATGTTGTCCACCATACAATAAAACCAAATTTTAGTTGGTTGTTGCTGAAGGAAGGAAGGAAGGAAGGAAGAAACTTTTAACGTCCATGGAGCCCAATCGGGCTATGGGACCACAAGTACAAGACGGGACCGAAGTCCCTTACCAGAACATGGGCCGAAGCCCTTACAAACAAAATAAAACATAATCACTCCGGCCCAGATTAAAAACCACCTGGGAAAAAACTGTTGCCAGGATGACTACATATCCAAAAATCCATGCTATTGCAAGAAGCAATAAGCATACCTCCAACAAACAGAACTTCACCAAACGCCTCCGAACCGTAACCTCTTCACAGCTGGGTGCTGAGGCCTGGCCCGAACCTACGCACGCGCTAAATCTCCATCTTCTCGCTAAAACCAGGGCAAATAGATGCTGGTGCAAAGATCCAGGTGCTGACCCACTGAAGGAGCTCGATCAAACCACTAGACCATAAGAACTGCCACCAGGAACATGTCAATTCCCTAAACCCACAGAGCAGCTACCTGCAGGAAGGCGGTGGCCCTGAGGGCACCGCTGAAGCAGAAAACAAGTGCATCCAATAGGCCCGAACACCAATAACCCAAACGCGCAGGGAAGGCGGCGCTCAGAGAAAACGCTCAAGGGAGTCGGTCAGGGAGGTGCCTCGCAAACTCCCAAGCGCCACCCGTCACTGCACTTCCCAGGCGCCACCCTTCACTGCATCCAGACGCCCAACAGGCGCCCAGGCGCTCAGGCAGGCGCCCCTGAAGGGAGAAGACTTGGCAACACCTTGTTGTTCGCTACTTCATTAGTCAAATACAACATGCACGTAGGACCTGCACTAGAAGCAATTTGTTCAGAAAGGGAACTATTTTGCTTGCTCCCCACAATCCTTTTGCTCAGTTGGTATAGTGTTTTTCCAGTTGAAACAAATGAGTTTTTCAAAAACTACCATTGTTTACTTGTCAATCCACTTCCATGAACAGATTCTTTGCTGATTGTTTCTACCGTCTTTTGTAAAAGCAACCTTCTTTTCTTTTTAAGCGATTCCATCACCATGAGTCACATAATTAGGTAAATCAGCTATGGAATTTCCTAGCAGCCTAATGCAAGACAGCAAAACTATACATAATAAACAAGAATAAGACATTTCAAAACACAATCCAACTATGCCAACCAAAGTTGGAGAGGGATGGGAAGGTAAGAATCTCAACCGAAGTTGGCTTTTGCCCATACAAAACTTCTTTTCGTAAACAAACCATGTTAGCACAGATATTTCCTCTATCTTTCCATAGGATCCGAATACAATTTATTCACCAGTTCCATCATTAGACTGGCCATACTTTGTAAAGACTAAAAACTTTGAACAGAATCTGACCTGAGGTTAATTAATCTACAAAAATGGTGTTGCTTGGGTAATTAAAGAAAGCCTCAAACGAAAGAACTTCATGGGTCAGAAAAAATATGAGCTGAGGTTGATTAATATACAAAGATGGGGTTACCTCTTGGGTCTGAGCTGAGGTTGATTAATCTACAAATTAATCTACAAAAATGGCGTTACTTCTTGGGTAATTAAAGAAAGCCTCAAACAGTAGAACTTCATGGACCAGAAAAAAATGTCATATACGAAGGCTGCAATTACTTTTGATGAACCTACACTAAAGAATAGATCCTCTACTTATCCATATTTATTTATATTCTTATAGAAGAGACGGTTTAAAAAGTTAAAGCTGCTCCTATGAATTTCCTTAATAGAATGCCGACAGAATTTGAGTCGAGAAATAAAGAAGAAAATAAAATTTTCCTACATTATACACCGATAGAGCTGCATCTTGCGATGACACTGGGTATTACCAAATGTTGGAAGCCCACAAGATAGCTATCCAAAACAAAAACGAAACGAAAACAAAATGGCAAGTCAAGATTTGAGATGGAAACGAAAAAGAGCAAAGAAACAAAAGAAAATTGGCCTTGGCCCTGGCGTGGCAATAAAGTTTCACACCTGTGAAGGAGAGAATACGCTTCTGTTCTATTTTGTATCAGACATTCACCTTTGATGATCAAGTCGGCCCCTTGTGGCAGCAAATCGGTCTTCACATTCGTCTAATCAATCAGGTATGCGTGCATCTACGGCTTGCTTAGGTTTAAGCCCTTTTTCCACAGTAGTCGCAAAATATGGCTGTCATATATATATAACACCATTTGTGATTCCAGGGTTAAAAATGGGACGCACAAGTTTAAACTTGTTTTTCCACTGCATGGTAGTCATAAAATATGACACCACTAAAATACTAGTGGAAAACCTTGAAAAAATAAGACACATCTTATTTTTAAGTATATTTTTAAATAAGACTAGGTGTCTTATTTTATAGCGGGGGAAATCCCCTGAAATAAAATAAGACTCCCTTTACAATCCAAACATATTCCAAACCTAAATAAGACATGCCTTATTTTTATACTGGAAAAGTGATTTTCTTTTAAGACAATAGGTGGCCAAACATTTGATAAAATATGTTACTTTTGGACATACAACTACCATGGAAAAAGTGATTTAGTAATAGGGAAAGTTCTGATCGAGGAAATTCTACGCGGGAATTTCTTGAGGCGACGCTATGATGTTTGCTGTTATGGTGTGTTCTATCTTAAAGGGGTGAAATGGGCTGCTATTTAAGCTGATGGAATACAAATTTTGAAGGGTTCAAACTACAGGATATTGCTGTAGAAGCTTGCTTTTTTATGATATCTTTGTTTAAGTTAAACATTAAGAGTAAATAGGTGGATTACAAAACATTATGATGTTAAGCAAATATTATGTTTTGCTTTGCTTTCCATGTAGCAAAGACCATATGGTATTTCCATAGTATTATTAAACCAATCCACGTGAGGAAACAAAGACTTAATATTAAGTTTCTGAATGCAGGTTTTGAACAACAGACTCTTGAGAAATGTACAAGTATTTTGACAATATATTTATGAACATACTTTTGAGAAAGATAGAAGTATCTTTCCTTGAAAATGTGAACTTAAAGTTTAAAGTCAATAGACTTTGGATAATAATAAGATGTATCTTTAGAAGCAAAATATCCACGTAAGAAACAAAGTTAGGGCTTAGTCTGGGATAGATGAATAGAAATAGAAGCATCACATCCGTAATGGAAGTTAAAGAAGGCTTATGGATGTCCATCATGTTTACTTACAGATAAGTACAGAAGGTCACTGTACTAGAAAGTGGAGCAGCAAGGAATAACTTGTCTGCAGTTTGTGCTTCTCTCTTCTATGTTATAGATGCTGTAAGTTGAGTACGGCCACTGTAATAGAAAGTAGAGCAGCAAGGAATAATTTGGTCTGCAGTTTGTGCTTCTCTCTTCTATGTTGTAGATGCTAAAGGAAACATCAATCTTTTATAGAAAAACAAAGAAAACACTATGTGCTTTCACCTAAATAGTACCTGCTTCTGTTGAAGCCTGCAAGTGAAAACTTTTAAGAAAACTTTTGCATCGGGTGTGGCGGCTGATTTCTGGTTTGTTTCTTCAAAGTAATTAGTAGTTGCAGACCCAGGGGATTATAGGCTGGATCAAAAAGAGTTCAAACAAACTAGAAGAAACAAAATTGGACATAACCAAGCTCAACACTTCCCACTACCACCGCCACCAAGCTTGGGACCTTTCCTAGCGGGACCCTTTTGAACAGCATCCTTAACCTTGGTAGACTTAGCAATAGCCTCCCGGCCTTGTTAGCCTTCTTCTCATCCTTATTCTTCTTAATTCGCTCCTTAATTTCTTTAGAGCAGCTTCACTGGCAGCAACATGAACTTCTGTTATTCACTTCTTTCTTTCTGAATGACCTTCAAAGAAGCACCCACAATGGACCTAGAATAAGGCTTGCTAATAGTGCGGGGCCGTTTCTTCACGGTCTCAGCATGGGCGTCCTTTTTATGCTGCTTCCGGTAGAAGGCAATCCATGTGAGCTTGGCAGGACGGAGCCTGTTAAATCCAAAGCAATAAACAACCAAAGTAAGTGACTCTACCTTTTGCCCTTGCAAACATGAAAATTTAAAACCCATAGAACATTGGCAAAGGAGCATTTTTATGTACAAAAAGCACAATTGAACATGCACATGTAGGAAACAAATACCCTCAAGTTTCATCCTCTGGCTGCCTGAATTGCCCTTATATCATTTTCCTTGCTTAGAATCCTTGTTAACAGGCTTATCCATCCTCGCATCTGTGCCTCCGGCACTGCTCTGCTGTTTCACGCTTCTCCTTCGGCAAAAGTTGCAATATCCAATCTAGGGTTCCATTACCGATCATAACCTGCTATTCCTATAGCCTGTTCTTGCTCCATTAGGAACAAATCCGTAGATTCAACCAAACAAAAGCAAATTCTCACCAATTCCTCTGGCAGTGTTCCACCATTCAGCTCACAATCAAAACCCTTCTGTCACAAACAGATGAATATTAGAAAAAAAGACGTCGGAAGGCAACGCCATAGCTTAAAATAGGTTTGGTGGACAGTTTAGAAGCAAGGATGGGAGACATGTATTGTGTGACGTGGGCATCCACGTGGATAGCTTAAAATTGCGCGAAATCGTGGACAGCTTAGAAGCAAGTATGGGTGACGTGGGCATCCATGTGGATAGCTTAAAATTGCACGAAATCGTGCACCTCGATAGGGAACCTGCTAATAAGTGGTTTTGGGAGCAAAGAGGGGTTTTTCATCCAATTACTCTAATTCGGTGCAACTAAGGTGCTATTCCATTTTGTTCGAAAGGATTGAGTAGTTTGTTCGAAAGGATTGATAATGAAAAGTGGGCACGAATTGAAGTCACAAGCATTGCGTTTGACCTTCAACTGGCTTTGGGCTGCGCGATAGGCTGACTCCTGGTACGGGTCCCCTGAAAAAGCATGGGTCAAGAACATGACACATGGCTGATGTTGGATGGGACTACCATGGGTGACTTTGGGATGGGACTAAACCTCACGGCTGGACAAGATGCGGACTAATGTACCCTAAGCATGCTAAACTAATGTACTCTAGTATTTGAATAGGTTTTGTATAAACAGCTCCTAAATGTTAGGAGCAGCAAAACTTTTGGTAGACAAATAAGAAGCATATGGTGTTTGTAGCATTGTCTACTACCAAATAGCAACAAAAACAGAAAGATGGGCATACAGATGGGATGCTAAGCATGAGAATATGCAATCTGTCATTTAACCCAATAGTTTCCATAGAAAAGGTCAGTCAGCTAGACACTTCTTCATAATCATTAATTTTGCATCTTCATTTCGTTAATCACTTTTTCCTTATTGAGTTACCTACAAATATTTCTAATACATTTTTGTGCCTCCTATATCAGAATATAAAACATGAATTTTCCCTTAAAAGTCCTTCAGAATTAATCTGATTTTCTTCAAAGAACAAACAAAACCACATCATAAGGCCCATTAAGAAAAAGGCCTCGCTCCAAACAACTAATTGCCATCTTAAGGGGCAATTAAAAAAACGGTCGACATGCCTTATTAGTGGATCAAAAAGCTATTAAAAGAGAACAAGAAAATGAAAGTGTTACGCATCTGTTAAAGTAATACCATTTGTTGTCATAAGGATCAGGGCGGAAGACGTTCATGCCATTTCTTCTCAAACCATAACAGTGCCAGACCAGACCATTTGAATTCTCAATAACCAAGTCTTAGCCTCTACGAAGCATGAGTTTTAAATAAGATAGCAGCATGAGCGGTGGTTGCAGGAACCCTGCTTTCACAGTAGCTGTTTTTTTTATATCCACATGATTCAAAAGAGAACTTGAGTTATGTTGTCCACCATACAATAAAACCAAATTTTGGTTGGCTGTTGCTGCAGGGAGAAGACTTGGCAACACCTTGCTGTTCGCTGCTTCATTAGTCAAATACAACATGCACGTAGGACCTGCACTAGAAGCGATTTGTTCAGAAAGGGGGCTATTCTGCTTGCTCCCCACAATCCATTTGCTCGGTTGATATAGTGTTTTTCCAGTTGAAGCAAATGAGTTTTTCAAAAACTGCCATTGTTTACTTGTCAACCCACTTCCATGAAAGAGATAAACTTGTGGAGATTCTTTGCTGATTGTTTCTACCTTCTTTTGTAAAAGCAGCCTTCTTTTCTTTTTAAGCGATCCCATCACCATGAGTCACTGAAAAATCATTAGGTAAATCAGATATCGAATTTCCTAGCAGCCTAATGTAAAACAGCAAAACTATACATAATGAACTAGAATAAGACGTTTCAAAACACAATCCAACTATGCCAACCAAAGTTAGAGAGGGGTGAGAAGGTAAGAATCTCAACGAAGTTGGCTTTTGCCCATATAAAACTTCTTTTCGTAAACAAAACATGTTAGCACAGACATTTCCTCTATCTTTCCATAGGATCTGAACACAATTTATTCACCAGTTCCATCGTTAGACTGGCCATAGTTTGCAAAGACTAAAAACTTTGAACAGAATCTGAGCTGAGGTTAATTAATCTACAAAAATGGCATTACTGCTTGGGTAATTAAAGAAAGCCTCAAACTTCATGGATCAGAAAAAAAATGGGCTGAGGTTGATTAATCTACAAAGATGGGGTTACCTCTTGGGTAATTAAAGAAAGCCTGAAACAGAACTTCATGGATCAGAAAAGATCTGAGCTGAGGTTGATTAATCTACAAATTAATCTACAAAAATGGCGTTACTTCTTGTGTAATTAAAGAAAGCTCAAACAGTATAACTTCATGGACCAGAAAAAAAAATGTCATAAATGAAGGCTGCGATTATTTTTGATGAACCTACACTAAAGAACAGATCCTCTACTTATCCATGTTCATTTGTATTCTTATAGAAGAGATGGTTTAAAAGGTTGAAGCTGCTCCAATGAATTTTCTTAATAGAATGCCGACAGAATTTGTGTCGAGATACAAAGAAGAAAATAAAATTTTCCTACATCGATAGAGCTGCATCTTGCGATGACACTGGTTATTATCAAATGTTGGAAGCCCACAAGATAGTTAGCCAAAACAAAAACGAAACGAAAAACTTGCAGATATATACAGGTCCATGCACACATCATTAGAATACTTAGCTTACCATGCAAGTGACTTGCAGCCAGGAACATACAATGTCACGCTTTATTTTGCAGAGATAGAAGGGGACTATATTGGATATAGAGTGTTTGATGTCTATATCCAAGGAAGAATGGTAAAGAAAGATTTGGATGTTTTTGCTTTGGTACAACAAAATGCTCCTTATAACATTTACAGTGAGATTGAAGTTACAAGTGGCATCCTTTCTGTTCAACTAATTTATGATGGCAAGGGCAGAAAAAATGCTGCATCTAGTTATGGAGGCCCCATGATATCAGCCATATCTGCAATGATAACAGCCCCAGCTTCCAAGTCTAGGTCCAAAAAAATAATTATTGGTTGTAATATTGCATTGTTTGCAATGCTTGTAGCAGCAGCAGGATTTGTAGTCTTGTGGTTAAGAAAGAAGAAGAGGCATGTTTTAGAGTGTGAACACAAGAAAAACATTGGAGTAATGGCGTATAAATATGCCACCCTCTCCAAGGCCACAAATCATTTCAGCAAATCATCCAAAATAGGAGAAGGTGGATTTGGATCAGTTTACAAGGGTGTACTTCCAAATGGTTGTGTAATTGCTATCAAACGACTACACGCAGACAGAACTGCTAGACATGAAGAAGAGTTTAAAAAAGAAATTCAGCTTATTAGCATGGTACGCCATCAAAATCTTGTTGGTATTTTAGGCTATTGTTGTCACTTCCACAAATCAGTGCAAAGATTCTTGTTGGTATCTCAGTATATGTCCAATGGAAGCTTGGACAAACAGCTATTTTCTGAGGATGAAAATCATATGTTAGTTTGGGAAGTAAGATATAAGATAGCACTTGGAACTGCATCTGGACTTGCATATCTGCATGATGAGACTGAGCTTCAGATTATCCATTGTGATGTAAAACCTCACAACATTCTCCTGGATGAAGAATTTAATCCTTTCTTAACGGACTTTGGTCTTGCAAGGTTATATGATGACAGTAAATCCCACGTTACGGCTTCCAGACTTCAAGGTACAGTTGGCTATCTAGCACCAGGTATGTAATTTTAGTCTGCTTAAGTTCTTATGTTGCATTCTCCATATAACTAATGCATATATTGAATCAGAATATGCTACAAAATATCAGCTGTCAGAGAAAGTAGATGTGTACAGCTATGGTGTAGTATTGTTGCAACTGCTGAGCGGCAGGCGTGTAATAGATTTAGAGCAAATGGTGTTTTTAGTAGATTGGGCACATGAACTTGGAAAATCAAATCTGGAGGTGTTGATGGATAAGCGTTTGGGAGATAATTATTCAAGAGACGAAGCCATGAAAATTGCTGGTGTAGCAATCCTGTGCACCAATACATCAGCTAGTATAAGGCCAAGAATGCGTGACGTGAGGTTGATGTTGGAAGGCATAATCAATGTTCCAGATCTTCAATTCAACTCTATAGAGGGCCAGGGATCTTTTTCCTATAACCAAACAGAGTCATCTTCAGATTACCGTTCTCAGCAATCGTTCCCTTTGCTATATTAGGTTATACAGTTCTTCTATCCATAATTCAGTCTAAAAAGTGTTGCTTAAGCAGTGTAAATTTTTCCATTCCAAACATATTGTTGATCTACTACATATCTAAGAAAAAGGTGATAGCAATGGGCCTGAAAACTTCTGACCTGATAGAAAATTCTATAAAAATGCATGTACAGTCCTGCTTTACACATCAACGACAAAACTTTAATGGTGGATCACTGCGAACCTTTAGCCTAGCCTATTGTATTGTTGATATACTGGGATCATCATCGAATATAGATAGCAAAACTTATTCTATAATGAATTTTGAAAACTCTATTTGGGAAAAAGGTCATGTTGGAGAGAAACCCAAGAGTTCTATACTGGAGTGGTTTAACAACTGGTTCTATATCACTAAGAGTTCTATATCATTAAACAGCTGAGCAAAACTGTATGCCTGAAAAAAGTATGCTTGCTATGAAAAAATATGCTTGTTAGTCCTGTCAAATCGTACATTGGGAAAGGGTGACTTCAGAACAATCAACACTAATAGGTGAAAGCATGGCAAAAATATCAAACACAGCTTTGTCCGTTGCTTCCGTGAATACAAAACATGAAATTGCGATGCAAATCAAGAAACAAAAGAAAATTGGCCTCGGCCCTGGCTTGGCAATAAAGTTTCACACTAATGAAGGAGAGAATACGCTTCTGTTCTATTTTGTATCAGACACTCACCTTTGATGATCAAATCGGCCCCTTGTGACAGCAAATCGGTCTTCACATTGGCCCCTTGTGACAGCAAATCGGTCTTCACATTCGTCTAATCAATCAGCTAGCTATGCTGCGCCTACGGCTTGCTTAGGTTTAGGTTTCGACCATTGTTATAAAAAGGGAAAATATTTTCTTATATTTGTCAAAATGCCTTTGTATTTTTTGTATTTATTAAATTCCCCTAATATTATACTCCCCTATCTATTTCTAATTCTGTATGTCAATTCTGTACGTCGTATAGTTGCATCAAGTAATCGCTCTTGTGAGCAGACTAATGATTCATTGCTTAAATGGGTAGTAGGCGGAAGCTTTGCCAGCCTCAAATTTCTTATCCAAGAACTAGATTCGGGGTTCTTGTGAACACAGAAAAAGCTACTTGTCAGCTGGAAGAATAAGGTTTGCTAGTTTATGAAAGGGTATGTTTATTGCATATGGTTTTAAAGGTTAAAGTAGAGTATCGTATGTTTTTGAGTACAGAGGATCCCACACGGATTTGAGTTATATCTATAGTACTCATGAGTCTCTCTAGGTAAAAATTAGGCCAGAGTGGCATTGCATATGCCGCTTCAATTTCTCTGTTGGGAACTGAGTATAATATGTCCTTGCAATATTTGACATTCTTCATGTGTTACAGGTTATGGTGCGCTACCATAGTCTAGTTCTCTGAGGTACATCTATCTATCTGTATTTATTATTTTGTGCGTGCATGTACATGGAATGTTGAATGTCTGTCTACATTTATGTTTAGCTTAAGTAGCTTTGACCATAAAGGTACATAGATCTGCCTCCATTTTTGAACTATTTCTATAGCAAGCCACCCCTTGGCTTATGATTAAACATATCCTTCTCTTGATTAAATACATTCAAATGTCTGAAGAGTATATGTATAGGAGAGACATCTTCACATACTCTCAACATTTCAAATACAAATATAATGGAGTATACCATGAAGTTAAAATTTAAGATTGACTTATTTATTGTATTATCATAATACATGATGTATATCCTCTTTGTTTATAAGGGATTGCCAATGGAGCTTTAGCCCTCGAAGCAACCCTTACTTACTCTTACCATAGTCGTTGCACTCTTACCATAGCCGCTGCACACAAGCAACTCAAAACTGCTTACCCAAACAAGCTGGGTTGACACAAGTTTAACCAAACTGTATTTGCTGGACAACAATGTTTGTCGGAATTCCAACAGCAAGAGAATGGCCCGCCATATGATGGCTTCAATCCGCCATTCAGAATCTTAAGCCCTCTAGGTTACCAATCCATGCAAGCAAAAAATGGCCCCTTTCATCGGCCATCTCTTCGTCTCGCCATATGCCCTAATCAAAGGTTTTGCCTTTGTTCATCTGCTTCTGTCTTCCAGTTCCAAAACCACATGTTCACCGTTAGCCTTGTACCAAATAACTACTAATACACCTCAAAAACCATTGACTACCTTGTGGGACACCGTACCTTTTCTACAATTGCAAAACTTTATCACTAAACACTCGCATCGTCCATAATAATTGCAAATTAAGAGTGGATTTCTATGATTATCACCATCTTGTATAAGCAAATAAGAAATGTTGATTTCTTCTTGCTAATAATGTCGAGGAAACATGTCTCATCTGGGGTTAAGGTTCGGGTTCGGGTTCGGGTTCGGGTTCCCCTGTTCGGTTCTGAAGTTAGGATTAAAGTTTTAGATTTATAGGTTGAACATTAAGAATCCTAAAAAATTTGAGAGTATGAAACATGTAACTTTATGTAGGCACTGAAAGCATAATAACTATTGGCACTAGAGATTATATCTTTACAAAACCAAAGTCCTATTATTAGTACAACCTAAACATTTAACATTGCTACCATTGACTAATAACCTAAACTTTATGCATTCCATGCCATTTATGCAATTCACTACATTTATCCATTCTATTCCACCTATGCATTGCACGCCATTCCACCCTACCTATCCCATTTTGCCCTTGATTACATCTACCAATTTTATTCCATTTATGCATCGCACTCCACTCTATCCATCCCATTTCACCCTCTGTATTCCATTATGTCTACCTATTCCACGCACCTATGGCTAATGCCCGGTATCGCCGGGCATATATTTCGAGTATGTATATACGTTTCAATGGAAATGGATATTCAAGATTATATCAACCATAAAAATGAAGAGGAAGATCAAGATACACGTTAGAAAATGGAATGTAAGGATGCAAAACTGTTTAGCCATTGTCAACATGCACTTGGTGATGTTTGTTATATATGCATGGCAGGTGGATCTGCATTGTTATAAAAGTTGTTCAGGTCACTATTAGTCATATAAACAAAGGAAGTCTAAAGTCGTTTGAACCATCAAATGCCTAATTTGGAAGGAGATACTGCAAATGAACTATATTTCTATGAGCTAATGACTTCACTCATTAGCATTCAGAAATAATACATAAATTCAAAGTTGGTTCTCACTTCCTGACTACTAATTACATTATGTAGATTAACAGGTTCTTCATAGACCAGAATTGCATAGCAGATAAAATCACTAAGAACCATCAGTGAACCACATAAGACAACTTTCCTACTTATGAGGAATTGTCCACTTATAAGACTCCATGCTATAGCACTTATGGAGCAGTAGTTGACTTCAGCACCCCATAGGTCTTCCTCATCTTACATGGCTCCACTTGTTGATTGCTAGGGCCAAATGCTGCAGATGCTGGTGTTGCATATGCAAATGATTGGAAGAAGTTAACAGAGACGACATCAAAAGCTAATAATGATCTTTCAATGGTTATTGTTATAGTTCAAAAGGGTTATATAATCTACATCTTCTTAATCAGCAGGCTATTGAATGGAAAAAGAAATATGTGGGACATTTTATAAACATAGCAACCCCCTTGGGTAGATGTTTGTAAGAAATGCTAGTCTTTGCTTTGTGATATGGTGAGAAAGCGCCACTTATAGATCCTCTCATTTTGAGGACTGAGGAGCACATTTCAGGAAGTAATCTATCACTTATGTCAATAATTCAATTCTTTTTTTTTTTTTTTTTTTTGAGATAAAAATAGACTTTATTTACTTTAAGGGAACGATACACATCCACATGGCAGGGGTGCTCCCATCTGCAAACGGTACACAGGGCTGCCAAATTCAAGGCCAGATTCAAGGCGGATGGGCTTTGGGCAGAAACAGAGTCTGGAGGTGGCGCCGCCCTAAAAATTGACAGAACTTCAACAGAGTTTTTTGCTTTATAAAAAGATGTCAAATAAGGACAAAATTTGATGGTGGTTAAAATTTTGGAAGGAGAAATTTCGTTCACCCAGGTCAGCTCTAAATTTCCTTCTTAAATTTCAATGTTGAGTGAAATTCTCTGACGAAATTTTACCCACCCTAAAATTTAGGCCGTTCTTGAACTTTAATGCAGCCGGGACTCTGTCTTTCTTGAACTTGTGAAGGTTGTTCTTGAACTCTGATGCAGCCAGAACCTTATTGAGGCCATTCTTGAACTCTGTCTATGACAACCGAAAGAAGCCTTGAGAAGAAAAATGGTTGGTCTTGGTCATGCCATCAAGGCCAGAAGCCAGGGATGCAAACATCATAGCCAGGGACAAAAGCAACCCAGAACAGGGAAGACCGCCGGAAGAAGCCTTGAGAGAAAAATGGATGAGGCGGGGCTGTGCAACAGGGTAGAAGGCGCCGATGACAAAAACACCCACGCAATTCAAGAGAATTTTTCGTTATGTGCTAGGGAACCCACGGATAGGAGAGGGTTTCCGGTGGGAAACCGGCAGGTGGCGGCGCCACGAGGGGCGCCCCTCGTGGTGGCGTCGCCTGCCGATTTCCCACTGGAAATCCTCGACCGCCTCGGGTTTACGACGCGGGCCCACGTGTAGAGGGGAATTCCCGATTGGATTTGCGAGGCGATTGCTGCATTCAATCGCATTCAAAATTGTTTTCTTTGAAGATTCTTGCGATTTGAGCAAGCAAATGAAGTTTGGAAGCATGTACCAGGTTCTTCTCCAGCCTACAGGAGTTCTGCCCCTGTTTCTTGTTTTTTTTTCTCTGTTTCCTCTAAATAGAAGCGGACAACGGTTTGTTCTAATCTGATCCGACATAAAAAAAAACGCCTAAATCCACCTCCAAGAGTTATCCATTCCAGTGGCCCAATAGCTGGCAAAGATCCAGGCGGCGGTCCTAGGAAAATAGAAGATTCTGGCAGAGCAGAAAAGGAAAACAGAGCAAAACAATCCGCCTGGTGAATCATGCAGCTGAACAGCAAATAAAAAAATGGCAAAAGGAGCTACGACTTCAAACTTGCTGCTCTATGCACTTCTTATTTGGACCTAGAAGCTGCCATAGCCAGATCTTCAAGAAGCCATAGCTCGAAGACTCGATACCAGAGCTTGAAGACGCCATAGCTGCATCGAAGCAAGAAAGAACCGAGGTTGTAGAAAAGGAAAATTACTTCTTGGCAGTGTTATGGCGGTGCCGCTTAAGCTTCTTAGAACTAGGTTACTGAAAAGGAACGATTCGTATAATTACCAGGAATTCCCCCCTACCCGTGGTTTACGTGCTAGGGAACCCACGGGTAGGAGAGGGTTTCCGGTGGGAAACCGGCAGGCGGCGCCGGCCGCCGAAATTTAAACCGCAAAGCGGCCCGTGGGTTTACGACGCGGGCCCACGTAGGGGGATTCCGGCCGATTACACCTGCAGGGGCGATTGAAGCAGATTCGATGCAGATTCAATGCAGATTCAAGCTGTTTTCTTTGAAGATTCTTGCGATTTCATCCACAATTTATCCATTCCGGTGCTCCAATAGCTACCAAAGCTCCAGATTTTGGAGCTATTCTTGCATCCAAAAAATTATACCGGCATAAAAGACGGCTAGATCTACAACTTATCCATTCCGGTGGAGCTATTCTTGCATCCAAAACATTATAGATGGAAGGGCAGCCATAGCCAAGAAGGTAACGCTAACTTGTAGAAACACCTATTTTTCTTCTGATCTGCCATAGTCGGCATGCTCGGAATTGAGCTTCCTATTTTATACCCTTAAACAGCTCGCCTCAAAGCCGGAATAAACACTGTAGCGGCTCGCCTGGAGGCTTGAAGGCTTCGTAATCTGAGATGAGGATAGCTACATGGCTCCTTCTTGCACTACTCTCTTGGACGTCCTAGTGTAGACTTAGGTAGGTGCCCCATATTTCAGCCTTTACTTTTTCTTCGCTCTCAAACACAAGCCTGAATTTTTTTAGCCTTTCAAGTATCGTATGTAGAAGCTGATTTGGTGATATGACCTCTTGATTCTCATTGAAGACTAAGGCATTTCTCCTTTTCCATATTGACCAGATTGTCCAAGCTCTAGCTATATGGAAGGCCACCTTCTTCATGGTGCACCAATCTAGGGGAAGGATGCCAATGGCGCCATGGCGCCATTTGTTCCAAATTCACACCTATGAATGTGCCATAGGTGTGAATTTGATCAAATGGCCATGGCATCATTTGATCCAAGTGCACCGTTGCGACCAAATGGCGCAATGGCGCGATTTGGCTCCAAATTTAGACCAAAATTTATTCTTTTGTACTAAATGGCGCCATTTTCGCTTATTTATTGCTTATTTTTCGTCTATTTCATATGTTCTAAAAAGTGTCGCCTTTGCTTGATTGAAACAGTTCAATTTTCCCCCTGTACAACCTATTCGGGCTTGAGGACAATTGTTGCCCTGGGGACATATTTTGAATAGAACCACTCTTCATGGGAAGAAAATAGATCCTTCAAATGTAGCTTATTGAGGTCACTTGAGTCCGGTGATCCCATCGACCGAAGCTTCCAGCCCCTCAGCGGGAGGGGCGATAACATTGATGAAGCAAGAGGGCACATTCATTCAAAGGCCTAAGAGGGATGTAAAACAAAATGAGTGCCCCTCAAGTGAAGATACATCTTCGAGATCCCTCAATTTGCCCTCTTCGAAGAGGATTCATCTAGTACACCATCCGCCAAGAGTTCACGGACATCAGGCTTCAATCTCACCGTGGTGAACCAAGCAACACAAAGAACAAATGAAGAAGACGAGATAGTAGAGGAGATTGGAGGTCATGAGAATCTAGCTGCCCGCCTTGGTCTCGGGTTGTTTAAGCCCAAGATGAGACAATCTACTACTCCGCAACGTATCTACTAGGTTTGCCATGCTACATTCTTCATTCCTCGCATTGGATCTAAATATTCTGAGGCTTAATATAGTCTTTAGTGATCCTCGTGATGCTATAGACGATGAGTTCTTGGGTGTATCAAAGGTCGGGCTTTCAAGTAAGTAACATAATAGATCCAACGGGAAACAAAATATCAGTCATGTCATGCTTGTCTTTGAGAGGCCTATAGCTAACAAAGCCTAGTAACCCAGGAGACCCATGATGTTTTGCTTCATGATGGTAGGACAGTTCACAACATTTACAAGCTCGAGTTGCTCGAACAGATGACTTAGAAGTTGAGTGCTTGGAAGCCGATGTTGAGAAGCAATTCAAGAGGAAAAGGAAATATACATATGTGAAGAGGGTCGAGGGAACCAAAGGGGGATAGCAAGGAGGAGAGGATGTACGCCTCCAAGTCAATCAAGAGTGCTCTAAAATCAACATGCCGCAAGGACGAATGTGTCAAAAAACCGAGCCGAGAGCAAGTATGTGCCTTAAGAAAAGAATTTTATTCTCAATCAAGCAAAGGCCGTGATTACGCTTTGTTTTGATGTGTTGAGTGTAACTTATACGAGGCGTCCGAGGCGAAAAGTAGTGGTCTATGGAGTGGAGGTCACACAATTAAGATGGCGCGTGGCTTTAGGAGTTGCTCTTTCACGCTTTTATAGTTGGAGGAAGAGGTTCGAAGTTAGGTGGAAAACGGGCAGAAAGCATGGTAATACGTGCTCTAAGAAGCCTAGATCCGCGTGACACTAGCTACGTAAAGTGTGCTTGATACCTTCATTAGTGAGAATGCGAGAGCATTCCACATAGAAGCAAAAAGGAAAGGATGATATAAGGGAGAATATTCAAGAAACTTCCTTCCATTCTTAATAAGAAGAGCATACATAAGGAAGTGGGTGCCGTGGTGGAAGAATTGACAGGAAAGAGTGTAACCTTGCCCTCTTTTTACAATATTTGGAAGAAGGAGTTTCCGTGACGCGTCGAGATAGCAAAAAATACAAAGATTCTCCAAGTGTAACATATATGTAGTGATCAAAGCGAAATTGGAAAGAACAAAAGATACAAGGGAGAGGTGTAACCTTTCAATTCAACTACGGGCACATATGTTGGAACAACGTTCTCAGAGGGAGTCAATATTGGCATTGACGTGCATTATCACATCGCTCACGTAAAAGTCACCTTTGCATAATACATGATAAGATGGATCAGGTCAAAACACTCACACCAAGAAGTCACCATCTCGCAAAGTCTGTTTGGAGAGGAGATCGCTTGAAGAGCAGCTTGACAGGAGCATTGACACATGGTCATGGTGGACGGGCTTATGGCCATTTCTCTCTTGATCTTTGGAAGGATGACTCAAACTTTCATGTTGGATCACTTTCTAGGATCCTACACTATCTTGAGTTGCCGGAAGAAGACAAGTGTGGTGATCTGTGTGGAAGCGTAACTACTGATTGCAAATTGATGCAAGCCCCTAAAAGATACTCGACCAATCGCAAGATAAGCTAGCCTTGAGACACAAGAGAAGATGCCTTCATCTTCTAGTGCCAACTTAGAAGGCTTTAATCCTCTTCCTCGAAATCTCTACTTACAGTTGGATAATGCATCGGGTCAAAATAAAAATAGATATGTGTTCTTCTACCTCTCTTATTTGACATGGCTTAAGGTATTTGATGAGATTCAGGTTGGCTTCATGATGGTTGGGCATACTCATGACGATATTGATGCATTGTTTGGGAACTTCTCGACGTTAATGAGTTCATCTGGATGCTCTAACTTTGCCCGAGTTGCTTTTACTTGTTTAGCAAGTGCAATGCAAAGTCTCGATGAAGTTCCAGATTGGAAAGGCTTTGTCAAGGGATATATCCCCGATAAAGGCCAACGCCTAACAAAAGCTACCGACCCATTGCTATTCGATTTAAAATGGATGGGAAATGGCCCATTATGCAATATAAGATGCGGCCAACCCATAAAGAGTGGATTCCGAAAAGGAATAAGAATGTGGAAGGAGGATGAAAATGGTGAGCCAACGTTACCAACGGGGTGCCTAAAAATATCCCTCCAAGGAAGACATTGAAAGATCTCCCCGGCTTTTGACAAAGATCAACAAGTACATAGCATTATGGAATTCCTTCCGCAAAAAATCAAGAAGATAGTGTGTTTGCAACGACAAGACAAAGCAACTATGGATTACCGCACGAGATTCTTGTGTGTTAGGAAGATGTATCTCCGTGATCGACCTCAAAATGATAACTTTTGGTTGCGTACAAGGCAAGAACCTCTACAAGTTGCATTTACTCCGAGAGGTCGATGAAGCCGCCGTGGCTTGTAAGACCTTTGCCTACGTATTGTGGGCCAAAGCCAGATGGATGCCCAAGGTTGCCTATGGATGAGTTCGATCCTCATGCACATGTTACGAAAGGTATGTTTGTTTTAGTCCCACTGAGACGATGAAACTCCAACGTGGTTGGGCTTTACGTAAGAAGATGCCATCCTAGATCCGCCAGTCTACCAATTATGGTCACATTTATGTATCATGGTGGATGCCCGTTGGTCGTGACTATACGTGTTGCTTAACTAAACGCTGGCGACCCAATCCATCGATCCATCAAGGTATGAGAAGTTAGATGCCATACATTATGCATGGGATGCAAATGGCAAAAGACCAAGACCGCTTTGATTCCAAAATACATTGTTGACATGTGGGGGGACATAGCATTAGCTAAAAGCTCTCAATCTCACTCATGTTCTCGATAATTATGTATGTAATTTCTTTTGCTATAATACTTAAGCATTTTGGACAATTAATACATTGTCGATACATCAATTAGCTTTCATTATGCTTATACTAACATCCTTACATCTTTTATAATAGGTGTTTAATACACATCATTACATCTGATGCACACATTATTGATGGCATACATATAATTTAGATGCACATATTATTGATGGCATTATAGAGTCGATGATTCACTCATCTTCAATCCCTGCTAACGTGATCGCATTCAGCTCATAGGCACTGTTTCTCAGAAGCCAAAGAAGATGGATCACAACACGAGTAAGGCCAGGGCAATGACACTCAGGACCATCAGCTTTGGATTGCAAGTAGGGATACAGCTTAACTGTTTTATGTATGCACCGAACAATATCATTGTAGCTCATGGAGCAAAGAATGGTCTCAAACCGATCTTCATACTCATAAATATTATAAGCCATAGGAGATGAATGACTTCTACCACCGAATGGAGCTGCTTTTATAGTCGTTGTAGAATTATTGGTATAATACTTCAGCATTATTGGTATTATACGTGAGCATTATTGGTATTATACCTCAGCATTATTGGTATTATACTTCAACATTATTGGATTCGTAGCTATAAATTCTTTTACCTTGCTTTCACTTCTCACTTTTCACCTTGCTACTTGATCTTGATCCTTGCTTCTTGCTCCTTCATCTTCCTTGTTCCTTGATCTTCTTGCTACTTGATCTTCCTTGTTCCATGATCTTCTTGCTACTTGATCTTCCTTGTTCATTGCTTCTTGCTACAGTTGATCTTGATCCTTGTTCGGAATCCTTGCTACTTCATTCCCGTGCTCCTTGCTACTTGATCTTATTCCTTGCTCTTGATCTTGCTACTTGATCTTGTTCCTTGATACTTGATCTTGATCCTTGCTTCTTGCTCCTTGATCTTCCTTTGTTCCTTGATCTTCTTGCTACTTGATCTTGTTCCTTGCTCTTGATCTTGCTACTTGATCTTGTTCCTTGCTACTTGATCTTGATCCTTGCTTCTTGCTCCTTGATCTTCCTTGTTCCTTGATCTTCTTGCTACTTGATCTTCCTTGTTCATTGCATCTTGCTACTTTTGATCCTTGTTCCTTGCTACTTCATTCCTCAGGTCCTTGCTACTTGATCTTGTTGCTTGCTCTTGCTACTTGCTCGCTTCCGTGTTCCTTGCTCCGCCGGTGATCCTTGCTTGCTTTTGCAAATGATTGACCTAATCCTCCCTCGCTACTCGGAAGGCCTGAAGCATGCCCCGTGCATTCTGTGCGGCCCTGAATGGATGAGCTATGGGACCATTTCTTGAGTGGAGGTTGCGCCACAGTCCCACCAAGGAGCTTACAATGGAGTTGATCAACTTCATTCGAGCGATTTGATTGTGGTCATGAGCCACCGATGGAAATTAATCCATCCGAATGTTATAGGAGACTTGCAATGAGGGGAATTCTTGAACCCCCTCCTTATCTGGACGAGATGCTACAGCAATTGAGGCCTCTTCTTCGTGCTGGATATTTAGCACACTCTCTAGATGCATACATATCAGAGTTCATTCATGAAATTTCTAAGGGACAGATGTATGGCCTTATTAGGGTGCTACAACGAGTACAACGGTTTTGTGGAGTTGGGTCCGCTCTTCTTCCGTGAGTATCATCCTGTGGAATTACTTTTTCTAATGACTAGGTACCCCATATGGTGGGAAGAATCAGGCTGGGAGGAGCGTGGGCTCTTGACTCCTAACCCAGATGCATGGGTTAGACCACGCAGGCCAAGGGAAAGGGGAAGGGGAAGGGGTTAGGAACCTGGGGGAAGGTTACTAGGGACATACATAGTTCATACTTCGGTCTCTATTGTGTTTGGAAGTTGGTATATGATACCGTGTTATTATGTTCTCTAAATATTCATGTATGTATGATACACAGGTACTGCACGTGTCCTAAACCCCTGCATAAGGTCTATGATACAGGGTACTATACACGTGTATACAACCCCTGCATAAGGTCTATGATACAGGGTACTGTACACGTGTATACAACCCCTGCATAAGGTCTATACAACCCCCATAATAAAAAAATTCCAGTTTACTAAAAATTTTCCCATTACAATGAAATTGTGCTTTTGGGAGATGTGAACGATTGTTTTTTTACTTGACGTTAATACTCAATTTGCCTAACCATATGATTATTGATTATGTAGTCATTTACATTAGCATTGGTCCCACCATACACATTCACAAGATAATCTTTGTTATTTGGTAAACATGACTAGACACTTCTGAAAATTGAAGAGTGCAAAATAATGCTGAGGAATGCTACAACGATGAGCACCTGCCAACAATATTCTTGAAAGAATGCATCAAATCCAGATTATGAGGTTAAATTTAATTCTACCAAGGGGAGAGCTTTGAATCAAGTTGCAAAAAATGTCGAGGAATGCTATAATGATGAGGTTAAATCTAATTCTAGCAAGGTGAGAGCTTTGAATCAGGTTGCAAATTAACATTCTTGAAAGAATGCATCAAATCCAGATTATGAGGTTAAATCTAATTCTAGCAAGGCGAGAGCTTTGAATCAGGTCCTTCAACAATTCAGAAGTTCAAGAAAACATACTTAAAAGTTCTCTTACAACTCACATTTTTCCATGGTTGCATCAAATCCAGATTGTGAGGTTAAATTTAATTCTACCAAGGGGAGAGCTTTGAATCAAGTTGCAAAAAATGTCGAGGAATGCTACAATGATGAGGTTAAATCTAATTCTAGCAAGGTGAGAGCTTTGAATCAGGTTGCAAATTAACATTCTTGAAAGAATGCATCAAATCCAGATTATGAGGTTAAATCTAATTCTAGCAAGGCGAGAGCTTTGAATCAGGTCCTTCAACAATTCAGAAGTTCAAGAAAACATACTTAAAAGTTCTCTTACAACTCACATTTTTCCATGGCTCGTGAATGACTTGTTTATACCAACACTGAAACATACTGTAAACTGCCTCATACATTCTAAAGACCTTGCAAATTTGCAGTCTACAAAGGATACCTACAAAAGGTACGCAATCCAATTCATTGTTGATTTTGAACATAAAGGAAGACCAAATTCATAAAATGGTAAAAATGAGAAAACTGAAAGATCTGGCATGTGTGAAGAACATGAGCATGGTAAGAATTCATAGAAATGACTCCAGCATTCAAATTCTTGCATTGAAGATTATAGCAATACGACATCTATAACGAACATGAGCATGATAAGAATATTTAAGAATTGAGTGCATTTTTAGACATAGAATGTCCACTATCTTGCACAACAATAATTTTAAATTTGTCTTTACTAAAAAAATCTATTTTCTTGTGACAAAATACAGAGTTACCTCCAGATATCAGATACACTGTTACTAATATTTTTATCACATTATAAGCACTTTGTCCTTGAGCACAGAAACCAGCTTCCAACCCTTTGGCGTGTTTGAAATGTATACCTACCATTCCTACTTGTATATCTGTTTCTACATTATTTATCCTGCAGTTAATCACAAGAAATCAGTTTGATAAATCTACGCACAACATATTGATTCATGCAATATGACTATTTGGGTGTCAATTGTTAAAAAATTACTGGTCATCAATGAAGATGAAGTTTGATGGATGCAATTGGAAGTGGTCTACATCTTTAAGAAATGCCTCTTGATCTGGTTTACGCAGACCTGTATGTAGCCATTTCATACAGCTCAGAGTTATTATAATGAGTTTACTGATATTTCAGTGTCAACAAATATCACGTAAAAGCAAAAGTAGTGACCTGAGTTGCAAGAAACAAATGTCCAAGACAGATATTGTGATAATTCTAGTTTCTCCTCAATCATGGCATACGTAAATGCAAATAGCAAGGACAATATTACCTTTTTCTGACCGATCTTAGGTAATCGAGTAAGAACCCCTTACCATGCAGGGTAGTTTGAAAATGCATGCATTCTATAGCCTGCTAATTTAAGTCGTTGAAGAAGCTCCTCAATTCCTTCAAGATACTCATAACCAGCAAGCTAGCCATTTGAGTTGAATCCCAGAAGGCTCAAAAACCTTGCAAATGCAGCATCATCGACAGATTTTGCTGACTGGATTACTAGTTCTGTTTTCTGATTGGTAGTTCATATAGCTTAGTCAGCAGTTCTTAGAAGGCCCTTTTATGATCTCAAAAAATCCCTAATGTGCCAAAGCCTGGTTAATATGGGTGAAAGTATGCTGGTGGGTATCAAAAGCATGCATCCGGACGCATGCTTATAGCAGGGTTTTTGCCTGCTTAAAGCACCCCTGCTACTGGAACGTGAGTTTACTCCGTCCCAGTGGTTTCCAGCCTTGGGTTCGCATCTGCTTCCATAGAATATTCTATAGGGTCCCGTCCAACCCCCCTTGATTCTCGCACGGAACGTCGATGTAACATATGCATTGTGAGCTTGCTCCTTTGCATATATACGTCTTCCTTTAGTTCGTGGTAATCAAGGAGTCGATTAAGAGACATTGTCGGCCGGTCCGGAAAGCAATGGTGGCTACCGGTCACGATCTACCTCTCGGAGGTGCGAAATGGTCATGCATCTACCTCTAGAGGTGCGAGGATCGCAGTGTGCTCGTGGCGGGGCTGACGGGGCCGCAGAACTCGCGCACGCATGCGGTGATCGAGTTGGGTTGGAAAAGATGCCCGTAATGGGAGTTTGTGAAAGAGTTTGGGCAAAATGAGTGGGAATGTGTGTTTTGTGGATACTCACGGGTAAATGGTTCTGCAACAAAATTGAGCTCACATCTTACGCGAACGAGGCGCCTGTCGCGCAACTTGTACCGCATCCGCCGGACTTGAGATTGTCTCGACCGATGGGATACGCAAAACGAAGAATAATATGAGAAAAAGACGAAGCTACTTAATACTCAAGAGCAAAGCTTGGGCAGGAGCGCATTTAAGATAACTATACCACCTGCTGGGGACAAAGATACCAATCGAGGGGTGGACTAGGGTCAATAGGTATAAGCCGCGGAGAACAGAGAATGATAGAGACAATTGAAATAGTGGAAAGACAGGGCGAAGCAACAGAGGGTTGATCATTGCTTAACATCGAGAGCAAATCAAGAAGACGAATTGAAGGTTGTAGAGGCATTTTATATATCTTGGGTTGTTCCCACATATTTTTTTGGAGCACAAAGCAATGAAAGAAGCCTTCCAGAAGTTGCCAAAGCAGGACCGGCTTTAGATTGCCTTCATACAAGCATGCCAACAATAAAATGGTTGATGAAATACATGGAAAAATGGTTGAGAGGGTGGAGATGAAGTTGTGTCGCAGGACTGAAGCGCGGCCAGCTTCATTAGTGACTCCATGGTTGGAGCAATGTAAACAAGGACCATCTTATAAATTTCATGATCGTGTATCCGTGGGGTGAAGTATTTTTGAAAACCGTAGAAACCAAAACCCACCAAGTGACCGGAGATTGGATTTTTCGAAAACAAAGGCCGATAGAGAGTTTTGGACCAAGAGAATATTTCAAGTTGTAATGGATAACGCCTCTAATTGCAAGCTAGCGGGTGAATTATTGAGTCCGGAATTTCCGTGGTTGCATGCTACTAGTTGCCAATGCCATTGCCTCGAACCTATTGTTTGAAGGACCGGTTCTCACAAAGACACGTGGTTCAAAGATCCCATTCGAAAGCGCCGGCTCGTAAAATTCATCACAAAGAAGCCGGCAATTTATGCCATTTACAAGTCATTGCCCGAAAGAGCCTAGCACTCATGAATCACGGGCAAACTCGGTTTGGTTCCAATTACATCCGTCTTGAAAGAGTGCTGAAGTGTCGTGATTGGATTATCTCAATCTTTAATCATACGTGAGTTTTTGATTGGGAAAGGAGGCAGAAAGGGAAAAATGCCGCCAAACACCGACAACAAGCCGCCGCCCTTCGAGAAATGCTTGGGCTGGGAGACATTTTGGAAAGGTGTAAAAATGTTGTGAGGTGCATGCAACCCGCTTGTCATGCCATCAAAACCCTTGATTCTTCGGGCAAGCAATCGGAAAGGTCCGAGGTGTTGGCACTCCATTCAATCCTTCCTAGAACGTGATGGCCCCAATGCGCCATTTGACAATGCTAAGCAAGCAGACTACTTAGAGACTTCAATGAACGATGGAAGAAGTCATACAATGATCTTCATGGCGCCAAGCCCTTAGACCCGCAACAACCACGATATGGACCAGCATACGATAAAGAAGTGATGGGCTCGTTGAAGAAGGTTGCAAAATGTTCTATCCCAACAAATTCACTACAAGCTTTTCATTGCCGAAGTTAATCGAATACCGTAACCCCGAGTGGAAGGTGGGCGATGAAGAGCTTCACGACGACCGGAGAGTCATAAGAAGGAACCAAATATGGAATCCTATGCATGGTGGCAAGCCCATGGGCAAGTTATCGATACCTTGCGTGCAATTGCAATGACTATCCTCTCTTTGGTATCTTCCAATAGTGCAAGTGAGAGGAATTGGAGTGCCTATAAGTACATACACAAATACACCAATCGCTTGCTACATAAGAAGGCGACAAACTTATATACAACTTCTCAAACCGGGCGCTATTGAATCGTAATAATTGGTACATCCGCAATCGATAAGCTACGCCTTTCCTTTCATCGATGCGTATTCGGTGGAAGAGGACAGGCCAAGACAAGTGAGGACGAGATGCTTGCAATAAATGCTGCAAGCCATGTTGATGAAGACATTCAACGTACCCCACGTTGGCTGCGAAGAAGATGATATAGACCAAGCCATATTCTCGGATCGGATCAGCCGCAGGCCGAGGATACCGAGGAGTTCGGGATACGTAAAGGCGAGTGTTCGAGCAATGCGCTTGATGACTTGATCGCCTACGTGATCCAGCGGACTCACCTTCGCTTTTACCTTGACAAACAGAACGGGCTAGAAGAAACATCGCCTCGAGGACGTTTCACTAAGGGAAAAAGGTCATCGGAGGTTGAACCTAGGTCCCCAGTGCGTAAGAGGATGGAACTGCGAATGATGAAACTGACGAAGAAGGCGCTGCCTAGAAAAATGATGTGATGAGTATCTTCAGTCTGTTGTAATTGGTCTTGAGGATTTTCATACTATTGTAACCGTCCCTGGCACTATTAATAAAAAAGAAGTTTTTGGTTATAATTTTTTGTCACAAATGTTTCGTTCATATATGATAGTTCTTTCTATGTTTCTTTCATGTTTCATTCATGTGTAACCGCAGTGCCCTGAAAACCTTCCTCGGATCAGACCCGTCTCGACTTCCGTTGTTGCTTGCCTCTTCGCATGCGCCAGAATCTTGCTGATGAGAAGTAATCTACGCATGCGAAGGGGCCAAACAGCCTCGGACCAGCTGGGACGAATCTGATCCATCAGAAGGTTCACAAGGTACTTCGGTACCCAAGTCGGGAAAGAAAGAGACTTCGGTACCCAAGTCGGGAATTCAAGCTAAGCTACATTGCCGAAAGAGGCGAGGAAAGAAAGACTGGGAAGTCTCGTTGCTTGAGCTCGTCAAACACTAATCTCAAATGAACCCACAGAATCATAAGCAACCACTAGGCTGATATCATCCGCTGCCACAATAAAAATAGAGTACTCAAAAACCTTGTTACCTACAATCCACCACCTCGCCAAAGGGGACGCGTACTCTAATTTGAAGTCATAGTGATCCTCAAGGTTCTCCATCAATAGCAGGAGTTAGGATGTTCCATGATTTGGTGCCTAACAACCGCTATATAGATGGACAACACCCAGGCACCACTTTGGCTTGAAATTAGAGTGCGCTCTCACCTCTGACGTCATAGCAAGTTCAACCTCTAGAACGAGCGATTTTTGCTCCGACCCCCATTGTGAGCCTCTTTGTGTAATATAACCTAGCAAAGTGACTAAGCTACATTGACACAGAGAGACTACACAAGAGAGTCAGAGCAAAGCCCGCTCTTTCTAGAGGAGGTAACAAGAATTTCGAGAAGTCTATATTGTTTGCAGCGAACAATATCAAGCCTGGTGAGTTGACAACCATTCAAGAGGGTCACGCCCCGTGCGGGATGAAAGAGACACGAGTACAAGCATCGAGACTTCCCAAACCTTGCTTTCACCCCTCTTTGAACAATGGAACTTAGCATGTAAACTAAGCTACATTGCCCAAAGAGGAGGGGAAAGAAAGATTGGGAAGTCTCGATGCTTGAACTCATCAATCACTAACATCCAATGGACCCGAAGACCTGGGTCCAAGCATCGAGACGCCCCAAAAACCGCCTCTTATGGACAATGGAACTTAGCATGTAAACTAAGCTACATTGCCCAAAGAGGCGGGGAAAGAAAAACGGGAAGTCTCAAGCTTGAACTCATCAATCACTAACATCTAATGAACCCACCGTAATCGCAGCAACCACTAGGCCTTATATCCTCCGTGGCCACAATAAAATAGAGTACTCAAAAACCTTGTAACCTCCTCTAGAACGATTTTACGCTCATTTCCATTTTGCTGGCGTCTTTGTGTAATATAACCTAGCAAAGTATCTAAGATACATTGACACGTAGACACGCTTAAAGAGAGTCGAGCAAAGCTCGCCCTTCTAAAGGAGGTAACAAGAATTTCGAAGACTATATTGTTTGCCATGGAGAATATAAAGCCCGTGACCTAACAACCATTCAAGAGGGTTAGGCTCTTGGCTTACTCCCTTTTCGAGTTTCTCGCTGACGATCTAATTTGCCACCCGGAAAGTGAGCCGGCGTCATCCTAGGGGCAAATTAGATACATCAAACAGAAAAATGAAAGAGACTAAGCCGGTGAGCGAAGTTGGAAGTCTCGATGCTTTTACTCCATGCTTTTACTCGATGCTTTGATAACGCCATTATACCTTGTTTGAAATTACGCCATTATACCCGCCATTATACCTTATTATCCATTCACAAAATGATACTGGTCAAAATGTTTTTTGTCTAAAAATATAATATCTCATTTTCATTGGTCATTTGGGTCAATATAATCACCCCGCGACCAGGAGGTGGTGGTAAGAACCGGTTAATGTCCGCACTGTCTCTCCTTCACGCTGGCTCCTCCACCCCCTCCACAACTCCTCGCCAAGGAAAAGGATTGAAAAGTATGCATCCGCCCATCCCTCCCGGCGGTCAAATGTGGCAACGCTGGCATGCGACCTTGCATATTAAATATGGCATATTGTAACTTCGTGAAAAAATCCATCCGTCTTGCATTGTTGGGATGTGCGGCTTTGCAACATCCAATCAAGAACACATCGCATGTGCATAATGATGCCCACATCCTAGAGTATACCCAGCCCACATCCATTCGTCGTTGTCACCACACAATTGGCAATATGTCGTAATCAACAACCTTTAGCTCTTTTCCCACCGACTCGCACAAATACTCGCGAGGGATAGGATATCGGCCGCCCGAAGTCACCCTAAAAGGGTCGAGTCTAACGATCCGGTCAAATGGCGCAGTGATCGTTTGTTTTCCCTAAGGACCGCTTGCCTCTCGTTTAATGCCGCTAGTTGCCGCTTAGCGTCCTCTAATTCAGCGGCCATCTTGTCATACCCATCGGCACCGGTCCCTTCAAGCCGAATATTCTCTTGAGAAAGTGTTAGGTTACTTACTTCTCTCATTCTCCAATTGGGCTCGAATATCCACAAGGTCATTCACGGCTCCATCCGCTACTACCCCGCCACCTCAAAAGTTGGATAGCGTCGGAACAAGATATGTAATGGTGACGGGCTCACCATGTGACCCTTTCTTATCTTCCGGATAGCTTGACCCCTCTTGGTGCTGCCACTACCACTTCCTTTGCCTCCATTTTCTACTCCCATAATTTCTGGGCACTTCTTTCACAAGCTCAGAGTATACTTGTCAAAAAACTCTTACTAAACTCACTTGCTAGGGGGTAAATGTCCTTCACTTGGACATGACGCCGAATCGCTTTTTTGCTTTCGAACCACGGCAATCTTGCACTCGTGAGCCTTATACTTACCCCGTCTACTAGGCCACTCTTTCAAACTCATTCTTGTCCAAATTTGTGATTACATCGTCGTAGTCTGCTCCATGCGAACAATAGCCAGGCCCTGCCTCGCCAGCTACATTATGCACCTCTGTGATGGTGCAATTATCCCTCTTTGAAACTTCATCCATCGCACGCAACCTTCTTAACTCAGCCGTGCGATACTCATTCGCCCTTGCATGTGCTGTTGCTCTCTCCATTTGCCGAGCAGCTGACATTTCAAGCTCGTTCTCCATGCCTTGCTGCCAAGGAGAGGGGGTCCTCAAATTAGAGGGGACCGAAAAATCATGCTGATCCTGCTGCTCTGACGCACCCACATTCCGTGGAATTGGATTCGATTCTTCGTCCTGTTCGTGAGACATAATTATAGTGCTGACGTATCTATAGGTGCGCTGGCTTGTATAGGTATGCTTTGACTTCTTGTCTTTATAATTTTCGTTAGCTGCCACATATAAAAAGGCACAGAATAAATAACACAAAAAACACACGAAAAGAAAAGCAAAGCTACACAACACACATGAACAATAATTTTTTTCAAATAGCATCAAACAAGTGTTTAATGAATTTATTTGGAATATTATGTAATACAAGAATGTTTGAGTGTAAGTTTATGGTCTTGTGAATAATGTAATATGCACGCTTAGGCGTGACTAGGACCAAATTGGTCTAATGCATCGTCGCCACCTCGCCAAGTTGAAGAATCCAATCGATTCCAATTGTGGCCTCGCGTGCACGGAATTGGAGAGCAATGAAAAATCGCCCGCATTGTGTCAAGTAGTCAGGCCATATCAAATTTTAAGGTTTTGTCCCTCATTGGCGACTCAACGCAATGTTTCAAATAGTCGCACATTTTCCGATGCTTGCCTTTGCTTTGCTCCAAGTTTTCTATTGACTCCATATAGGAGTGCTTACTAGCAAAGTCCACCTAAGTAGTAGACAATGTACGCTGCCCCCGTAAATCAAAGTCAACCCTTGCACCGCCTTTGTCTTGAGCCACGACCAAAAAGATCATCATGCATATATGGATGCCCGCCCTTTCCATCTCAATTCTTTTCTTACCTTCGCCATCCATACCCTTGTAATGCCATCGCTTTTACCTCCAAAGTGTCTCGTGGATCAACCTCGATTCACCCCAATCACAAATGCCAATGTATACGACACGAGGATCAATACATCCCTTCTCCTTTCCATAATAAAATGGAGCAATATATTGCCCGGATGCAAGTCCATATGCAAATATCTTTCTTGATGGAGCTTTCGTGAGCATTCGCTCTGAATGACATTGCTAAGTCCCCAACCCTAGAGGCAACAAATAATTCTTTCTTTTCTGCGCTTTCAAAGCAGCCTCAAGTCCGCCTCAACTCCGGGGACAGCTCCCAACTTCTTAAATGCAAGCTCGCAAAGGCATTAGACCCATGACTTGTAAAGAAGGTTGCCAACTAACCTCCATTCCAAAAAGGGAAAATTAAGCCTTGTCTTTCTAGGCGGTTGTGCTACCAATGCAAATATTATACACCCGCCTGCCTAACTTGCATTCCGACTCCCTCATGTTCTTTCAAAGATAGCTTCCACTAACTTATTGGGTTCCTCAGACTAGGCTGAAAATTATTATGTTGAAGTTTTACACAATAAAAACTAGACCCTAAAATATTGCACTTATACATCAAGCCATATGACCCGTAACCAATTGTTGTTCGCTTATTATTTGTGATGAATCTACCATGGCAAACCAAGTAGTCTTGGCATCCGCTCTTCTCTTTGAGCTTCCCACTCTCTATCTGTCTCACCGGGGACGTTTGGCTTTTATGGTTTGCGCCAACACTTTCTTAACAAGATGGGGGGGCTTCTTTCTTCAATTTTCTGTTGGTCCACGCCGCATTCCATGTGCTGGCTTTTTCTTTCAGCTCTAGCCTCAAGCGATGACTACTCAAATTTGCAACTTCTGTGATCATATTGCCGGTAGTGCGGCTAATATTACCCACTATCCATGTATACCTCTCTTGCTCACTCTTTTCAGGCTCTAGCTCCATCATTCGAAGCTTAAAAGCCCTCTCGGCATCTTTTACCAGCCCTGCATGGTAGTCTAGCCATCCTTCCTCGTTGTTGGTAATCAATTCCAAATCCTGAGCTGAGGCATTGCACAGCCGATTACACAACCAGTTCATGAAATCTGGTCTCAAAGTAGACCATGCTTGTTGTGGTCTGGTTCTTTTCTCACGTGGCGGTCGCTGCGAAAGATGACTCGGGTTGCAACTCAGAGCTTTGGTTTGAGACGCCAATGCCTCTACCGGTTTATGGCTCTATCCGAGGCACTAATGCCACATTTGGTTGCAAGTTAACTTCCGCTCTCTCTTCCAAGTCATATCGCTTTGTTGTAAGGGATTGCCTAGCAGGCTAGCAAAATGCGACTCCGCGACAATACGCAACTGACAACAGCAACACCTACAAGTCAAGCAAAGATAAAACTTTCAATTTAGTGCTTAGCACATGAGGGTAAATCAACTGACTTTAACCAAAACAAAACGCTAATTTTACGCTTCCTACGCTAAGACCCTAACTTTTTAATCAGTTCATAAGTATGTATATGCAAGGCCAAGGATAGGGTAACAAATAAAAGGACCAAAACACGATTTATGATCTATAGCCTAGCTACTGCCAAAATGCAAGGCTAGCAAGTTTTAAATGCATTGCACTTGTCCCAGGTCACGCTTTTTTCAAAAGACGAGACCAATCGAATGCTTATTAAAACATACGCCAGTTCCTATATTAGTGTCGGACTTTCATCAACGACACCATCAGGAACGAGGGTATGAGTTAATAAAACATTCTTCTAACCCTTAATAAGAGTACAATGCACACCTTTCGACACCGCGTGACCAAGGCCAACAACGGCGTCAGGCGCGGGTTATACTCTTAATAAAGGGAGACCCTTGTTGCCTTAAGCTTCAGCAGTGCCACCCACCCTCGGCATGGCGCAAATAAATGCGGCAATACCAGGCAAGGGGCATGCCTATGCTCTTGACAACACGCAACCCTAAAAAAGCCCTAAACTTAACTAAAGTTGTCGTTGAAGGGAAGGCAACCAATTTCTTTTCTTTTTTGGTTTCTTTTTCTTTTATTTTTATTTTAGTCTTAAATTATTATTTCTTTTAAATTATTATTATTATTATTTTTCTAAAATAGGCCAAGCTCAAATTACGTAACAAGGCACTCACCATCGCTACGCCCCTTACGCAGGGGGGCAACAAAGGAGGGCCTAATCAAGGACCTAACTCTCGCCTACCTATCAAAAACAAAAAAAAAAAACCTAAAAACTAAGAAAACAAAAAAAAATTGTTTTTGGTGGCCAATTGCAAGGTTGGTATAGAAGATACCTTCTTTGGCGGAAAAACCTAATCCCCACAAGATATATATAAAAAAATTTCACAGACGCTGGTGCCATTCACAGACGCTGAAAACTTTTTCGCCGCGACGCTTAAACGAAAAAAAACAGACGCCAACATCACGCTACGACGCTGAAATAATTGATTGCGACGCTTAAAAATTTTCGCAGACGCTTTATTTAAGCTGCAGACGAAAAGTCGACCAAAGATTTTTTTATGTCAGCGATCCTTCAGATTTCAGACGCTGAAGAATTTTTCGCGACGCCATCGAAGCTTTTGACGTCGCGATTTTTGTTTTTCCTACCGTCGGCGAGGTTTTTATAATGCAAATACGTATTTTATTAAAAAATACATATTTTTTGACTTTATACGTCAGGAATTTTAATTTTGTACGTATGGAACCTATCCCTGATATCAACAATACAAAAAGGCACATCCTGAATACCCTGTTTGCTTAAAGGCTTTCGAGAAGTTGAAGCCTATTTATGTAAAGAAAGTATCAGAAAGGGAAACCTGTTGTTGCATACACTACAAGAGGATAGCCATTTTTCATCACTTTAATATCACTTGAAATCTCAAAAAACATCAAGTGATATAAATAGTGATATTAAGGTATAGTGATACTACCAATGACACAAATTCTATCATCTATAACATCATCAACATCGTCATAAATATGGTCAACAATTATACCAGTACTAATTGATGACGATATATGTGTTGGTAATAGCATCATGAATAATATCATATATTGCATCAAGCTTACTATCAATAATTATTCAAATTGTGTTAATGACAATACAAGTGTTATAGCTTTTGCCACTTATAGTATCACCAATAGCTTCATTTGTAGTATCACATATTGAGAATATTATAACAGTGACGCTATGTATGTTGCTAATAGCATCATGGATACTATCACAACTTACATCGCTCTTACTATCAATACTTATTGTAATTGTAATAATGATAATACACTTGTTAATGTTTATGACAATTGTAATATCACTTCTATTGCCACCCCCTTAGGAAGCAGCAACTTAGACCCTAATTATGAAGATAGTCATGTATAAAAGGAACAAATAGGGTCCAGACATAATAGGGTTTGGACAATTGGAATTATTTGAAGATGAAAGACCATATACACAGTCCCTCCGTTTTTTGCATCGATTCTTGCTATAAGGGCAGATCCAATGCTTTGCTTCTTCTAAGCTTCTTCCAGAAAAAACTTGAATGTTTTTCTTGTATTGCCATATATACTCCTTTGTTCACAGTCAACCAGGTCCAAGGCTCAGCCCCTCGATGCAGATAACAAAATGAGAGAGGAAGGTGGGAATTTGGCATCAGAAGCTGATGTCGTGTAGGAAAATGCACTAGCCCAAGAAACCCAAGCAGAGATCCATGGAAAGGGTCTGCAGAGTGGATCAAAAATGTTGAGGGTTCTCCAGACTTGAATATGAAAGAATTGTTCTCTAATGGTGCAATTGAAGATGATCTATAAAATGAAGTTCCTCTAGACCATGCTAATATTGTTTGCAACGTAAATCTTCTATCACATGATGAGTTAGAAGGGGTGCCTACTGAAAGAAATTGGCATCTACCTCTTCTATGATTTAGTTATTTGTTAAGACTGTAGGTTGCAGTGGCATTATGGTTTTCCAAGATAATGAACACGAAACCACCCCTTTGTGGTAGGTCTGGGTGAAATTATGAGGGAAGACGAAACATATAGAACCCATGATGGATGTATGCCAGGTCAAGTTAACGTGCGGATATTAATTGCTTCCTCCAATTCCGCTGCGGCTATAGCTCCTAAGTTTTATTGGGCTTATTGTGAGTTTTTTCTTGATTTGATTTGGAAGAGTCTAGACGTGTCTTAGAGCCGCATCTCGGTTTCTTGACACCCAAGTTGAAGGGATGATTATGTGTTTTAGGGATACCATATTTATCATTAATAAAATTGAAGTATCTCAACGTGAATTGTGAAGATAGAAAAAATGGGCTTAGGGTTTTCGAGCAGCGGCTAGGGCGACGGCAGCCGGCCGCCCCATCTTGTGCAACAGATCCATCTTGCTTGTCTGGAAGAGTGTGCAAGGGACAATCCTTTGCCACATGCTTCCACTGGTTGATCTTGATAGGATCAAGAAGGTACGCTGCCTTGAGCGACAATTCTTGCAGCGAATCTTCTACGCTGGGTTAGCTCCTGGAGATCTTCTGTGCAAAAATCATTACTAGCAATCTTTGTGTATTTTGTGCCTTGATCAGCAGAGGAAGCCGTACTGCATCAACGGGGCAGAGATCCTTTCCCATTTCTGCTCTATTGATATACTGATATATATCTCAGCCCTCGTTTTATACGACATTTTTCTGTTCTATGATTGAGCTTGGTCAGAGTGGACCATCTTCAAATTTTTGTATCGATTGCACTCTTTGCAACTATGACAGGTACAACTGCACCCACTGCAGCTGGGCTAGGGATAGGCGCACTCATTGCAGGCCCAGTGAAATTTGCTGCATTCACTGTAGCAGAACATGGCTCGATGCCTTTCTTTGGTTGCTTCAACTTGCTTGACTTCACTTGATAAGGTAAATGTTCATTGGTATAGTGTTGAGACGTTTCCAGTTAAACCTGAGGAATTTCTTTCTTCCATCTGTTCATATTCTTCGTCATAAGAATTAGATATGGCAAAGCAAAGTAAAGCACTACAGTCTAAGTGTCTAAGCCTAGTTTTTGCATTTGGCTATGCTTTAGCATATACTCTTAGGACTGGGTTATGCAGTTTCAGGAATGGTTTATTGGACTTATTCAGGTGGCATTTATTTGGGAAAACATCGGTGCTACAGCGATTACCTGCAGGCTGAGAGAATATGTTCAATAGGTACATCAAAAAGCTTGAAATGCTAAAGACTTAACATTAATAATTATGACTAACCTACGGGTTTTATGTATTTCTGAAATTCAGGTCGAGCAATATAAAACATCAAAAGGTTTTTGAAGAACAAGCATATCACAACAAGGAAAACAAGGAAGTTGTTACTGATCACCTTGCCACATTATTCTTGTTGGCAGTGTAGAGATTGTCACATGTAACTGTGATTACTTTAAAATAAAGGAGTTCTTGTTTTACATATGCTCTTATTTTCTCATAATAAATTCACGTTAAACTCAAGCAGTGTTACAGGCTAAGTGTAAGTAGATAAGGCTAAGTGTAAGTAGATAATGGCTAAGTGTAAGTAGATAAGGCTAAGTGTAAGTAGATAATGCAGACAAAGTGCAAATGGAAACAAAATTCAAAATTGCAACAAAATGTAAATAGACATTTTGCAAAAAGAATAGAATAGAATAGAATAGAATAGAATAGGTTTTAGCGCCCACGAGACCAACCGCCTATGGGACCCAAACAAAAAGAGCAAAGAAGCATATTATCGACGAGGATTAAAAACCCCACCCGGCGGGTTTTCGAGGAAAACCTTAGCGAATAAGCATGCCGCGCATCAGACAATTGCATAGGATGCTTCAAGACCGGCCCCGTAGGGACACAAACGAAGTCCGCATCCATAACCTCCCCGGAGGTATGACCCCAACAAACCCAATCGACGCCGTAGTCAATAATCGATGCAATGGCCGGCTAGGCACTAGTAGTCGAACATACCTCTCGGATATGGGCAAATGCCGGGCGAGATCCGAGGGTATGAGATTCATCCTCAATCGCTACCGTGGCAACAACGGCAAAGCCTTTGCTCGCTTCCTTCGAGCCCAACGCCTCGCTTCAATCACGGAGGCGATGTGCACCCGCGAATGGAGGCTATAAGTCCGCGGCTTCTTCATGGGCAGTCGGGTGTACAGTAATCGGTGTGGGCCTCTTGTGAGCCTAGGATTGACTTGCTGCCGATAGTGTGCCAGCTTAACGCTTGTCGCGAAGCCTCGCATCCCGCAGCTTGTGAAGGAAAGTAGCATCCGTACGCTTTAAGTGCCTCGCGATCTTTCTTTGTCCCCGACACGGGCGATTGTTTGCACCTGCGCCCAGAGAACCAACCACCGAGCTTGCTTGTCTTTCCAAAGAGGATTTCGACATTGGGGACCCATCGCCGCGTGGCCAAAGCAAGATGGGGCAAGCGTGTATCAGCCATAGCGACCACCTTTTGAAGTAAACGATATGGCGTTCCAATGCAGCCCATTGAAGGGGTAGAAAGCCCGCCTCCTCGAGTAGGATCCGGTGCGGAACGTGGGACTTCACCCCGGGGCCCGTGCCAAGAAGGCCTTCTGCACCTGCCGAGGTCATTCCGTGTGTTGAGGGATATCACCGGACCCCACACTTCTGCCCCATACAAAAGGACCGCTCAACCAAGGCCCTGAAACAAATGTGACTGTGGTCCCAGCGCATAACTCTCGCCTTTATGGCTGTTGTTCGGCATATAGTGCTTTCCAACCCGCCGTGACCCCCGCAACCCCGAGGCGCATCCCAATGGGTGGTAGTTGAGAACTCAATCCCCAAGTACTTGTAGGTTGGAGCCACCTCTACCTCTTTGCCCCCCGTAAGTGAAGGTGGGAAGCCTTGGGCCGACGGGACGATGCAACTAGCGGCACCCTAGTCTTGGGCTAAGTTAACTCCGCATGCCGAATTGGCAAAAGTGTCAAGAGCATCCAGGTGACACCGCATGTCCTCCGGAGTATAGGCCATGAGGTTGACATCATCGGATATATGAGTTGCCGGATTGTGTGATGCATGAGATGTGCACCCCCATGCCTCCATGCTCGAGCCAATCTTCCAACCGATCAATGTATAGGCCAAAGAGTGGGGGAGAGGGGCAACCCCGACGCGAATCCAATGCTACCGATTACCGGGCTGTGTCTTTGCTGATGTGATACGGCCCGAGCATGCCTCGCCACAGCCTATATAATGCGATTCTCGCAAGTCCAGGGGGTCCCCAAATACCGAATCTATCCCGTGAGCTTGTTGGGGTAATCGCGGTCGAACGCTTTTGCAAAATCGAATTAAACAACAAAGACATGTCTCTCACGGGCGATTCCTCGCTATCCTCAATCAATGTCTGCAGAGTGAAGATATGATCAATGGTGGAATGTGCGGGCCGAAAACCTGCCTCGTGTAAGAGCTCGCACCTCCGCTTTCCTCTGCCCATATTGTCACCGCTCAAGGATGCCGGCTAACGGTTTGTAAAGAGAGAGCCACCATAATAGTACGGTAGTTGGCGGGCATTGAGGGTCCCCTTTGTATATGGGCACCACTGCTAGTGGTCCATTGCGTAGGGGAAGCCTTCTCGCAATGCTTTATTGAATAATGCCGCGAGGAAAGCACCGATGGAGGCCCGGCCATTTCGTTTCTCACCGCATGCCATCTAAATCGCCGCCTTCCCATTAGCTAGACGCCAGAGGCCCATGATAACATCCCCTTCTGTGATAACCAAGAGCCAAGCCTATTCCGTGGAGGGACTGGTGCCCCGCCCCTCGGCGGGTCGCATACCGTTGCAAATCTTTGCACCCATTGCCCGAGGTGATGTTCCCGCATGTGCGTCTCAAGACCCGCCTCCAATGTCCCGGGGTGCGGCCCAGGAGACCAAACATCTGTTCTTGATGCTCTCTGGCAGGTATCCGCCTTCTTGTTCTTGAGAAAGGAGGTATTGGATCGATGGCCTCGTGGGCGGAGATGGGATCGCTGACTTGCCGGAGTGTGCGTTTGAGCTCCCGACACTCATCATCAAACCATTTGTTGCGGGAAAGGTGGTAGTGCTCGCGGGTCCGCCGTGGAGCGCCTCTCCCAAAGCATCTTTCGCCAGCCCGCCGCCGGTTGAGTCGGGCCAAGCAGCAGATTGCTCTTGAAGTGTGGGGAGTTGCAGCAGTCCCGCCGATCATGCTCAAGCAACCGGGCATAGGTCCCCTCGTGATGGTCGTGAGTCCGTGCAGCCGGGGCACCCTGCAGTTGAAGTAGCAGGTGCACCCGAAGCCTCCCAATGGAGATGCATGAACAGGGGCCGGTGGTCCGCTACTTCGCCCCGAAAGTGTCCGTCGATGGAAAATGAGTAAACTGTGTGCAGATCCCGCTCCTCAACCAAAAGATAATCCACCACAATCGAGCCGCCCCTTGGTTCTCCTATCTACAAGTGTAGCAACCGAAGACGGCCATTGTGCCAACCCATTACAAATAACCGGTCAAAGATACTACCCAAAGAATAACAAATCGCCGCCATAGCACGTGAATATGGTCAGCCATCCGATATCCTTTGACCAAGCCACCTCTCAGGGTTCAATTGCAAGACGCCCTCGCCGGGGTCAAATTTTGAACCCGCTTTCGGCCTCGTGGCATTAAAGTCGCCAAGCAACATAACCCCGCCCCAATTGTTTGTGCTGTCGGCGTGTCATCATATAGATCGACATAGGGCTCCAAATCGATCCACATCCAAATGAGTGTTATAGAAGTTGCTTCGGCATGTGGAAAGTAGCATGCCGCTATGAGGAGAGTGTCGCCAATCGCCATGCCGCAGCGCACCCACAAGTAGCGACAGTTACTCACTGCTTTTGTGCAACGAGACTGAGTGCCTCAAGGTTGCACGGTAGTAGCAGGCAACGCCGCCATGCCCTCGCTTGCCTCGGCACTCATTGAACACCGAGAAATGCAGATAGCCTGGGAGGTCCTGCAATCTGTGCCCTGCATGCTCCCATGTCTCCATGAGAAAAATGAGATCCATATCTGGTGCAATAGAGTTGAGACTCTCGCCTTTCTGCCAGGGGAAGCCCCGACAGTTCCAAGACACCATCCGGAGGCACAGTTCCTATTTGTTGGCATTCGATGTGGACGCTCGATGATCTCCCGCCCCGGCGGGGGGAGCGGTGTCTGGCGCTTTGGAAAGCCGGGCCGGAGCGGCGAGGCGAGGAGGTGCCCGAGGGGTATGCGGGCAGCAGCTAGGGAGCGAGGGGCGGCGGCGACGCATTGCATCGACGACCTCAGCAGGCGCCGGCCTGAAAATGCGAAGCTTCCCCCGACAAGGCACCAGAGCCCGGCGGGCGTCCACGCCCCCGACGGGGCCACTGGCCCGGGACTCTCGACACATCGGGGTGAGATCCCGGTTGACATACGTAGCAGTCCCCTTCAATTGCCTACTCGACGCTGAGGATGGCCTCACGTACTCCGCATGTCGCCCAATCGCGGAAGGTAACAACGCTACGGGCGATCTATGCGTTGAGTCCCAAAATGCTTGCTCTAGCAATGTGTACCGCATTGAATGCCATTCGAGATAGGATCTCATCCCACGCGCTTGGCGAGATCTTCTCCCCGCCTCCTCGAGAGTCCATGCACCACCACATTATGACGCGGCAACTCGCCCCGGGCCGCCACCGAAGTCGAGGGGCAACATTAGCTGTCCCCCGGGGGATGCCCGCTGGTCGAGGCGGAGGGCTGCGCTCACAAATGAGGGCGATGTGGCGCGTGTGAGGTGGAGGAGGTGGTGTCCGCCTCACCTTGCTTTGGCCGCACTGCGGTGTGGGGCACGGGCGCTTGGCTGTCCCCTGTGTTTATGGCCTCTCTGCTGCCTGAGTCGGGAGCCTTAGCTCTTGTTGGAACCTCTGCTCACACTGCCAACTCACTCAAAGGCCGGTCAGCGGTGTTCATGGACCTCAAAGATGGAGGCCGCTGCCTTTGCTGGGCAATGGTTGCTTTGAGCTCCCTTTAATCCTCCGATCCCGTCTCCTCCGGCTCTACTGGCAGCGGGGTTCTCACCGGCTCAAGCTCTGCAGGCTCCTGACGCCAGATCACGATGGCATACCCTCCTGCTTACGACTTGAGGCAGAAATAGTCGCCACCGTATCCCCGCCAACACCCCGTTTGTCGCCGCCCATAGTCTCCATAGTGGTGAGGAGGGAATCCACGCTGAAGCTCGCAAGTCGGCAAGGCCCCGCTTATCCCGTTGCCTCTCAAAGTGGGCCAAGCCGGCCCGCTTCCAAGCTCCGCATCTTGGGTCTCCATCTCAGAACCCGTTGAATTTCCGCTGCCAACTATCTTTTGAGCACGTGGATGCCGAGGGATCAGATCTCTCGCTGTCAATCCCCGCAATCCGAAGTTCTGCTACTCTCGACTTTCCTCCAACCGCTTTCATGGCCCTCGTCATACTTGTGGGGGGCTTGAGCAGCCTTCATCCATCTCCCGAGTCAATCTCATAGATTGGGCCTTCGCTGAGGCTTTCCTCCTCATGGAAGAGGTTTCTCCCTTGTCTTTGTTATCTGACCGGGGCCGTTTTCGTGGCGGCCCCTCCTCCCCCGGTTCTCCCGTGATGGGCCGGTCCGGGGGGGGGTCGGGGGGCTGAGGAATATCCCCCTCCAAATGGGGGTCTGGGCAAGGGGCTATAGTGTATGGTATGGATGGAGGTTAAAGAGTTAATGCTATGAAGAATTGAAAAATATTTAAAAACCATAAATGCATGCCCTCCGGTGGTTGGCACCTGGGGTTCAATCTGAGGTTCGATTCTACCATTTTGTCCGAATACTTTTGGTATGGGCTTGGTTTAGATGAGCTTTTTGGAATAGGTTGAGATGGGAAAGCAAGGACACACGAAGGAAGAGAGGGCGACTCATGCAGCGAAAGCTTGATGAACAACCTAATGGTTTTTTGGCTAAAATTCTGATGATTTTTTCGACTCATGCAGCGAAAGCTTGATGAACAACCTAATGGTTTTTTGGCTAAAATTCTGATGATTTTTTTGACAAAAAACCCTCATCTCTTGTAGTGAAATGATATTACATGCGGCATTGTCAATGATGCGACATTTGATACTAATCATCTTAGAAAAGATGATATAAAGGATGACGTTCGTGCGGCTATTATGAGTGATTTAATTATAGATCGTGTGGCCATTATGAGTGATTTAATTATAGCAATACAAGTGATGCTATAATTGACAATATTATAGCGCTCGTGTTGACATTAGGAATGATTTACTTATAGCAGTACATGTGATCCTATAGCTGACACTAGTATAGCACTAGAATAACAAAATGTATGATTTAATTATAGCAATACATGTGATCCTATAGTTGACACTACTATAGCACTACGAGGACAAAATGCATGATACTATAACTTCAGCTATAGATGATGCTACAAATGATACTATTATGCCACCACAATGCCATAAAATATGATACTGCGACTGTTGTTATTGATGATGCTATAAGTGACAATATAGATGATACCATTTCATCAACAGCTACCATCATTTATTGTGTCAAATTCTAAAAAATTTGAAAGTGCGATTTTAAGCAAATAAATGATGAAACTAGTGACTTAGATTGCTTATTCTCTTGTAGTGATATACCATATGAAGTTGGAGTATGCCAGGGTAGCACTGAATGCATTAAGGTCAAAAAAACCGATTCCATGGTGAAGAGTGCAAGTGCACCTCAGCAGGTCCGGTGGATCGGGTGAGAATTGTCCGCCAGCCAACACACGTGATGACTCAACCAGCGAGCTCTGGAGGGCTGTGGTTTGCAACAAGAGCGAGGGTGAAGAATGGTATAAACATGACTGCTTGATGCGCACATGTCGGCGTGGCATAAAAAGTCTTCGTGATATGTCCAAGAGAAAGAGAGAATCATGAGTTCTTGCTTGAATGGAAGACGTTTGAAAAGGTAATACTCTTTTATTGCTTGCCAAGCATGCTGATATGTCTTTGCCATCCGGCTTGAATCACGCTTTTGTGCTTTCAACATGCGCTAATCTTCCGTAATATATGCTACGCACCTTGTTACGCATTCCAAAGGGAGACAGAAGAAGCCGGTGGAGTTGCACCTGCGTTACCAAGAAGTGCCGTGCTGGCGCCAGAAGAAAAGATCCAATGCCACCAAGAAGGGAAACAAAAGTAAGAAATCCAAGGTAGTTGGTGGGACACAAAATCACCGCAGCCTAAGTTGAGAAGAAGGGAAACAAAAGTAAGAAAAATCCAAGGTAGTCGGTGGGACACGAAAAAAGCTGCAAGACAAGTTGAGAAGAAGAGAAACAAAAGTAAGAAATCCAAGGCACCTGGTGGGACACGACTGAAGCCGCAAAGACAAGATGAGACCTCAAATGGCAAGGGGAAAAAGAAAGGACCAAAGCCGGTCCTTAGATTGTCTTACAAGAGAACGACACGCTGAAGGATTTCATTTTCATATCCGTGTTCCACATTGAAGATATTCGCGGCCACACAATTCATGGGCTAGATGGCGTGCCATGCAATTCGGGGTTGCCCGGATAATATCCAAGATGGCACCATTGTTTCGTGAATTGATTTTGCAGAGAATTACAAAGATAAAAATACAAAGGAGGTTCAAAGCCGGCAGATTGGCACAATGGCCGATAACAATTCTCGGCCCACATCAATTATAGGATGGACAACAACTCGGGATCGTAAAGCTATTGAAGGAAACCCATTTTACTTGAGTGATGACAAGATTCATGACACTCTTTTTGTGCAAAGACTGCCTTAGAAAGCACAATTCATGGCTAGTATCAAATGGTGTAGAATTCTCCGTGCATATAGTTTGGTCGGGATGGTTGTTCTAGCCAATTCAAATCTGCCTCGGCCATTCTATTTCCTACCAAGATATCACCATGAGCTAGGGAAAGAAATGATATGGAATTTCTTTGGGACAGCCCCATGGTAAGGGAGAGCACGATGGGCAAGGGCAGTCCTTAAAGGGCATTCACTAGAGAGCAGCTCAAGTATGATGGAGGAGATTTAGGGTGCTTCCGATGCACAGAATTCGCTTACGCGAATGGAATGAAGGTGCCAAAGAACGGGACATCAAGAGGTAATATGCTTTCATCCGCATTCATCCGCTTTTAACGCGGCTTTCATCCGCTTTAAAAAGTGCTTTCATCCGCTTTTATCCGGGCCTGGCGTATTGGGTCAGACATTGTGCCTCAGATCTTGTATGTGAACCGCAATACTTGTTGCCGGGTTTTTGCAGCACTTCCGTTCATTGAAAGGATGATGTTGATAGGACAGACCGGGCCGGATCGGGCCAGGTAGAAGGGACCAAGATTATACACAAAGATCGGGACATACTTGGCCAAATCAAGCACAAGGGTGGCTCATATAGAGGTTTAAGTTGTTTCTGTTGTAACTGTTTGAAAGGAAACTAGTCATCTTGTGTGAACAAGCAGAGGTTAAAGAATTGGAAATATGTTACTCTAAAGCCAGAAAAGTCTACTAGTGAAGGTACTGAAGACGAAATCGATGAGGCATTTTTTGAAGGTGATGGAGAATGGCTTAGTGGAAACATAGAGGAAGGTGATAACTTTGTCAAGTTGGCCGAGGAGGGAAATCGAGAATGCAGATTTCTATGTGGTGAAATGTGTTAAGCCGAGGCATATCCTTGACAGAATTGTCAAGGATAGCTGGGGTCAGACCTTCAATGTCGATGAACAGTCATCACGTATCAACTATCAAGTTTGAGATGAATCAGATTCCTGGCACCAATAGATTTTCCCTTGATCAGGCTACTCACCAGATGATCATTGACAGTCTGCCATATGAAGGTTGAATATGCTTTGACCTAGTTGTTTTATCATTTTGACAGGTCTGTAGTTACTTGTGTACTTGTCTCAAATTTTGATCATTATATTGGAGACAATGCTTGTGAGACAAGTTTTATAGTATTGGACTGCTGTATTGGAGTATTTTAGTATTGGAAACAATGCTTGTAGTATTGGAGAGTAAGCTTGATATATATTACGTAAAATTGTACACTCAAGATTAGAGACATCTTACAAGATCACTAATACTCAAGATAACACAAAGTAATCATGCATATATATTACAAAAGTAGTATACAATGGTTACTTCATGAGTCATCGGTCTTCAAAGTCATGCTCGCCGCCAGAAGGGGTGCCCAAAGGTTTGCCTTTGTACTTCAAGAGGAGCATTGAGGATATAGTAGGCCGACAAGGTAGTTGTTGAGACAAGAATCCAAAGATCGCAACCGCCTCCCGGGGCCAACCATGCATCGCTGAAATCAATTTGTGAGATCGCTTTCCCTCAGACCGTATGAGAAGACAAGTATTCCAAAGCTGGACACAAACTTCTCCAAAAATTGTCCTCTTCTTGCCCCTTTGAAAGGCATAACAGAACGGTTGTGTGTGCGTGGTTTAGAAACCCTTTGTGTAGGCTGCCATCAACCAAGAAAATCATACCATGATATTGAGGAAAATCCTCGGCACAACCTTCAACTCCTTGAAAAAAAAAGTTGTTTTTCTCAGGTTGGTTGGATGCTCGCATGCATAGCAATGCTCTTGACCATATATCTTCAAGAATCTGGTCCGCAAATCGTGGAACAATGCATCCACCATATCCCTTTGTATTCCGGGTAGAGAAGCACTCCAAATCACAACATCAAACCTCCTGCGGCGCCCCCCCACAAACTCATGATACCCCGGTCCGCAAATGAGGTACTTACTTGCGCGCTTTTACAACATGGTTCGCTTTGTGGTGGATGCAAGATTTTCCCGCTTCATTCTCCTCTCGTTGTAGTCTGTACAAGATACCATTTATGTCAAGCACCATGCACTTCCGTCTGGTGTCCATCCCTCGACGCTTGCAACCATCGCCGATGTCTGGCCGCATCGTGCTTTGTCCTGCTAGACTCTCGGGCCGGGAAGTGCTATCCGACGCGTCGGCCGCTGTCGAATAATCGGACTCTAGTTTATCTTTGCTACCGATGATGGAGAGTGCCGATAGCCATAGTTAGATACATCCTTATCTCCAGATCTCCCCGCCCCCAATGTATGGGTGTTTCACGGCTGCATCGGTAACCCTTATCAAGTGGTGGCTTAAGGGTCTAGGTGGTTTGTCAACCCCGCCCACGTAAACTACTTTCCTTGGTCTCCCCGCCAAAATCAAAAAGTGGTGCTACAATTACCAAACCAAACTTGCGTAACATTATGCCAAGTGAAATAAGACACGAAAAATAACCGCTTGATCTTAAATATTGATTGCACCTTTTATATGTAATAGGTTGTTTTTGCACTTTGGTTTCTTCATTATCCGTCTCTGGTTCTCTCACTATCTTCAGCCTTTCAGAGTCAAGTAGCACCACTTGTGTTCCGCTTTTCTCCTTCTCAAGTGCAGCAAATGCATATTGATCCCTAGTTTGAAACTCAAACAAATTTTACAAGGACACAATGGGGAAAATAAATATATTCGTATTAAACAAAAACCTTTTAACTCGATCGCTTTTGGCACGCCTTGTGCAAACAAAATTGGGCCTGAAACAAGTACATATAAATTACATTAGACCGAGGGTTTTTTTCCTAGTGCCACGCCTATAGGCACGCCCTCATCAACCCAATCATCCGACTCACCCTTACTCGGCTCTATAACATTTTTGGTCCCGACCTTGTGAGCCTTGTGATTCAGCCACAACCTTGTTCACCGCTTATCCACTATATTTCGCCTTCAACATCCTTGTCTTCCCCCGCAACAACAAAGCAGTTAGAGGAGGCCTTTGTAGAGGTTGTCGCAGAATTTGAACTATATTGTATTTCTCAAAGATCGCCGGAACCACCGAATCCGCTTTGGACCATGTTGGTGTCTTTAGCACGTTGCTTTCGTGTGTCGTGATTGTGGCCGGGACCGCTTTTGCCTCATGTTTTCCCATCCTACGTACTTATAATGTACCCACTTCGTGAAACAAACGTAACCTTTTTGGTCGTTCTTGCTTGTGAGTTCGAGTCCTTGTAGACTTGTGTCCCGGGTCCTTTTACTAAGAGGTGTTTTCACATGCTTCCTTTTTCAATGTCGCCCCGAGTTGTAGCTACCACCTCATCTAAGTCAATTGTCTCAACTTGTCGCTTTTGTGTGTGCCCCAAAGATATAAGGGTTCCCGCTTGACGCCTTTCCCCAATTCCTCCACTAAGCCCACTGGGCCGAACCTGCTTCAGCATTCGAGGCGAAGTGTGTCTTCTCCATAAGCAAACTCGTGCAGTTGACATGATATACGTGGGCTACATTTCAAATTTTCGACTTAGGGTGTAATAATCTCGAATGCCACCAAGCATGTGGAGCATCTCTCCTCATCTCCAATTGGCAACCCAATGTCACAGATAGACGCCACAAGTCACCTCCTTGTAAGCTCCCTGCTTGTTGAGATTCCGTAAGTGCCGCTTGGCTTTTGCAAGCTGCACTTCATTGTTTGCAATCTCGCCAGCCTATAGTGGCCACCGCTGAACTATCCCCTCATCTACCGGGCCACCCCCATTTCAACAAGGCTTTGAGCATGTACTTTCATGTCTTTTCTCTCCAAGCTCAAGGGCTTTGAGGCACAGCATCGTGACTGCGGATCGCTTGAAGACGTGAGATGTTGTCTTTAATTTTCTGCACTTCTCTTGTGAAGCCGGTAGAAGAAAAGCTCCCTTTAGCCCGACTTTGACAACTAGCTCCTTCTTGAGACTAAATCAAAGATGTCGCTGTTTAGGGTTTCTTGCAAATTTGTGCACATGACTTCCAGCGTGATATGTTCTCCCATAAGCCGTGGTAAGCTCTGGGCACATTGCAAAACTCCTAATGGACGGCCTCCCTTCTAATTTAATACAAGTGCCTCCCTCAAACCCAAGCCTTTCTCGCTATGCTTTCGTGTTTGTGGGTTTGCCGGGATTTGTCGACCGCCTCGCTTGTCGGAGCACCGCTGGTGGGTTCACTTTAACCTTTGTCATGCTGGGCTCTACTCTTTGCCGCGAATCGGCGCCCAATTAACCTTTGAACTTCGTGGATCCCGCTTTGCTCTCGCGCTTATTGAATGCAAATAGGTATGATACCGCTCTTTCTAACTTCTGCTCTTCAACCCGTCCCGTATATTTTGCTCGAAGTTCTACTAGAGCTTCTTAGGTTCTGCCTTTACCTTGTCAATGGAAGTTTTGCTGTGAATGACCCCGCTGGTATCCCAAACTTCATTGTACTCTGCCGCAGATATGAGATGCGGTTTCAAATTGAGAGGGATGAACGCCTCATTTGGCGCACCCGGATACGCATGGAAGTCTTCTTCGTTCGCAATCAGCCAGTCCGTCTTAAGGGAACGCTTTTTCGCCCTGAAGAATGCAAGAAAATCGAATTAACAGTGGTTGAACCCTAAACCCATAGAAATTTTGTTTTGTTGCTTTTGCTTACCCGACAAATGGGTTCCATTGGAATTACCGCTTGAGCGGGCTACGATCAATCACCTTCTTTACCGCGGGTTGATCTGTTTGTTTAATGTGGAACTGAGAGCGCAAATTCGCGGGTTGCTTGGCCTAATAGAGAAAGTTGGGGAAGATAGATTTGGAAAAACACAAATTAAAGTTCGCTCGCTTGTCTAGTGGTTCCGTGATTGCGGGTCGTGATTCATTACGGGGCTGCAAAACGTAATGATTGTATAAACGGGTAATCGGCTAGATCTAATAGACGGGCAGAATATAGGTGGTACTATATAGGTGAAGGGTGGGAAAAATATGTTTGACGGTTGGAAAAAAATGTATTTTGGGTGCTGGTGCTGGGGTCGCGTTTTTTTGCTACCCACCAGCATACTTTCACCCATATGTTGGCCCATAGATTCTAATATATGGCTTCCTAATATTCTGCCATTATTGGTCTTCGACAAATATTCCTTTGCAATTACCGAACAAACTCCTTGCCATCTCCACTCCAGAGATGATTCGAAAATTGCGGCAGCAGAAAGAATCCAGGCCTCTTTTTGAGTTGTTTTTCTTGCAAACAACATTCGAAATTGGACTGTGGAAAAGAGATGATGATGGTTGCAAACCCTTTTACTTGAGGCTCCATACTGTTGTTACTCTCTGAGCTCTACCGCAAGCAAAGAGGAAAAACACTCTTGCAAAGAAGTGATGGAAAAGCTAATGTGTGCAAAAAAATATGGATGAGAATTAAGAATCTGAATCGCAGAACCGCACCGCAGAGCTGAACAAAATATGTACCATATTTGGATCCGTCATTGTCAAAGGCCAAAGAAGAACTGACTCTTCCTCTGCCATGCTTCTGCGCTGCCTCCATAAAACCAAAAAAAGAAAAAAGGTGGAGCTTCTTGCCTTGATATGGACTTGCAAAACTTGCTTGGCTCAAGGATGCAAGAAAGGAAGACTGCAATGGTTACGATGGCTTGGAGGTTTGAAAACGATGGTCCCAAAAGAAAAGTATGGCTCTATTTTTTTTTGCTCCTGTTGCTCCGTAGATCTGCCCACAAATCGAAGGCTTCAAGAACATGCTGCTTTTAATTGCACTTTTGTTCAATCCAGCAAGAACAGAGCTCAGGGTTTTAGCTTTCCGCCTATAGGCCGCTTGGATCCAGGTTGTTGGATTATGCATACTGCCGTATTGTTCCTTTTTATATAAAATCGAAGATCCTTCTAGAATTGTAACGGGCGCTTCTAGAAGAAGCTAGACGTTTCAAAAGAAGAAGAGCCGTTTCTAGAAAACCCTACAACCTTCTTAGATTTTTTGGTGCATCCACGTGTACAAACCTAAACATAGACATATACGTTCACAAACAACATTTAAGCTGGCCCCTTATCCCTCCTATTACAATTATATATTAGAGATATGACATCACATTTGGCAAGCATGATGTCATTTACATATTATGTGAATTGTACCCCCCTTTTTTTGTTGAAATTAAGCTGTCACAATGGCATTATTATAGTCATGTGGTATTAAAAGTGTGTAATTCCTCAGTAAACAAAAGTCCATTTACTATTGTATCTTGTCCAATGCAATACAAACTCATCGTCCAAATCGATTGAAAAAGCCTACACCCTCCAAATAGTTGTATTGTCATGGTTGAACAAGCATATCGGTACCATCATCATTTATCTTGAGGGGTGTGAGTCAAGATCTATCTAATACACTGGATGCTCATTTTGGAGTTTGAGGCAATGAATTAGTTGTAACCAATTTGTCACGCAAACCACGAGGCTTTGTTTTCTTATTGGTAATTCACTTGGCTTTAGCACACTATGAAGACCCTGTTATTATCTCAAAAGAATGGCAAATGTAGAGATATAGTGAGATAAAGGACGTTATTTTTCATTCCTTATCTTATTCCTGGCCATTGATCTGCGGAATATGCCCTCGTTTGTGCCACATGAACGGCTACAACATTTTCCATTGAAAATATGTCTGCCACTTCTAATGGTGCAGATGCAGCTTCATATTTCCACCTGCAACCATTCTCCAACCATCGCCCCCACCATATACGGCAATAGGCCCATCACAACTCTGCCTCGCTTCAAGCTACCATAAAAAACTAGAGCACCTTAGCTCTGAAATCTGGATTTTCGGCAGCTTAGCCTCACTAGCTTAGCAGCTCAGCTCTGAAATCGCCATTTTCCATGAGCTTAGCAGCTTCGCTGGCTCCCACATCTGATTTCCCATTACATCTCTCAATCTAGCCTAATATCAAATGACCATCTCTCAATCTAGCCTAATATCAAACGACCAGAGAAGAATCGAAGCAAATTAGGCTCCTCATGCCGCCCAATGCATGAACTTCCCAGCTCAAAACCATGCACAACAACGTCAAAATAATCACATCCCAAAGTTGTTTTTGGGATCCTATTTGACTGCCCAACAAGCAGCTCAAATCACTCAAAAAATATAGTCTAACTACGGTTCTGCATATAATATATATCTGAAATCTAGGCAAAATCATGAGTGAAATACTGTCCCCAATTCCAAATGAAATAATTAGAAGCATAGGGACAATTCTTATAAATCAAAATCGTTGATGCTAATGAATGGCTAAACATGAATTTAGGATGGATTAAACATGATAGATGATAAGACCTTCTCAAACAATGTAGCATCACAAGGAGGAATGACCAAAGCACCTGTATGGCAAGAACAAGGGGTGCCTAAAGCACTCAAGAGGAACCAAGAATCTCAAGCGTTCATCCCCCACATAAACACCAACAAACCCTTTGCTCACAAAATCGTCCTCCCTTTGCTTCCCGACTTTGGTATACTTGGAGCTTTTCAAATTGAGGAGCCTCATCTTCATTTCTGATCTGCCACACAAGACCAGTGATTTGATTTCGCTTTCAGCCGATGCCGGAATTCAGAAATTGAAGGCTTTTAAAGAGGCTCAGTCTTCGCGGCTCTAGATTTTGTTGACTAATTTTTAATGGATCCACTTGAATCAGAATTAGCAGGTGAAACGTAACATCTTTAGGCCTAAGTTACTTTTGACCAAGACTGCTTATCTGAGAAGCCTGTTTACGAGCTTCTTGGAAAATGGATTGCCAGGAAAATTCAACTGTGTCGCATGCTAACTTATTGGTCGATAAGTTACTTACGCGATATTTTGATCGGTCAAGCGAGAACCAAGGAATTGTTTGGCTTTTTAAGCCTGTGGTGTTTCCAAATGCCCAATCAGTGGAAAAATAGCCGCCCTCAATCTGAAGCGCCTCTTGAGCCCCAAAACGGAAACCAAATATTCTTATGCCCAGAATCAGAACCAGCAGTCAGATGCTTTTGTGCCCCGGGCTTTGTTGGTGTGTGTATCTTGTTCATTCCTTATTGTTTTTTTTTTATCATTGGATCCAAGCATAGTTCCATGAATATGCCAAATCAAGGGCTGTGCAATTTCCACATCAGACCCACGTATAAGCTTGCGCACCCCATACGCTTAAAATACGTATATATACATACATGATATACTTCAATCTATACACATAAAAAATGCAGGAACACCATTTCATTCACAAAAGAACAAAGAACAAAGAAGAGTGCAGAACAGATAAGAACAAAGAAGAGTGCAGAACAGATAAGAGCACAAACAGCACTGCAATTTCAACAGAAATTTCAGTAGAAAGTACATGATTGAACAACAAAGCTGAGCAAACTAGGTTCCCAAATGCAAGAAACAACCGCAAATGCAACACATGAGGCATTGTTCGCTTATCTGCACTGGAGGCCATAGCTATAAACCGAGCATGTATCCAAACCCCAGAAAGCCAAGCTTTTTGCAGAAATCGACCTCCAGAAATCGGCCAACCTTCTAAAGCTCCAGAAATCGGCCTGCATCGCTTCTAAAGCTTCAAACTTTAGAACTGCATGAGAGTTAGAACTGCATAAAATACTTCTGTTAAAGCTTCTAAAGCTTCAAACTTCTAAAGCTTCTAACTTCTAAAGCTTCTAAATCGGACTGCATGAGAGAATGCTTCAAACTTCCGGATTCAAACTTCTCAAATAGAGGGCTTCAAATTTCCGGATTCATAGCCCGAACAAGAAGCCATCAGCGCCATAGCCTACGTGCCATAATCCGCGGTTAGCAAGCATCATCTCCAGCCACGGCCACACGGCCATAGCACACCAGGAAGGCAAGTCTGCACTCAGAGCAAAATCTTCTAATTCTAACCATTAGAAAAAAATATACAATATTCAGGCCCATCCCCCTTTTCTCGCCAAACCACTGCCAAAATCATACTAAAAGATAATTTGGCAACCTTATGGGGATGAACAAATCCGATTCTTGGTTATCTTAGTCATCCTTTATTCATGGCTTATCCGAATGTGAATTTCAATTCTGCCATAGGGCGTAGTGATCACATTTATCGGACTCTCTAGTGTAAACGGAGAGTCCGAAAATTAAGGAGTGATAACTAGTTATCGTTGAGGAGGTAATTAGTTATCATCCCCGATAAGGTGGTTATCGGTCTTTGCCTCAACTGATAACCAAAAATGCATGGCCTCATATGTACAGCCTCAGTCATGCATTTTTGGTTATTAGCCTCAGTCAGACCGATAACCTTACCTTATGGCAGCCCCTTTCTTTGGGCCTCGGCCATCCCATCATCCCGACCCGGATCCACGCTTAGTTCCCTCGATGCGCCCTTAGATATGGCCCCGATAGGCTTGTTGCTCTCGATGCGCCCGTCCGCGATCCGTATATCCTTTCCGTATCATGCATACCGCTTCCACCGCTACTATCACAAAGAATGTTTGCTCGCCACTCCTTACAAAGCCGGTGCAACTTCTAGAGTTGTTGCTACAACCGGGAGTCATAGTCCGTAGATCATGGTAGTAATTCACAAGATTCGGAAGACAAAGGCCCCCGCACTCGCTACCGAGCATGGTAATGATATGCACAAGGATGATAACAGGTACGTGGATCCACATATATCGCTACCAGAGCATGTGAATGATATGTCCAAGGATGATAACATAGTACAGTGGGTCCACATATGCCTCGCCCGAGGACTCATTGCACACGCAGGTTCCGTTCCGAGCCGCCTAGGACCACGTGAGCATACTCTTGCCTTGAACCTATGTATCGTAGGTATTCAAGAGACGAAAGTGATTCTATTGCTACGTATGACGCAGATGCTTTTTTACCCAAGTGATGCACATCCAAACACATGGTAGTGTCTCGCCCATTGGGTTGGAGCAAGGCGGCCGATCGCCCCCTCGCCACCTCCTGGTCCGATTTCAAGATGCTCTTTCTCGGTTGCACATCTTGCGACATAGCAACCATCTAAAAGGAACCACCTTCTCCGTCGGCCCGAAGACCTCGACCCCAAAGACAAATTAGAGATCGGAAAGAAGAATTATGTCGTGTGCGTGAGGCTCGCCTGCAGCGGAAGTGGGCCATTTATAGGGGAGGTCAAGCCATCATTCGGGATCAGTGGCCACCTGACCCATGTGCAGTTACTATATAGCCATGTACTCTCTAGTTTCGCTCTAGTTTCCTTCTTATTTTCTTGTTTGTTATTATTTGTAATTTGTTGTGGGGGACAGCCCCCGAGCTTTGTGAGGGCTCATGCCCTCTTTTTTCTGTTCTGGTCCCATAACCCGATTGGGTTCCCGTGGACGTTAAAAGACTTATCTTATCTTATCTTATCTTATCTTACTCTCTTGTGTAAAGCGAGAGTCCTAGTTTTTTAATTATTATCATTATAATGAGGAGTATTGATAACTCATTATCAGTACTATTCCACCCATATATTTGGTCGGGCCTTGGCCTTACGTGCCAAATATCTGGCCTCGGACGTACAACCTCGGTCACGCATTTTTGGTTATCGGCCTCGGCCAGACCGATAACCTTACCTTGTCATGTTCCACTGTTTGAGAAGATTATTTTGTCCTTATTAACACCCTGGGTCTTTGGGTTTTTATGCCTAAAACAGTCATAACACCCTAGGGCGTTATCAGGAAGGCTCATAACATCCTAGGGCGTTATTACGGAGGCTCATAGCACCCTCGGAGCAACGTGTTAAGGGAGATAACGTTCTGGCCCTCGGGCATTAATGGGAATAAAATTCTCGGGCAATATGGCCATGGTTTAGTCCCTAGATAGTCTGTGCTTCAGCTAACCCTTCTCTGATTAGATGGAATGGTTAATTTCTCTTTTACGTATTATTAAGATTATAATGGATACTTTGATTATGATTGTGTTCTCTCTTTCTGTTCTCCTGTGTGTCTAGGGTTAAGGGAGGATAGAGATATGAAAGCTTCCTGGAAGTAGAGATGTCTCCAGCTAGAACCCTTACGACCCAATAATTGCGGCTTGTGCACAAGAGCCCACCTAGCTGTGGATGCTATGTTGTGATTCAGCACCAGATAACGGGTATGATGGTGAAACGGGGGTGGGGTCTTGCCTAGCTAGCTACATGGACCCAAAGAGTGTCAGACCCATACTCGGCCCACACTCAGTGACCAACTATAAGCTTAACACATTGTAGGAGAGTAAGTCGGGCAGGTGAGTCGGCCTTTAGATTTAGGAGAGTAAGTCGGGTACGTGTATGGGGGTCACTGACGTGGCACGTGTTCTCTAGCACACCTAGGGATCCGTCATGCCCGGGGAGAGGATGTCTCCCTGACCTGCCTCATCGGACTGGGGAGATGTAACCTGGAGTAGTCTCATAGGGTGATTCCATGAGATTGCGTCTCCAGAAGGCTACAATCATGCCATAGCATGTTTCAGCCTATCTGCAAAGTGTGCACAGGAGGGGCGGATGGAGTGGACTACCCTAGCCATTGTTCTATGCCATCCAACGCCATGTTATACCCCTGTCTGCCTTTATCTTGAGGCCCCGACCCTCAGTCGACTCCATGGAGTCTGAGCACAGGGTAGAGCCCTTGTTTATGGTATATTGTTTATGTTATCTTGTACTTGTGTTACCATGTAGATGATGATGATGGATGGGCCACCCTTCGTGGTGGTATATTATTTTGAGCATGATTGTTGTGTGCGAACATGTATGTACACTTTCGCTGTATAGGATTCACACAGAGGACGTGGGATGAATGACACCTTCGTGTTCCTCACCTGGACGATTGGCCATCCCAAGTGGTCCGAGTTAGACGGAGGGCCTTTCCATGTTGATGTAGTTGCCACGGGAGAGGAATTCCCTGTATCTGTACGATGGGAGTATCATATAGATTCTGGGAGCGTCACACCATATAGTTGAAAGTATAAAAGATCCAATGTTTTTGTTCGTTAGGATTTACGAGACTGCATTGTGCAGCAACCCTTCAGAGTTACAACTAGTATAACAGCTTGATAGTGGACACTCAATTATGTGATATCTAGTATTGATAAAATCATGAAGTTCCTTCACCAAGGGCCAGTGATGATTTTTGTGGCATTCTATCAGCAAGTGACTATAACTTTTGTGGCGAATATTAGAGAATTATAAAAGTTTTGAAAGGCGATAAAATTCAGTCACTCAAAGATTTGTGTAGAACACATGGCGATAATTTTTGCCCACTAAAATTTTATGTACTACTTATGGCAATGTTGTCAACATTGTTATAGAGTGAAATGTGACCAAGCTAGTATAGTTTTATAACAGTGTTGTATCCAAAAGTAATGGATGTCACATGGCAAAGGTGTCTCTGTAGTAGGGCAAATTTTAATATAAGTATGCTTGATATATCAACTGAGCAAAGCAACCTTTATAAATGGTACTTAACAACACTTGGGGACAATAATTAAAATGTAATTGCATCTGCAGAATTATATAAGCACATGAAAAAGTGCATCTTTAGATGATGCTTCGATTGTCATAGCTGTGCTCACAATACCACATTTCTATAGTACTACACTTGCAAGCTTCTTACGTCTCTGTCCACAATAGCCTTATTTACAGAAATAGGTACCTTCTAGATAGATAACTTTGATATCTCCACAACCTGAATTACCTTGCACTTAATTGTAAAACTGATTGCACTTCAAAGTATCTCATGCTCACTAACTAGAAAAGAAACGCAAACATCAGGTGAAGTTAGACAATATTAAGCTACTTTTATTATTTTTCTTAAGACAGATTGCACAATATTGTATGGCCTGTCCTTTATGCAGTCCATGACCATCCAAGAATGCAGTTACAGTAAGAGCTCTAATAATCAAAAGCAAGTAGAGAACGACTATTATATCTCAGGTTAGTCTACTTTACGAACTAATCTATGTAATCTGAGAAACCAACGACCCATACTCAATTATAACTGATTTATTTTACAATAATAGTTGATAGGTCAAATGATTAGTCAAATCGTCACTGGTACAGACATACATCTACTTTAGAAGAAACTATGGTTACTTGTTGCTGGTAACATAGCCCTATTGCATCTGCCATAATTTAACGGTTGTCTCCCTGCAAGGCAAGCATGAGTTTCAGATTAGCTATAATTGGAAGCTTCTAATCTTCAGGCTAGTACTTTCTATCTAACGCCATGTTTCAAGGACTAGAAACACTTCACACCTCTGATTCTTTCCTTATTACTGCCCATTAAAACCAATAGCCTTCACTCACCCTTAGAACAACAAGAAGGATTACCTTTCCCTTAAGACCTTTGCAAAGAGTATCTCAGCGCTACGAACTTTTGAGCTATGCCCTTGAACAGCATGAGACAAGGGCATCTATGCATCATATATTGTTTTATCGAATAAATGCCTGAAGTCATATATATAAATCTAGACAAATAAACTTCAAAATGAGCACAAAAACCTCCATGCAATAATGATCCATACCAGCTTTTCATCCCTATGTAGTGCTCTAATCAACAACAAGATTTCTGTTTCACCTGCAAGAAAATGCCAAAGACCACTTCTACGATTAAAAAATATAAGGATCGATGCAGCAAAAGATCGTGTTGAATCTCCAGAATACGGCTGCATTAGGCAACCTACACAACAGTCTCATGCATGTATCTATCAAGGCGGAATATGCAAATTCAAAACAGAGATGTAGGCGACATGTTCTTCATCCTGTAACGAATAGGAAAAATTGAAGGCGATGAACTCTTTGGAAAGAAGTCAGTAATAGGCGATGGCGGCAGACGCCGGAAAGATTCGGGGTCTTGTTTGGCTCCCCAAAATCAATTCATACCGAAAATCAAATCGATTTTGCGATTTTGAAAAATCGCTTTTGCGATTTTCCCGCTGAAAAAAGGCCCCACGAAATGCCGCGGAAAAAAAATAATAAAAAGTCAAAATCGCTTAGCGATTTTACCGGTGCACGCCAAGAAGTCGCGACGAGGCACCCGCCGCGAGACTACCGCGATTAGGCCGAGCGCATCGCAGCTTAAAATTGAAACAAAAAAAAAAAAAAAAAAAAAAAAAAAAATTTGCAAAATCGCTTAAGCGATTTTGGTTAACGGCCGACGGGAACTCTGCCCGCCGCTACGCCGACGCCGAAAGCGCGTGGCCCGGCAAAATTGCTTAAGCGATTTTCAGTTCAATTCCTTCATTTCACCTTCATTTCAATTGCTTCATTTCGCCTCCATTTCAATTCCTTCATTTCGCCTTCATCTTCCAGTTTCCAGTTTTGGAAGTGTTTGATTGCATCCATAAGGTATTTAATCTGTACCCATTTGTGTCTTGATATGCCTAGATTTTGTATTTGTCTTCAGCTCTAGTATTGTTAACATGATGACATCAACACTTTGATGTATAGGTGGTGTTGTTTATGATAATTAGATTTGCTTTGTGTATGAGATGCAAGAAGGTAGTTTTTCTTTGTCATTGTAGAGATTCTGGGAGGAAGTGTGAGGTAGGAGTTGGATATGGAAAATGCAAATCCAAATATATCTTTTATGCGTGCATGTAGATGTGCCTAGGTTTGAATCCTATGGTGCATTTGGCCATTGAGTTCTTTTATTAAGTTCCAAAGTTTAACCACATTTTGTGCGCTCAATATTCTCGAAAAAGGTTTTATATTCTATGCTTTCTCAGTTTCCATAACTTTTAGGTTATTCAGTAGATCATCTCTCTGCTTGTTCAATGATGCAACTACTGTAAACTTGTCACGTTCAAGTTCATCTCTTTGCTTCATTAACTTGTCACGTTCGATTTTCCTAAATTAGACACCACGTCCTCGGACTTGCCAGAACCTTTACTATCAACACATTCGGCATATTCCCCAAGCGGGCATTACAATATGGCGCGACGGACCGATGGGGCAGAGATCTTTACGCAGGAGAGTCGCATAGGGATGGACCTAGAGGGGCTCCCCGACCACGCCGGCCGGGACAGCCGCATGGTTGGGTACATCACTTTTGGTAAGCACCGCCGACTCCCCATTAGATAGCTTGCATAGTTGTGTCTTTAGAGTTTTTTTCATTTGTACTTGTATGGTTGATAGGCTAGCCTAGGCGATTATGGAAGTTTGACAGGGAATATCGAGGCATATGGCTGATTGTCGCTTTCTGGGCCCCAAAACGCCCGCGGGCACACATAGTTTGGGCACTTACTAGTACCGGTAGACGCGACTCCAGTCCCCCCATACAAAGGACAAGCTACGGTGAACCGGCCCTGGGGGTTCGACAAAGGATGGTGCTACTGGGCACCATAATGCATATCACGAGATATGTGGTGGCTGCCAGCGAACGCGGGTCGTCCCCCGGATGACCCTTGCCGCGTACCATCCCTCTCACATGAGGAGAGGGAGCTTCAATGAACTCGCACTCCAAGCAGAGGACAAATGAGCAGCGGCAAGAGCTAATGCAAAAAGGGCGAAGGCGTAGACAAAGGTGCCGACGAGGACGACCGGGTCCGTGATGGCTCCATGCCTCAGATTCTACAAATTGGCAAAGATTATCCCGGCCGGGCGTGATGAGGCATTGACAGCTCGCCTCAAAGATCGCCAGGTGGCATACGCGGAGGTGGTGCACCTCTATAATTTGCGTGAGGCCCGTGCCATGATCATCGTGACGCACCACCGAGAGGATGTCGATGAAACGGTACCGCAGATGAGTGGATGAGCCGGATGTCGCAGAGCCCCCTCCTGCCCTTGGCCACCGGTGGGAGACGGAGCGGCTGCTACCGGGTGCGTGAAGAGGAGCAAAAGAAGGGGGGCAATAATCGTATGGGAGCAGCCCATCGCATCTACAAAGATCGACGGCAAAGATTCAACCTACAAGCATGCGGAGCAGCCGAATCCGCGCTACAGCCTTTGAGACACCAGATTTGCATTTCAGTGGCATGTCGTCCTCACAGCATAGCACGCCGACTGGACAGGGCCATCATTACATCACGCCCGCATTTACAAGTCCCAGATATTGAGGACATACCGCAGACGACTGCTCATTCACACATTCACCTCCATCAAGATGTGATAGAGCCTCGTGCTTCGAGGTCGATGTTTGATGAGCTGGGAGAGCTTGGCCGCAGCACATACCCGTGATTATACGTGAAGAGAGGTTCGCTCCCCCTAGCTTGGCATCATTGGTGTCACCCTTTCCTCCCGCTGCAGATGCACATGACCGACACCGGTGGGCGAGGGACAGGGCTAGAGGCTTCTTTCAGACTGATGGAGTTTGGGGGCGGCAATGCCTTTATGCCTACTATTTGCCGCGGAAATGCGGGTGGGCCGAGGTGGCAGGCAGGCACGCGATGCACGGTGACATTGTGCTACATCCCGGTTTGATGTTGCCTCTCTATTTCGGGAGGAGGTGTACATTTTGGGGACCTGCATACGCACGCCAGATATCTTGCGAGGTATGGCGAAGCGCTGATAGCACACCACCCCCACGCACTACGAGATCTTGTCACTCCGCCGGCGGCTGTAATGTCATTGTTGGGGCCAGCTTCGCTGGCGGCGTTGGATGCGAGAGCGCATGAAGGCAATCGTTGCGTGAATCGGTGAAGAGTGGGAGGCGGATCATGTCGGGGTAACTATCGCACGCGGTCCTAGCACGATTTCATTCATGTGTTGTAAACCTTTTTACTGACCATGTAGCACGCATGTGCGGTGCACGTTCAAGATGCATCGGTTCAACCGCATGAGAGATCCACATTTGCAATGGTGGACCCTCGCCGGTTCGAAGATCACGAGGTCATGGGCGCGGACACTGCCCCAATGTATCGGTAATGATGGGAGAGCTTGCGAGCTATCATTTGGCCCATCCGGTCATGGGTGCGTGGCATAGTCCCCATCCCCTCGTGGTTCCATAGGTACTAATGCGCGGTGAGCTAGTTGCGGGGACACCGGTACCTTTTGGTGCATATTGCGCACCACAGAGTGCGGGAGACTCGGGTGGCCCGTGCATTTCGAGGGCTTTTGGTGCATGGATTCCCCTTTGCGCGGGGGCCATACCGGGACTCAAATCGAAAGTGCAACCCGTGGGCGTATAAAACGGTGAGTTCTTTTGCCCTCGACTTTCTTACTTTTAGTTGTCTTGAATCGTGCATCAAGTCCTTACCGTGTTTGGGGCCGACGGTATTGGAGCCGTGGTTGTACCACACTCATGCCCCTCCACCAGCGGCACGAGCGTTTGAACCGGTTGGGCCGCGCGGGCCGGTCCCGGCCCCACGACGAACCGGTGATGGTCTTGTGGTGCCCATGTGCGTCAAAACATCCCGCATGTCATGCGGGCTTTCCTATGGCCGAGACGCATAGACTTGCGTGTTCGACACTATCCTTCCCCACCAACTCATTTTTCAGTTATATATGCTCCGCATGACATCCTGTACCTTCCACCTTGCAGGTACGCCCGAACATGCATACCGACGAAGATGTGGCACGACTCCGGCGAAACTTCTTTACACTCATTGCTTGCCTGTACGCGAAGGCATATTGGTTCAACTACCAAATAATGAGGCGTGCCGGCCCCTAGAGTACTTTCTACTCTGCAATAGAAACATTGTCATTGATTTAAATGCATGGGCTGTGACGCTCCTTAGCCCGCCGTATACATCGAAGGACCTTCCCCATCCAACGGCACCCGTCGTATGGGCCCTCTGTCTAACTCGCGTCTGGGGTCCAGACGATCGAGTAGAGGACACAAAGGTGTCATTCTGTCCCGTCCTCTATGGGTTCCCTATGTCAGCGGAAGCAAAATATATAACATAAGCACTAGCAATAATAACAATAGACTACCTCGAAGGGTAGTGATAATCCATCTATCCATGTCATCAAATACAACAATACAATGAATGCATCAAATACATCAAATAGAGGCTCCTACCCAGGGCTCAGACTCAAGGGGAGTCGACCCGGCTACCGGGGCCTCCGGATAGAACAGAGGCCAGAAGTTATGGCAATGACTTGGGCTGGCAATAGACAATGGCTAGGGTTGACCACTCCATCCGCCCCTCCTGTGCATACCTTGCAGATAAGCTAAATCAGGCTCTGGCGTGACTGTAACCTGCCGGAGACGTAATCCCATGGTATCACCCATCGAGACTACTCCGGGTTGCATCTCCCCGGTCCGATGAGGTAGGAAGGGTTGCATCTCCCCCTCCCGGAGTGCAGTGGCTCCATGGGCGGCTAGAGGATCGTGGCGACACACGTCCATACCCGACTGAACTCCCCAAAACAAGAGCCAAGCCGACACTTGCAACTCTTGAGAGTCAGGGCGACACCATTGACCCAGGAAGTGTCGGTCCCATACCCGGCCCACACGAAGTGACCGACTATGAGCCTAGCCCGCTATGGGACCCCAGTAGCCGCGCTCAACAAGGTCCTCCCTCCACTTTGCCACTGACCCCGTAGTGTGGTGCTCAGTCACTCCATAGCTTCCGTAGCCAGGTGGGTTCTATGCACAGGCCGCAAATAATGGGAACTAATGGATCTAAACTAGGAGCATCATCCAAATAATTGCTACTAGGTCTCTACCCCCCTTCCCAATACACAAGAGGTGCAAACATAAGATCAACTAGCATCATATCAACATAATCTTGATAATAAAAGAGAATAACAACTAATCCTAATCACATACATCTAACCTATAGTTAGGGTTCATTGATTAGGGTTCATGTTCAGAGCAATAGGTTCTAGAATAGCTCTACTGCAATGCTGGAATCTATTCGAAATACCTGCCCCTGACGCGCTGCCGCTAATTCCCTGGTTCTCCATCTCTAGCAACTGCTGCTGCAACCCAAGCTGTCGCAACTCTTGAGAGTTAGGGCGACACCATTGACCCAGGAAGTGTCGGTCCCATACCCGGCCCACACGAAGTGACCGACTATGAGCCTAGCCCGCTATGGGACCCCAAAGAGCTCGGCCAAGGTCCTCCCTCCACTTTGCCACTGACCCCGTTGTGTGGTGCTCAGTCACTCCATAGCCTCCGTAGCCAGGTGGGTTTTATGCACAGGCCGCAAATAATGGGAACTAATGGATCTAAACTAGGAGCATCATCTAAATAATTGCTACTAGGTCTCTACCCCCCTTCCCAATACACAAGAGGTGCAAACATAAGATCAACTAGCATCATATCAATATAATCTTGATAATAAAAGAGAATAACAACTAATCCTAATCACATACATCTAACCTATAGTTAGGGTTCATTGATTAGGGTCCATGTTCAGAGCAATAGGTTCTAGAATAGCTCTACTGCAATGCTGGAATCTATTCAAAAATACACCCTTACTGACCTTGTGCCGCTAATTCCCCGGTTCTCCATCTCGCAACCTAGCTGCTGCTGAACCCAAGGCTGTCGAAGACGGCGGTCTTGGCCGGAGCTCGATCCCTGGCCCGGTGGGTCTGAGGTTGGTGGAGCCGAAAGTGGCTAGGGTTTAGGGTTTAGCCTTTTATATGTTAGGGTTTACATGAGTGCCACTTGGCTCCTATAGCTGCGTCTATGTGGCGGTATGCCTATAAGGTGAGGCCATGTGGAAATGGCTTCTTACCTTAGGTTGGCTAAGTTATAGATAACTTAGTCATTACCCCCACATTGGTTGTATACATGTCTAGGGATGTATAAATGTATGGTGACGTGTCCGTAAAATATATGTACTTATGCCCTATATTTTAGGGGAACGTCACATTCTCCCCCCCTTGGGTTAATGCTGTCCTCAGCATTACATAAGGTGAACCTGCATCACATATCACAACATATATGCACCATAACACTTCAATATTATTATAGTTATGAACTACTAATGCCAATTACATCAATATAATTGTGAAGCTATAATCTCGTTTTGAGAAAATTATATAGCTCCAACAATGTATTTATTTAGACTTATTTATTATAATAGATTATTATAACATTCATAGAGTTCTATAACTTAATGAAATGTTATAACTCCTATTTTTGTCATGATGCGCTCTCTGTTGACAATCCCCTCTCCTCTATTGGCCTGCAAGAGCACATCACGTTAGTTTTAATTAGTAATTTGTGGTTTTATAAGGGCCCACCCCCTTTTATTTTTAATTTAACCTACATGAATCCAACATTTCCCCGGCATAGGGGGAGGATGCTTCCCCCATAGTGGCCGTGGAGATGCGTCCTATCATGCCTAAGATGAATGCACGACTAATGCCTACACCTTTCGTCACCCTTGGCGTAGGAGGTGGCTTATCCTCCTTAATAGCCATAGACTATAGGTGGTTCCCTATTATGCACCTATCCATGACAGTTCTAGGACTTATATATGCCTAATTGCTTATAGGGATGCCATCATGGCGTAGGGAACGTTAAAGGTGATCCCATCATCGCCCATGATCTCATGCTTAACCTACATGCGTCTTGGCTACGCAAAGGTGATTGCGTGGACTCTTTGACCTGTCAAGGTCGAGTCACTACTTAATGCCTACTCTCACCTTGCCGAATCATTGCTAACGATGTCCGTGGCGAGCTGGCCTTTGCATTGCTCCATAAACTGTGGGTACTGCTTCTCAAGATCAGATTTAAGTACCCATGTCGCGTCTTCCACTGGCAAGTGTTTCCACTTGACCAAATATTGGAGGAACTGAGATCTCCTTGTTTTCTTATATGCCTTGTCAAGAAGAGCTTCTGGGACGATCTCAAGTTGTTCTTCAGTCATTTCCAACAAGGTTGGAGTCTCCAATATCTCCTCCGGATTAGGAGTATGCTTTTTCAAAAGGCTTACATGGAAGACTTTATGAACCTTCAAGTGGGTGGGGAGATCCAATTTATAGGATTGGTTACCTATTCTTTGAACAATTTTGAATGGTCCCGCCCACCTTGGAGCAAGCTTCTTGCAATTGCCGATTCTGAGCTTTGCTTGTTTAACTTTTATCTTAAGCCAAACATTATCCCCTACTTGGAATTCTCTTTCGGTTCTATGCTTATCGGCTATGCTCTTTTGTCGACTTCTTGCTGCCAATAAATAGCCTCTGACTTCGTCGACTAATTGCTGCATATCAGTCAACATTTGTTGAGAAACTTCAACCTTGGACACTGGGTTATGCCACATGTCTGGTGTTAAACATTGATAGCCATAATTTATTATGAAGGGGACATTTATAGGATTCTCGCTTGTAATCAAGTTATATGCAAACTCTACCAAGTAAATATAGTCACCCCATTTGGACTGTTTATTCCATACATAGTTCCTCAACATGTCTTCTAATATTCGATTGGTCCGTTCCGTTTGCCCATCGGTTTGGGGATGATATGCTGTACTCATGGACAACTTTGTCTGGATCATGTTGAAGAAATCCTTCCAGAAGGCACTTATGAACTTAGGATCTCTATCGGAGATGATTTCCCTTGGCATCCCATGCAATCTAAATATTTCCTTTGCAAAAAGCAAGGCGGTATCCAAAGCTGTATCGGTGGTTCGACATGGCAAAAAGTGAGCCATCTTTGATAGCTTGTCGACCACGACCATTAAGGCATCATGGCCTCTTGGTGTTCTTGGGAGTCCGGTTATAAAATCCATGCTCACAACCTCCCATTTAGCATTTGGCACTGCCAAGGGTTCTAAGGTTCCTGGAATTCGGAGTTGCTCCGCTTTTGTTTGCTGGCACAATTGACACTGCCGAATATAGTTGGCGATGTCCTTTTCATGCCCGGCGGATAACTACTTCTTATCTTGAAGTAAGTTTTCATGAACCCCAGCGTGGCCGGCTATTGGGCTATTATGAGTATCATGAAGAATTAACTTCCTTACTCCATGCCTCTGGGGCCTTAAAAGTTTGTCCTTGTGGTATAAAATATTACCTTCCTTTTTACATCTTTTATAAGCTTCTCTTTCTTTGTCTGTCCTTGCTTCTTTGCAAAGACTAGCCCATATTTCCTTGAATTCCTTGCTCCGAATTCACTGGACAAGGTGGAGATGGCATTGCAATGCACTCGAGTTTCTAATGGTCGGCGAGAGAGTGCGTCGGCAACCACATTTAATTTGCCTGGCTTATAGACTATCTCGAAGTCATATTCTTCGAGGAATTCCATCCAGCGTCTTTGCCTCAAGTTGAGGAATGGTTGTGTAAAAATGTATTGGAGGCTCTGGTGATCAGTATCTAACTGAAATTTTCTACCAAGCAAATAATGCCTCCAAATACTTAAGAGCTCTCACAACAAAACTAGAAGTTCTTGATCATGGGTTGGATAACGCTGTTCAGTCGTCATTCATCTTCTTAGAATCGTAGGCTACCACTCTTCCTTCTTGCATGAGGACTCCACCAGTTGCTAGCTTAATTGCATCAGTTGCTACTAGCTTGTCCTTGTTTGGATCTGGTAGGGTGAGCACTGGTGCGATTGTTAAAACTTCTTTGAGCTTTTGAATGAAGCTTGAACATTCTCTAGCCAATGTGCCCCCAATCTTTTACCTTTTTATTCTTAGTAAGGTCCGACAAAGGGATGCCCACTTAGCTTAAGTCCTTTACAAATTCTGGTAGTAACACCGCTAAGCCAAGAAAACTTCTTACTTCGAGACATTCTTTGGTGCTGGGCCAATCCACTATGGCTTCTATTTTTACTGGGTCCGTTGAGATTCCCTCTGCTGTGACCACATGCCCCAAATATTCCACTCTAGTTGTTGCAAAGTGACATTTGGAAAGTTTAGCATACAAACGATGTCGTCTTAGCTTTTATAATACCCTCCTCAAATGTACGACATGTTCTTCCATAGACTTGCTATAAATTAGAATGTCATCGAAAAATATGATGACAAATTCATCTAGAAAGTCCCTGAAGATGTCATTCATCAGAGGGCATAACCGTGTGGGAGCATTTGATAGACCAAAAGGCATGACCGCGAAACTCATAATGCCCGTATCAAGGCTCAAAGGCGGTCTTATGGATATCCTCCTCCTTGATTCTTATTTGGTGATAACAGACCTTAAATCAATTTTTTGAAAAGAGCTTTGCTCCTTGGAGCTGGTCCATTAGATCATCTGCTCTTGGCAATGCATATTTGTTCTTTATCGTTTGCTTGTTGAGCTGACGATAATCAATGCACATCCGTAAACTTCCGTCTTTCTTCTTGACGAAGAGGATGGGTGCACCAAACGGTGATACACTTGGCCTAATGAACCCAATCTCTAATAATTCTTGCAGTTGCTTCTTGAGCTCAGCTAGCTCAGGTGTGCTCATCCTATATGGGGCTGCATCTGGTGCAAGAGTGATTTCACATTCGACACCTCTGTAAGGCGGTAATTCTCGGATTTCATCCGGAAATAGGTCATGAAATTCTTTAATTAACTTGCCAATTGCCCTAGGTAATTGTTTAAAATTTTCATCCTCCTTCTTATTCTTTTCGTTTGGGTCTATGGCTTCTAGCCTAAGGATATAATCAACCTCATCCTTGGAGATGCATTTACGCAATTGCTTTAATGACATGCACTGCATTATTGAGGCAATTTTCTTACCTTTGACCAAAAAATGTTTGCCATTAGGTGCCATGATTGATATCTCGTGTTTATCACAATCGATCACTGCTTTAGCTGGCTTTAAGAATTCCATGCCGACTATGAGATCATATTTTCCAATATCCATGACTTCAGCCCCCATGTTCAAATTTGCCCCGCTCAATGCTATATCAAAGTTCACTCTTTTTCCTTTTGTATGGCGTATTGCTCCACTTGCCATGCTCACTGGTCTGGGCTTTGACTTGAGGATCTTTCTTTTGAGTAACGCTGCCATTCTAGGAGATGCGAAGTTGTTGGAGCTTCCTGTGTCTATTAGGACTCGATAGGGTTTATCATCTATAATGCCCTCTGCTGAAATGACAGTGGACTGACTCTCCACATTTTCGGTTTCTATGGCGGCACAAATTCTACACTCACCTTCGATGAAATCTTGGGCCTCCTCCTCGTCGACGTCAATGTCTGTTGGGGAATCCCATCCTTCAAGATCTGCCATAGCTGCTTGCATGACCTAAAGGACACTTTCGTGAGTGCGATGTCCTGTTGGAAACACACCCGAAGCACAACTTTTCTTTTATACATTCGTCCCTTTTTCCTTAGGTATGCTATTCAAAATTGCTTCAATCGACTTTCCTCACGAGGGAGCTGTTGTATAAGGTTCCTTAAAGGATGTCTTTTTGTCATTTTACCACAATGTACTGTTGTGCTCTTCCCCTGCGGGGGTTGGCGCTTTTGGTTGAAGCTACATGCTGATTTCCCTTTGTCGCACACTGTTGTCTCTGCTGTTGTGTTTTGTGGTGTCTCCTCTAGACTCAAAGCCTTATCTTCTCGCTTCCCCTACCGTCCCCGGGTTTATTGCACTAACTAATCTTTTGATGTTGCTATTAAGCCCCTCTATATAACCATCAACCTGCTGTCTTTTCGATATCCCGGAACATTTAACCTTAGCCTCATAAACTCCTCTCGTATTTGGCTACGCATGCATTTCCTTGGTCCAAAGCAGTAAACCTGCCAGATATCGGCGGCTAGTATGTGAGCGTGGCACATAATGCTTACGAAAAATTGCTGAAAGGTTTTGAATCGACAATTGTTTCTCCTTAGCCTATTTGACTTTGCATACCCCTTCCAACATATACGCACTGGTCCTATCAAGTTGGCAGTTGCTACCTTGCCAATATCTTTGTCCTTCATGCCATATGAATTCCCGAATTCTTCCATCTCATCTAGCCAAGCTTCACTTCCATTCCGACTGTCTTTTCCCCGAAAACTGTCCCCAGCTTTTTGCTATGCGTGTTTTCCGGACATTGCTCATTGCACTATCTATTTTCTTTTGATAATCCTCTTTCTGCGGTGCTTGTGCCTGCTATGTGAGTTGTCTGCGAATCTTTGCCGAGTCACTATCGGACGAGTTATCATCCGAAGCCATCATCGAGCCTGAACTCGAAGAGTTTTGGTATGTTCTAGTCCTTCTCTTTCTCTTGTTGTGTCCGGATAGCTGTGGGGCAGGTTGTGGTTCTGGCTGATTGTTGAGTTGATGTTCCTCTTCTTGAAGAGGTGGTTGTTGTGGCCCATACTCCTCCCCTCGAATGAGTGGGATAACAATCTGCACCAACTCGCGCATTTGCCTGCCCATTTCTACCAGGCGCCTGTTTATCTCTGCTGGTGTCATCTCGACCTCCTGTGCTTCTCGGCCGAATAAGTTTCTTGGTGCCCAATTAGAGGCTTGGCCTTGACTTCCTTGATTCTGTGGAGTTGTTGTGAAGTTCCTGGCTGCAAACATTAATCAAGGATGTCTGTTATGTACTATGGCTACTAAGATGTTATTGCTATGGTATTTATCTTACTCGTTGAAGAACTTATAGCAAAACACTTATATTCATAATAAGAAATTTACATATTTGATCTCAAAATTTGAGTTCAAAAATACTATTTTAAGATATATCTACATTCTGAGGTCTTGGGCTCTAGTGCTGACGTCGACGTTTGGGTTTGAAGTGTTCTTTAATGTCTTTGAGTTTGAGGCCATGGCCGATGTTTAAATAGCATGTTCCATGTCGAGTGTCCTTCAAGTCTTTGGAGCTACCTTTTCTGGGGCAAGTCATGTGTCCGCGGCGGCCATTACTTTGCTAAGGGTCCATCTCAAAGGTATCCCCGAGCAAAATCAAGGTAATCTGGGCCCCGTGATCTCCTAATTAGAATTATATGGTCAACGTTCTCGCGAAGTTTAGAATGAGTCGCAAAAGTCGGAGAGTCTTGATAGCAAGTAAACCGCCTCTTCTCCTCGTGTGGCTAAACGTCCCCGGAAAAACTACTATTTGGCCTTTTAGTGAGCTTAAGGGAGATAGTAGCGTAAAGCTTTTCCTCTTGGCCGCGGATCCGGACCCTTTCCTCATGGCTGCGACCAGTATTTCTATAAGCCATCAAGTCATCATGATCCTTCTTCATCGATATAGCACTATCAAGGTTAATGTGACTGCCCTTGAGTTTGGCCCCATGATGACGGTGGCTTGCTTGGGTTTGACTTCAGTATTCCCACTCTTAAACAATCTTGCCTCAATTGCTCGAACTCATTCTCATCCGGAAGATCCCGATGTCGATCCGATGCTTGATAAAATCATACGCTTGTATGCCGGTGATGTTCTCGTGTGGTATAGGTCTCCTTTTCAGCTATCTCTTTGGAAGCTCCTCGCTTTCGGAATAATCGATGAAGTCATCGTTATAAGCATCCGTGATGATAGCCAGGAGTTCGTCCAAGCGGAGACCTTGATCAATGCAGTACGGTAGATGTAAGATATCATCTGCGAAAAGGTACTCCTCCCCTTCGATAATAATTGGCGTAAGAGATGTGATTCCAACTGGGGGAGCTGTTGCCTTTCTTGGGAGGTCTTCTGTGGTGTCGATGTACTTCTCCAGCTGTTTGGCTAATCTGGGGGTTGGACTTGAGGTCCAGTTCTTCTAAATACGGCATAGCTGCCCTCATATTCAATGGTGCGAGATCAAGGGGTCGCACTGACGGTTCCCCTGTCCTGTTTATTGCCTGATAATGCAAAAAGGTTGCTAAGGCTACTTGTGTTGATAAATATTTGTGCCCTTGAACCTTGCATGTCATGTATGCGGGCATTCTTTCCATCCTTTTTCTAATTGTTTTCCTGTTATGGCTCAAGGTCTTTGCCATGATAGCTTTAAGAGAGATCCACGTTCCGATTTGTCCTTGAAGTCTTACTTCTTGGCTCTGGAGCTCTTGATTGTATCGAGCAAGAATATCTTGATAATAAGGTGTCCTGGATATTGTCTCACCCAAGTCAAAGGTATGCTGAAATACTTGAAATACCTCCTCTATTGGTGCTTCCCTGATATGATCTGAGTTGCCGTACCATTGAACAAATTCTATAGGTGCCATGGAACTATATGCAAGGTGCGAATAAAATCTGTGTAATAGGATGAGGAGTATGAAAAATCGCCTAAGTGAGCTTCTTGTGGCTTCAAGTAGGAGGTGAAGGATATATATACTCAAAAGAGCGTTTTAGGGTTTCATTCTAAACCCTAATTTTTCTAATGTTTATGTTTGGTTATGTTGAGTGGCTCTTGGGGCTTGGAATTCACACATTCCCTTAGTGCCCCTTTTTCAATTGTTTGTCATTAATACGGCAAGTTTGGTCTAGGCAAGAAAAAAATAAAAAAAAAAATAAAAAAAAAAAAATCATGGCTAATCACAAATGGCTTGGCACAAGGGGCCATTAAAGATTAAAGGAGGTCGTTCACACCTATATGGAATCCAATAGAGTATAGTGTAATGAAGTAGAAGGGTTAAATCCATGGAAGAATAATAATAAAGGGTCATGGAAAGGGTTAAAATTAAAAGGTCATGGAAAGAGTCATGAATAATAATAATCGATGGAAAGGGTTAAAAAATAAAGGGTCATGGACGAACAGAAACGAAGGAGAAGGTTTGGGTATAATTTATGGTCGAAGGCTAATGTAGGAATTTCTAAGAATTAAATGGAAAGAAAGAAAAGGCTTAACCTTTATTTCTCTGGTCAGATATATGGAATCGATTTAGGGCAGAAGCTAAAGGCAAGAAAATAGCAGGAGAGGTCGAACAGGGCGACACACCCCGCGCCTGGTGGTCGTCCTAGATTCTGGCATGGCTCTGGGGCGCGGCATGGGTCGCCTCGGCCATTCTTCCAGCTGCTTAAGGTCTTCTTCCAGTCTGGCGATGGTTCTTCAAGCAGCAGGTATAGTTTGATCTTTGGCAGAAGAAGGCAGGAAAGGGAGATGTTTTCTGATGCAGATGCGACTCACCCCGCGCCTGGGAGGTCTTCGAAAGTTTGGGTTGAGGCCAGGGCGCGGCATGAGTCGCCCTGAGCCCTGTTTCTACTTATCCGGTTTGCCCTATCTATTTTTGATGGAAATCTATTCCTGCTACATGTCTCTACTTACCGTTATGATCTTCTGATGGCGTCTCATTTCCGGCTTGTGACTAAATATCTTCCAGCTTTTCTTCACTTTCGGCCTGCTAAGAATCTGCTTGCCACAGATTTAGAGCTGAGCTGCAATGTAAGTTTCTATTAAGCCTATTCAAGTAAAGGCTGGTAATGCTGCGGTTAAGTAAGTTTCGAATGGAATTTAAGTAAAGGCTGTTAATAAGTTTGTTGCTTATAATAGTTGAAGCTACTAATTACATTCTACTCGTTCCGGCTCTAAACATTAAACTGTAATGCTTTCCAGCATCGTGCCTATGCTTGTTAATTCTAATATATTTTTGTGTTTTACTAGCATAACTTGCAATGCTAGGATATTTTTGTGTGTTTTACTAAGAAACTAGAGATCTATCAATACCAATACTTACTGCGCACAGTTTGATGATTACAATGGCTTAAATACAATCTATTAACACAATATAATGTTTTAAGCTCGTTCTTTTTTTTTTTACGTTCACAACGCTTCAATACTTATCTAGCATTACTCATAGCTACCTGAATCCAAGTTAAAATACTATTCTATAAGCGCTAGAAAATTTAATATTCCATAATAACTTTGTAGAAGCACTGTAGCTTTACAATTTTATGGAAACACGGAGACTTTATAGATTCTTAAGCAAAGTTTAATAAATAGTCTAAACATATAGAATGAATATCTTTGAACATACACATTTACTACTAATTATGACAAGATTTCGTGATTCTCTTACTCTTCAAAAATAACCCAATATCTTTTCCCTCCGTATTCGTTTCGCCAAATTCATGTCTTTCGGCATAACAGTGACTCGTTTTGCGTGAATAGTGCAGAGATTTGACTCCTCAAACAACTGACACAACTCCGCCTCAGCTGCTTCTTGGCAAACCCTGAGCATCATAGGGGTAACCCTATACTGGGTCATAAATTCCTGCATAACTTCTCGCACTAGCCTCGAAGGGGGCTCTTCGAATCAAGAGATTTACGCATTGTTGAAAATGCCTAATTTCTCTTAGGGCCCTGGAGTGCTTCGAGTTTGGCCCATGCTTTGCCGGTTTCTTCGACTCCTCCGGTCGAGGCGGGGGTCTCCGAACATCCGTTCGAGGTCTTCCTCCTTTTACAAATCTGGGAATCTTCAGTGTGCTATACCAATGATTATAGGCAACCCATTGTTCCATATATGCACGGTAATCTTGCAACTTCCTCCGGTATTCCCGATCTTTCTGGAGACTTAATGGTCTCTCCCCTGCTCTGTACTTCTTATCTGATTTCGCATGGGTAGTCCATTTCGGATATGGTGGTGGCGGTGCTATCGCTTGCTCCGGGAGATTTTGTTCTGTTTGCTCCTGATGTCCTTGATCACGAATTACTAGACTCGAGTTACCATACCTATCAAGGCGGCGTTTAGATCGTCTCTCCCGTGCAATTGACTCCTCTTGTTCCTCTGAGTCCTCTGTGGCTACGTGTGTTACTTTTCGCTTACCCCGGCGCACTTCCCTCCTTTTTCGCGATTCAGAGTCCTCTCCCTGCTGCGATTCTTCTTGTTCTTGTGATTTTGACTGTTGTTCTTCTGACGACGACTCCGCATAATCTACTAATACCACCGTCTCGTCTTCCCGTGAACTCCGTTCATCGGATGATTCTTCGCTCTCGCTTCTCGGATGTTTCTCAGGGTAAATCTGCTTGCCTATGCTTACGTGTCGAACACCTTCACGAGCTTGGTATTTCCTGGCGGTGGATTTCGTACGTGCCATATCAAACTGCTCTGGAGTTGGACGGAAATTCTTAGAGATCTCCTTTTTTGAGAGAAGGTAACTCAGAAGGGATTTAAAGAACAGATTAAGGCAAAATTATTGTGGCCAAATTAGGGTATATATGGGGGTATTTACGGTTATTTATTCCTACCACCTTTATTTACATTGACCCTATAATTTTAGAACCCTAAAATTCTCTAATGGTCCCTAGGTTATTTATTGTGGATTTACACCACATTCCACCGGGAAGTCTATTTTAGCCAATTCTATTTTTTTTTTTTTCATCAAGCTTTAGAATTCATGGATTCTATTACTATTATTTTCTAAGTTAGACTTTATTTTAAGGATGACCTTATCCATGGAAAATTTTTCCATTCGAGGTTCAATATTGGGATTTGCACCCCAACTTTTTACTAGGCCAGTTAGTTTTCTATCATAAGGTAATGGCCAGTGCTTGATCTTGGTCAACCAAGATCAAGGCTCTGATACCATTGTGACACTCCTTGCGCTATATACGACAGCCCGCCGTATACATCGAAGGACCTTCCCCATCCAACGGCACCCGTCGTATGGGCCCTCTGTCTAACGCGCGTCTGGGGTCCAGACGATCGAGTAGAGGACACAGAGGCATTAGAGGAAAAATGAGATCACATTTCGTCCCATTAAGGGATGCTTAAAATGCCATGTCAGCTTTTTAAACTGTCCAATAAGAGAAGAGCTCCAGTATATCTCATTCCAGTATTATGTGGCAGCCTGTAATTAATGCAGCTGCAACTAACTTCTGTAGTATCATTTTTTCATTATAACTTTTGATCCAAAACTCCGATTCAAAAACTTTTTGTAGCAATGGGTTCGTCTTCACAAGATCTATCTAGTGATAACCCATTTATATATCTTTTACGATATAAATATATAAGAAATAAGCAAAAAATCATATTTTTTTAAGGTTAACACATATGACCATATTGAAATACATCATAACCATATATCATTGGAAAGATCTTTTCATTCCGCATCTAATGCAACAAACGTCGCAACATTTTGACAAGTCGATCAAAAGTTATGGGGGAAAAACGACAGCAATGAAGTTGTTGGTGCTGCATTAATTGCAGTTAATAAAGGGTAGCCATTCCATTGGAGGATTCTTATGGGGATGAAATGAGATCTCAAATTTCCTCTAATGTGTCATTCTGTCCCGTCCTCTATGGGTTCCCTATGTCAGCGGAAGCAAAATATATAACATAAGCACTAGCAATAATAACAATAGACTACCTCGAAGGGTAGTGATAATCCATCTATCCATGTCATCAAATACAACAATACAATGAATGCATCAAATACATCAAATAGAGGCTCCTACCCAGGGCTCAGACTCAAGGGGAGTCGGTGGCTACCGGGGGCCTCGGATAGAAACAGGGCCAGGAGTTATGGCAATGACTTGGGCTGGCAATAGACAATGGCTAGGGTTGACCACTCCATCCGCCCCTCCTGTGCGTACCTTGCAGATAGGCTAAATCAGGCTCAAGGCGTGGATCAACCTGCTTGGGAGACGTAATCCCATGGTATCACCCATCGAGACTACTCCGGTTTGCATCTCCCGGTCCGATGAGGTAGGAAGGGTTGCATCTCCCCTCCCGAGTCACGGTGGCTCCATGGGCGCTAGAGGATCGTGGGCGACACACGTCCATACCCGCGAACTCCCCAAAACAAAGAGCCAAGCCGACGACACTTGCAACTCTTGAGAGTCAGGGCGACACCATTGACCCAGGAAGTGTCGGTCCCATACCCGGCCCACACGAAGTGACCGACTATGAGCCTAGCCCGCTATGGGACCCCAGTAGCCGCGCTCAGCAAGGTCCTCCCTCCACTTTGCCACTGACCCCGTTGTGTGGTGCTCAGTCACTCCATAGCCTCCGTAGCCAGGTGGGTTCTATGCACAGGCCGCAAATAATGGGAACTAATGGATCTAAACTAGGAGCATCATCTAAATAATTGCTACTAGGTCTTTACCCCCCTTCCCAATACACAAGAGGTGCAAACATAAGATCAACTAGCATCATATCAACATAATCTTGATAATAAAAGAGAATAACAACTAATCCTAATCACATACATCTAACCTATAGTTAGGGTTCATTGATTAGGGTTCATGTTCAGAGCAATAGGTTCTAGAATAGCTCTACTACAATGCTGACCTGCCTTACGATCTTGTTGCCGCTAATTCCACCAGTTCTCCATCTCGGCAATCTAGCTGCTGCAACCCAAAGGCGTCGAAGGCGGTCTTGGTCCAACTCGATCCGAACCGGGTGGGTCTGAGGTTGGTGGAGCCGAAAGTGGCTAGGGTTTAGGGTTTAGCCTTTTATATGTTAGGGTTTACATGAGTGCCACTTGGCTCCTATAGGTGTGTCTATGTGGCGGTATGCCTATAAGGTGAGGCCATATGGAAATGGCTTCTTACCTTAGGTTGGCTAAGTTATAGATAACTTAGTCATTACCCCCACATTGGTTGTATACATGTCTAGGGATGTAGAAATGTATGGTGACGTGTCCGTAAAATATACGTACTTATGCCATATATTTTAGGGGAACGTCACATGGGCTAAATGAATTGATTTAAATGTCTAGGATTTCTATGGTCTAGGATTATCTTCTCTCTCTAAAAGTTAAGCAAGCAAGGAGAAATAAAGTGTCCAAGATGTAGTGCCATGTCATCATTCCATGGTGACATGTCATCATCAAAAGATGCCATGTACCATCCACATCATCACCAAGCATGCTACGTCAGCATACACATGTTATCTACCATAAAAACCTTTTTTCGCCATGTTTGACTTAAGAAAAGTCATCTTGATACATAAGGTGACATGTCATCATTCCATGGTGCCATGTCATCACTCTATGGTGTCATTGCCAAACACTACAAACATTGCAAATCCGAGTGATCAGTCAAATCTGAGGCGACGCGAGGTCGACCCTCTCCTCCCACGTGGCTGCGGCGGGGTTTCGCGTTGCACAGAGGCTACACGACGTGGCGTTGAAAAGTTACGCACCCGTGCTCCCGCCTGCTGAGCTGCATAGCCCGAGTTTTCACTGTACTGTATCGCTGCCCTACGCATACTGTCATCTTGTAGAACTAGGATCCATGGGCGGCGTTCCAGATCCGCAGCGTGAGACGCGAATGGCTGGTGGTAGAGGACCTTTCCTGCATGTGCCCAGGCCTCTATGTTCTCCTCAAGGCTGTCCCAGTCGGCCATTGCGCCACCGCCTGAAACATAGTCACGTTCGAGCCAAGGCAAGTGAGTGCACAGACATTTACAAGCATAATTAGACATGACATTCGCTCACCAAACATTCGATACTTGTTGCAGAAACGCCACACATCCTCCTGGCTCATGTCAAACCGATATGTGACACGCTCGACTACGGTGGTCTCCTCCCTGAGCATGGGACCCATTTGCCGCCATGTCCCACACAACCTTTGTCTGCTTTCCGCGTTTCTCATTAACCGCATGCTCTTTTCTATCGATTAGGGTGGCTGGTAGAGACCATACCTCTGGCGCTTGAAAGGATCGTGCCGGAACGCACAAAGTCACAAAAATATCCGTCCGCGCATTGTCCTCTGCTGCATGACCATTCGGCCCGTCTTGTCTTGAAGCCTATATGTGCAGCCACGCTCAGGACTCCTCCGCACCTGCGCCAAAAGTTGTGGGCCTGCACCTGGGTTCCTCCACCCGGTGGCGGGCAAAATCGCTCCACCCTCATCTTAGGCCGCCACCCCCGCCCGCGCGATGCGTGTGGATGTGCACAAGAGACGGACGCAGGGTCTCGCACTCCGCACCTCTCCCACTCACGATGTCAATGGTGGTGATTGCTAGTCTCATATTGAGGGAAGTCACTATCCTTCATGTACATGCGAACCTTGCAATCGGCACACCCAGCAGCACTGGGTCACGTATTCAAGCGGGATCAGGTGCCTCGCTATGCACATCTCCCCACCGCGGATCTTATTTACGCCAGGTCTGCGTCTTCGACAAGTCGGCCATTGGCAATGTTGCATTAAGGCCACTACATTGTTCCAATCCTCCACCCAAGGCACACACTTATGTGGATCTTATCCCACCTTATGCAAATAGGAAACATGGCCAAACTTCACGTATAGCCCCTCACGGTATTGCTCCCACCGTCCCTCATATCTATGCCACTTTCGGAAACAACATGCCCGGTTTGGTCTCGTGGAAGGGAGGAAAATGGGGTCTGCGATCCCGATGTCGCCCAGGATACTGAGGCCTACCCTCGTTGACGGAAGCAATCATAAGATCATATGTCTCTTTCAAGAACACATACCCATGACCACGAACTCCTAAGCCCGTTCACTCGCCTAAGCCCGGTTACGCGGATCGGGATACATCTGAACCACCTCCTGCACGACATTGGAACCACCGGGGCCACGACTAGCACTTGTGGTAACGGACGATGTAGAGCTATCGGCATCTGATTGGTCAGATGAATCCTGCCAGTAGTCGCTATTGCCATCATCTGAAAGCTCGCTCATAGAGCCCTCATCCTCATAATCTGAATCCGACATTCTAACAAACCCTATCAAACAAGCTGCACTATGCCGGGCAGAACTCAGAAACTACGAAGGCGGATCGCTTAAGCGCTCCTTTGACACATATGGTAGACCCGCAGGCTTTGTTTTATATTGAATGGAAAATCGCTTACGCGATTTTTTTTTTATTTTTAATTCTTAAAAAAAATCGAAAATCGCTTAAGCGATTTTCGCTTTTTTCAGACGCTGATGTCCGGCGTCGGTATTGCTACGGATGACGGACGCGCTTAAACAGCGATTTTTTTTTTTTTTGTCGTACCGACAGACGCCCGACTTCGCGAAAATCGCTTCTTTTTTTAAAAAAATCACTGGCAGTGATCGCATTTTCCGCCAGGGTCGGCGCTGACAGACGCTGATAGGCGAAAATCGCTTAAGCGATTTTCGCTTTTTTTTTTAAAAAATCACCTGGCCAGGTGATCGCATTTTCCGGCAACGGCTTTTTAAAAATCGCTTAAGCGATTTTCGCTAATTTGAATAGCGATTTTCCCAAAATCGCTTAAGCGATTTTGGTCCGCGCGAGACCCCGATTTCGGGAGCCAAAAAAGGCACGATTCCCATAAAAGTAGGGCGAAAATTTTCTTTTCTTGGACTGTACAGAACCTACTTCATCATCGTGGCATTACTTTTGAAATTCCTAAAATTTCGCTATTTTGCAAAATTTCGCCCCTAAAATCATCACTGCCAAGGGCTTAGAGTGTAGGTGCACGGTGCAATACAAGTATTACTTGAACATTTGTCATAAGTACATTCTTGTTTCCATTATCTATTCTTATGGATAGTGTGACAAACAAATCTGTGCTGCAGAAGTCTTTTTATTCATCTTTTATGTAAATGCAGAGGGATGCTACTAAATTATTTAAAAGTGGACATAAGCAAATAAATTTGCTATATTTGTTAAAGCTTCTCTTACTGTTCCAGTGTTGAAGGCTTTGCAATGTACAAAGATATGGCTAGAGCAACGTTCATGCACTTTAAAGTTCATACAAGTTTAAGAATTCAACAAAGAACTTGTAGGTTAAAGCTAGATTACTCTAGGCTTGGAGTCTTGGTCTTAAGATTGTATGCATCAAAGAAATGACATATGACTCACTTGTTTCTTTGTAGACATATTTCAATCTTCAGAATTTGGACATCCAGTTTCATCTTCACATGGTGTGAAGATAATTCAACTTGGCAGGCATCTGGGTTCCATAGTTGTTAGTCATTTTCAAGTAGAAAATACACAATCGTATTGGCTCTGTTCCTGGATGCATATAAGAAATGCAAAACCAAATTGCAAAATAACTCATCAACAGATTTTTATCTTATTGATGAATCATCATCGAATGGAAGGCTCACTATAGATAAGGTTAGATGCTATTTTATTGTTCTTTAAATGTCTCCATGATGATTTAGTTTCTCCAACCCTTCCCCACAAGCACTAACGAATACAACCTCCCTAAGAAAAATGTACTTAACAAATATCATTTATAAACAAAAGTGCAAACCCACAACAAAATCCTTAATAACACTACCCAACCCTTGCTTGCCTAACACCCATGTGCATTACATTTTTATCACATTAAGGTTAATTTTTTGGAAATTTAGCTTTTCTCCAAAGCATTGTATGAGCTAACCTCTAAAATTCCATATACACTCATATATTTGGTATATTCTACCACCAAATAGAATACGTCATTTATTAGGCAAAAACTTTACAATGTGTGCACATTTTTGCATCCATCTCAGAAAGCTAGGAGCATCATCACTAGAATCCTCACTTTGCATTTCTGGATATTATGTGCAAAACCCCAGCTAACCTTTGCTCCAAGTCTGCCCTTCTCCTTTTTTTTTTTTTTTTTTTGAAAGATATAAGAAAAATATGGTGTCCTTTTTAATAGTTGACAACCACAACTAAAAAAGTGAGATCTTTTAGCAAAAGCAAGATTGCAAGGAGAATAGAAATCTTTTTTCATAACAAACAGCGTTCAGAAGCGGGCATCCATTTTTTTGGCGACTACAATAGATCCAAAAATGTTTTGCAAGAAGTGCTATTTTTACATACAGAATAGGGCTTCTGGACGACGATGTAAGCAGGGTTTTAGGCTGCCGAATACATCAATTTAAGAGCTATGGCTCTGTTGCAAATTGATCTTGCTCTTTTTAGTGCCTGATCTCTGTATGCTTTGCATAATAGGTACACACAGCTCTAACATAGCTAGAGCTCTCGAGTTCTATCTAAGTTTGAGCATTTTTTTTTTTTTGAACATCTAATACTGGCATGCAGCATGCTATCGCATAAAAGCTTTCATGTCAGGGGCTTCTACCAGTTTCAATTAGACTGCACCAAATTCTCACCAAATTTGTGAATAACTGTCATTCTATCATTATTGATCTTTTGAATCATTGAATTTGGAGTTTGCGGGCATAGGTAGGATCTTCACCATGAAATAGAGGAGCAACAAAAACAAATTCTTGAGATGGCCATTTTGAGGGTTGGTTTATGTGTGCACAGAAAGATGAAAAAGATTACAAATGTTCCTAAGAGGGAGGAAAAAGATTTAGTTGACATTTGTAAGAATAAAATAGAATAGAATAGATTATAGGATGGGGCTCGCATGAAACCAACAAACCGCCCATAGATAGGCTTCTCATTCATCTCAGCAGATTTTCTACAATGGTGGACAGTGGGTAGCCGCACACATGCGAACTACCCACGAAAAATAAAGGGAAAATCCAATTATATCATTTGGACCCCAAAAAAATACAATGCTAATAGATGTGTGGCTGATGTACCTGCCGAAAGCTTATCACCGGGATTAAAAAACCCCGCCCTTTCGGGTTTTCGAGGAAAAACCATAGTGATAAGCCTTCGGCAAGGGGCTTGGACAAACGTAAGGCATAGAAATCGCTCCCAAAAAACCCCCGCATGGAGAAATCGAAATCGATGTGCTTTCGCCAACCCTGTACACCGCACATCACCAACACAACAAAACGAGACAACACAAACATACCAGGAGGGAAAGCATCACCCGGGGGTGAAAAAAGCATCACCCAAATGTGGTGGAAGAAAAAACATGATAAACAGTAAATTTGAGCACAATACAATAAACAAAAAAGGGGGGGAGGGTGGGTTCAAAGAGAATAAGGTACTGCTGAGAGAAGAGGAAGCGCCGATGAGACGTTGATGCAGAATCGCGCCTAAAATAGCGAAACCCCAACCAGGAAGGGCATGCGCCGCATGCATGCATGCATGCAAGACATGCATGCTCGCCCCATCCTAGAATGTCGATCCGATGTCTCGGATCGACGAGATTTTCTAACGTCCATGAAGACCAAGAGGCCATGGGACCCATACAATGGCCTAGTACAACCATTACTACTAGGATTAAAAGACCCCTGCCTTGAAAGGTTTTCAAGGGAAAAATCTTTGCAGTAATGATGATACTACACAAGCAAGAAGAAAATATAAATAGGCGATGATGACTACTGAGAGCTCGGTAATTGAAGACGATCATCTAGAACCTCAAGTATATATAATGCCAAGTCATACACAGAGGAAGAATTATATCAGTTGAGAAATTATATGCTGCATAGCTGAAGCAAAATAGGTATATATATATGAAAAAAAAAACTCTATAGTTGTAGTTGTTTCAGGGATATATTTAATAGTTTACGCTACATTTTGAAGTTGCAATGCTTTTTTACCCTACATCTTCCATAAACAACCATAACAAAATAGTAACAAAAAGGTCTATTGCTTCAAATAAAAACATCTTTATTGTTTTTCACCTATACATTTCATCTCCATCTCTGGAATCATCATGACGCAGAGTATTTTGTTAGTCTCTATCCCATAGTTTTTGTCTTTTTCCCGGGCACGCTGAAATCTAGCTTGTTATTATCTTTTGCAGGAAGCTTGTTCTTTCTGGCTCTTGAAAAAATAGAGCAAAAAGATCTTCGAAGGTGGAAAACACAGAATTGGCTAAAGCAAAGTTTGTTGAAGAAAGAGTTGTTAGTTTTTCGAGGTCCTATATAAAGAAGCTATGGTGTAATTTGTGTTCTTGATTGAAGCTATGGTAGATTGATGTAGCATACCTGTATAAAGAAGAAGAAAGAGAAAAATATAGCAAAACAATGGAAAGTGCAATGTAAACAGGGGAAAGTACACCTTGTCAGCAGTCATTGCTGCCACAGATTTTTTTCCTCAAAAACCCTTGGGGGTGGGGGTTTTTTAACTCGGACAGTAATATGCATGCTGCCTCACGTATTGGATCCCATAGAACGATTGGCCTCCCTTGACGCTAAAAAAACATTCATTCTATATAAAATGACGAAAATTGTTATGCCAAAATGTTGAATCCAACTTCTGTTCCGGAATGGAAAGGATACCACGTGGCATCACGAGATTCACCCTCAACTCAAAATGGTGACCCAACTTCCATATTAAAACACAATTGCATGCCCACATGATCCAACGACAAGGAAATCGTATATCCACAGATATTGTTTATCATTTAATGCATAAATTGCATTTTGCATTTGATTGATTAGCTTATTCTTTTCTTCTATCATTGCTCTCAATTATAAGAAAGAGCAACCAGATCCATGACTAGATTCAACATCTACATCACAACGCATTCATTGTGCCAAATCACGAAGGAAGTGAGATGAAGATAAAGATGAAGTTATAACATATTGCTTTGTGTTGAATGCTATAAATAGTTAGGCAATAAATGACAAAAAAAAAATTTCAAACTGATCTAAACTATGAACATGATCTAAACTATGACATAGTACGAAGGGAGAAGCCAAAGTTTTGTTCCTCAATCCTTGAATTTGGCAAAAAATTACCATGCATTTTTAGATTTTGAGGCTTCTAGATCCTTGTGCTAACAAGCAGAAAAGTTTCCCACTTTAGTTTCTCACCACAAGAATCCATGGAGGCCAAAGGCTGCTGTTAAATTCCAGTTGAAAAATGTTGTGTATGGGTGTTGCAAACTTTATGACTTTCAGAATAATGGGATCAATCTGCTCTATCTTTATGGTAACTTTTACTTATGTTCTATTTGTTTTATTGTGATGAAATTCAAAAGCTACAGGTGATGAAAGCCTCAAATGAATTCTAGTTTTTTTTTTTGAATTCTAAAATTTTTTGTCATATCGGGAGGGGGAGGAGGAGGGGTGACATCCCTAAGGCCCAGAAGAGCCAAATTTTGCAACACAAACCATTAACATCAACATATAAAAATTAAATCCCCCAACACATAACAACCAACACATAACAACCATTGACATTAACAACCAACACATAACTACCATTGACATTAATTAACACAACCATTGGGTCCAACACATTTAAATTAAAATCCCCCTTAAACCCCTTTGGTTTGGGTGCATATTCACATGGGGGTGACTCGGGGGCAACAAGAGCCATTTGGATAGGCAATATTCACCCCTTATTCCTTAATCTACACCGTACATAAAGTTCCTCGTTTGTGGGGTATGCAAGCACAAAATTTGCTATACTGTATAACAAGATTCGCAAAATACTATAAGATTTCAAGCGGAATACTATATGGTGTTGGTTTCGTACGTGCAAAATACAATTATGAGGGCTCTCCGCCGCCCTCGTCACCCCCGTGTGAATATGCACCCAAACTAAAGGGGTTTAAGGGGATTTTAATTTAAATGTGTTGGACCCAATGGTTGTGTTAATTAATGTCAATGGTAGTTATGTGTTGGTTGTTAATGTCAATGGTTGTTATGTGTTGGGGGATTTAATTTTTATATGTTGGATGTTAATGGTTTGTGTTGCAAAAAAAAAATTTTTGCCCTTCTTTTCGGGGCCTTAGGGATGTCATCCCCCTCCTCCCTGGTGACAAAAAATTTTAGAATTCAAACCAAAAAAAAACTAGAATTCATTTGAGGCTTTTATCACCTGTAGCTTTTGAATTTCATCACAATAAAACAAACAGAACATAAGTAAAAGTTACCATAAAGATAGAGCAGATTGATCCCATTATTCTGAAAGTCATAAAGTTTGCAACACCCATACACAAACATTTTTCAACTGGAATTTAACAGCAGCCTTTGGCCTCCATGGATTCTTGTGGTGAGAAACCAAAGTGGAAAACTTTTCTGCTTGTTAGCACACGGATCTAGAAGCCTCAAAATCTAAAAATGCATGGTAATTTTTTGCAAGCTTCATTCGGAATGAGCCATAAAACAATATCCAATAGCTCAATCCTGTATTAATCAGCTGGTAGGATGTGAAAGCCTACCAAACTTGGCCGGAAAATTGCTGTTTTAGCATAGATAACTTAACCAAACATATCCATATCATACACTATCAAAAAGAACTCGGAGAGAGCTTTTCAAAGCAATAAAAATCATCTCAAACAGAGCTCTGGATCAAAAGTTATGATAAGAAATGTGTTGCCGACAGGGAAACTGCACTACATGCGCCCTTCAAGCCCTTCATGTGTCTATATGCACCACACACACAAAAAGAGGGCTTTTGTTGTGAGCCATTGGTTGTTGACCATTATGCACCACACGCACAAAAAAGGGCTTTTGTTGTGAGCCATTGGTTGTTGACCATTGGAAAAAAAAGGCTAAAATCAATGGCTCAGAAATGGTGCACTCTAGATGTACGCATTAGTACATCCATTTGAATACATCATGAAATCATAGAAAAACCTTAGTGAAAAGCGTACAAAAACATAAAGAAAACCCCCTGTTATTATGCTACATATTTTCCACAACAGTCTTATTTTATGAATATCACATTGTTATAAGACATCATTTCAGGCTCTATGCCATACATTAGACATGTCTTTAAAAAATCAGTTTTCGATTGCGTTAAAATAAGGCATGCAATATTACCATAAGACATGATTTTTCCACTATGCGAAATTGGACATAACTGGAAGCTATGAAAACTAAAATTTCAAAGAACGAAAAGCAAAATTCAACTTCGATCTGTCCTGCTATTTCAGTTTCGGCCGGTCATGCTTTCGACCTGTCATTTTTGCTTCAATTTTGACCTGCTCCAATTGACCTCGGCAAACTCGACTTGCCCTGCTCTTCCTTTTTTGACAAGCTCTGCTCCAATTTCAGCCTCAACACATGGGTCTTTTTTTGTTGGTGGTGTACAAAAAAGCGAAATTGCAGCACCTCCTCAGCACCTCGTCCAAGCGCTGCTTTTTTGCCTTCGACGGGCCGTACAGTTCAGTGAAGACTAGCGACGGGCATGCATGAAAGCTGCCACTGAATCATCGTGAAGGGTTCCGACGAGCCTCGTAATGCGCGTGAAATCACCTCTGGCTATGATCCTCAATGATGTCGAAAATTCATAGCCTGTTTGTGGATTTCAGTTTTGGATTTGCTTATTCCAATCAAGCACTTAGTTTTGAGTCTGTTTGACCTTTGCGTTCAGTCCTGCTTGAATCAATCGGGCGCCTATTGCTTTTTCGTTATAGCAATGGATTACATGCTGAAGAAGGTAAATAATCGATTTTTTTTGGGGTTTGCTTTGAATTCTAACTTGTTTTCTCTTCTGTTACAGCTTCCAGTGGCTAGAACAGAGTATGAGTTCGCTACTTTTCGTGGTTTATGTGCAGATGGGAAAAAGCCCAAGCAGTTGAAGACCGAGGACGTGAGTGAATGTGATTGGCTGCAGATTTGGAGCAGCCCATTAGATAATGGGAAAATGAAGATCAGTTTGGTCAGACCGGCTTTTAGATCGGAATTGGGAGAGCTTGTCCACAAAGTTTACCAGAAGAAACTGGTAAACAATGAAGTTCGAACATAGTTTGCAAGGGCTTTTGCTTGGCAGCATACAAGCAAAGCTTTAGCAAACAAAAAAGAGTACCTTGTGAATTGGGCTTCGTTTGCAGTGGACTCCTATAAAGATTCACTGAAAAAGCCATCAGCCTCTTTTGCTGATTCAAAAACCTGAAAAGAAGAAAATACAACCACAAAAGAATAACTCAACCACAAATGAAAAAAAAATTGTGCCTCACCTATCCTGTCAAAGGTTTTCCATTCTACCAAATGTCCTGAAGTCTTGTTTAGTTCTTTAGGACACATAGGTAACTTAGACGGGCCACATGCAGTGGATTTTAGCAACATGCAATCATGAGCATATCACTCATCTGCAACATCTTTAGGACATACAATTGACCTCCACAAATCACTTGATGATTTGTAGGTCATTGCATTTGCTTCACATTTCGATCCAGCACCACGGACAAAACAAGTACAACTACAGTCAGCACCATGGATATTTTTGTCCAGCCTAATTTTGTTTAGTGCTTGTCTGACATAGGCAAGCCTCATGTGGTACACACAACAGCAAGTTTCTCTATCCTTTACTTTTTGAACGAATGGAGGTTTTAGTGCACGGAATACTGAGAAAGATACTTCAAATTTTGGATATTCTCTTCGAAATCTTGCATAAAAAGTGCACTGCATTAAAAGCAACAAGTTGTTAGCATTGTGAAGAAATGAAATGATAAATTTCAAAAAAAAAAAAAAAAAAAAAAAAACCCTCAGTTCTCTCCAGAAAGTGAAGAGCATGCATTATCTTGCTTCCTTTGCCAAGCCTAATCTTAATAACATGTTTCTTGCAGAGGCATACTCCCAGCAATTTTGGAAGCCAGCCGACCACATCTACTTACTTAAATTGTGTTTGGGGGGGTGTGTCCTCCTTTTTCCGGCCGCCGGTGGACATCGAAATCCGGCCAAAAAGCGAAATTTTGTGATCAGAAATTTGAAATCCGGCATGGAAATTTTTAGGGCAAGGGTTGAGTGACATACGTTTTTTTCTCGGCTTTAACGGATGGAATAATTTTTTGGGCTGGCTCCCCGCCATAGCCGGGAGTCACTGAAGCAGAGGAATCGCAATAAAGAGGAGTCGCTGAAGCAGATATTTTGAGCGGCCATTTTGGAATGACTATTCTTCCCTTTGCTTTCTTCTGCATCGAAATGGTTCTTGCTTGCAAGGATATCTAGGAGCGGTGATTTCTTACCGATTATTAGACATGTTTTTATTAAACCACATTGGAGACGTATTTTCCCACTATCCTCCATTCCGTCTCAAGAAGGCTCCTAACCGGCCGGATAGCGGTTTGGATAGCGAGTTGGACTTCACATTCAACATCGTAGACGATTGGTTTCTTTTTTAGGGTGGATTTTTGCCGTAAATTTCTTTGCTTCTCTTAACATATGCTCTTTCTTGTGCAAAACCGAGAATACATAAGAAACAGTTTTACAAACGACCCAATCTTTGGTCCAGGTGGATCTCAAAATTTGCTTACAGATTATTCCATTTCTTCTTATTTTATATTTGGCGACCTGGGCAAGGAAGTCTCACGATTAGTTTCAGCTCCAGTAAGGTATGAGCAGTTGAAACTAAACCCCTAAGTCAAGGTACATAATTGTTGCTGAAAGAAGATTAAGTAGGAATTATAAAGATGAAGTAGGTGGCAGGTTTGGGTGTGGCAATCAATGTCTGTTGTTTACAGAAGTTATGGCATATCCAAGTTTTTAGCTGATATAGTAGAACATCTGCATGAAGTATGTGTGTTTGTACAATAAAAGTTTGCACTACATGAACTTTTTACCATCAATGTGTGCAGTATATCGATTTAGCGAATATGAAAATTGCACAAAGATTGTGACTAGGTTCTTTTGTATGTACATTTTCTATTCTTGGAGATGGCAGGCCAATTTTAGGCACGGTAGTCTTCAAGGTCTGCATTCTTCATATTATGTTTGCAGCTTGCAATTTGAGCTATGGCACAGATGCCTTGCAACACTGCACAGTTTGAGATTTGGTGCTATTAAGTCGTATCCATTTTTTGCAGGGTTCATGCATCATATTCAGGTCAAAATCTGTGATCCAGGGCCATTTTTCTACGCTGCTTACCCAATGCTATATTACGATGTTGTATTATTTGAATCTAATTTTTTTTGCAAGGTTGCTTTGCCTTCGGAATTCTGGAAAGCATCTACATATTCTGATTTGATTAGCTACATCTTCCAGAACCTGTCTTGCTTTTCTTCAATACAAAATAGTTACTATTTTCTTCTGCTATTGCATTTGTTGCCATTCTATGCCGTCTTATACGGTGTCTTATATTTTGTTAACGAGATTTAAAGGCTTAAATTTGCTGGTAAATGTAGGTACGTCTGTCTATCGCATCATGTTGGAATATTCAGATTGATCTTCTACCATTTTCAGAAAAATAGATGCATCTAAAGGTTCGATACCTCAATATTAGTAAGACATGCCATGGCAAACTTGAAGGACGGATGTCAACAGTTTGGCCTTCCTGCACCAGAAGTGCCCTGCCACATGTTCTATCATAGAGGTATATCTCTACATCTATGCATTAATTGTTGAAAGATCTCTGGACAGTAGATTAGATTGCGCCATTCATCAGTTTATTGCTGCAAAACTGACATGTTGTTATTTCATTATTACAATAGTAATTTCATGTTTGGTTTTGCAGAGTCAAAGATGCCACACTTGGATTTTATATCTGCTGTAAGCAAAGGATTGTTAAGGTCAATCTTTTCCTTTTTTTTGGGGGGTTAACAGATTGTGGCAAGAAAAGCCAGACCGACCGTGGCAAGAAAAAGACCCTGCATGCTTGATTCATACCTTTCAAACAACTTAACATCTGTTTGTGTGCCTGCACATCCTCGACATAGTTTGACAACAAATATGATGCTCTTCAAGCTTGCTCAGCAATCGGGCACATCCACAGCCAGGATCAAAATACAATGCTTGGATGCTAGAGATTGTTATCGAGCTATAGAGATTGTTTCAGAAATTTTTTGTGATGAATGTGTTGCAACCTTTATAAGCTGTTGATTGAAGATGTTTGAAGATTGGAGATCATTTGGCTGGCCTTAAAATAAAGATGGAGATCAAGGAAATATCACGAAAATATATTATGATTGGTAATTCCAGAAACACATCAACAAAGCGCACATCAACAAAGCGATTCTATGACCATGATGCAATGCAAAAAATGTAATGAGAGGTTATGCAATGCAATACGTAATGAGAATTTATTTATGAGAATTTATTTATGAGAGGTTATTTTGAGAGATATTACCACAACTTCTTTGGCATGAACCCCATTAAGGGTACAACCCTGTCCCAAGTAAGGTCCATATTAACACACACACCACACACTTATGCAGCATCATGGCAACACAAGTGCATGTAGATTTGAGATGGACATTGATAAGAATCTATATGAATCCATAGGGTACCGACTCCATAGGATCAATCTTACATTGAAGCCCTATATGAACATTGTCCGCGTATTTATGAGCAAACGACATCGGGCACACATTTTGAGCATTGTTTTCTCTGGAAAAATCCATGAACAAAGATGATCACCGCATTAGGGAATTTCAATAAAAAAAAATAATTACAAAAGCAAATAATGCCCATTCGAATATCAACATGCGTCGTTGTCTAATTTGCATATATAGATGTTAAAAGGGCAAGTAAAGACTATCCCAGGACATTAGCCCGGCAACGCCGGGCACCCATTTACTAGTAGCTGCTTAAATTGCTGGGATTGCTCTTCAAGATTATGCAAACTGGACAGTAAATTCTTAGAATCAAATCTTGTTTCATTCTTAGAAATGGCCAAAAGGAAAGCGCTTTCCCAATTCGCATGCATTGGAAAACATCTGCAAAGAAAAGCAACAGCTGCATTCTCCCAAACAAATGGAGCTTTGGAAAATTTGCCCGCCAATTGCAAATTCCAAGCACCACCACTACATTCCAAGCTACATACCAGGGATCGCTGACTTAGACAAACAATCGACCGATCCTCCAAAATTGATCCAAGATCAACCGTTCCGGAGGTTGGGAAAAAATGGCGGGGAGGGAAAAAAAATGTGACGGGTGCCAGGACGTCACGATGAAAGTACGCAACACCCGTTAAGCACCCTATGTCGTGCACTGCTTTATTGTACACCATCAATAAAAAAAGACCCAACTAAATACGTCCATTTTATTCCTTGTTCGAATAAGTTGACGGCTTATAGTGCGGCTATGCTCTTTATCAAAGAGATATTTAGGCTGCATGGGTTGCCAAAGATTATTGTATCCGATTGTGATACAAAGTTTACCAGTAAATTCTGGAAGGCATTGTTTATGCAATTGGGAACAGAGTTAAGGTTCTCCACTGCTTTTCACCCAGAAACTGATGGACAATCCGAGGTGGTAAATAAAGTTATTGGTTCCATCTTAAGGGGATTTGTCAATGAGCATCAAGGTCATTGGAAAGAGTATTTGCCTATTGCTAAATTTGTGTATAATAATACCTATTAGTCTACCATAAAGATGACCCCTTTTCAGGCGGTCTATGGTCAGCCACGGGAGCCACTCTTTCGAGTGTGTGAGGATGTTCTAGCTGCTGATGATTTGGTTATTGAGCATAAGGATCTCATAGACTTGCTTCAAGCTCATATATGAGATGCTCAAGCATCTTTTGCAAATAAATCATCTAAGTTGCGGCAACCAATGGTTTTTAAGGATGGAGATTGGGTATGGATGAGGATCCATAAAGGCCACTTTAAGAAAGATGCGCACAAGAAGGATCTTAAGTTAGCACCTCGTTTCCATGGACCATTTCAAGTTATTAAAGTGGTCAATGAGAATGGATATCAATTAAGATTGCCTCAAGGATGGAAAATGCATGATGTAGTGAATGTGTCATTCCTGAAGGCTTATCATGGTAAGGAGTTACCTCAACTTGGGAGGTTAAGTGAGCCCAGAATTGATTGATGATTCCGAAGTCCTAGAGCCAGAAACAATTTTGGCGGATAAATCCACTAGTGGTTTGAGAGAGTATTTGGTAAAGTTTGCTCATAAAACCATCATCCAATTAAATTGGGATTATGTCAACTCCAAAATCACGCCAACCTATAGTCATTTCGTAATGAAAAATTGGTTTTTGAGCTAGTTGTTTGCAATCATGAAATCTCATTTATGTTGCATTTTCGTAGGGTACTTTTTATCTTACTTGAGATATTATAATAAAAGACACAAACTTCCTAGAATTAATAACGTTGTATCGTAGAGTGATAGACCAAAAAATTATCAATGTTACAAGTTTATTTAGGAAAATATACAACAACAAGAATATGGTTAAATCCAAAACCAATAATGCCAATTACCTGAGGTTTTGATAATAAATACAATTTTTTACTTCACCAAAAATACACTAAAAAACTTAGTTTAATTTGAGGAACATTTAATCAGAGGTTCTTTTGGTCTTGTTTTTCACCTCATGACCACATGACCTTTGGAGTATAACCATCTTCAAATTCTCAACCATTGCGATGAATTATAGATGTCGAAGCACCAAGGACGAGCTTATGGCGTCGAATCTCCATTACATCCGGTCGAATTTAGCTCTGAGTCTGGCTCCATTGATGGGCCTTTGAAGTGGCCTAGGATGGACCAAACTAAGATTGACACTCGAAATTCCCCAGTTTGTTTCTAAGCATGAACAACAAGATGAAAGAAAAACTTCTTTGAAAGTTGATGATTTTCAACGTAACCAATTGTTTAGATTTTCCAAGCTATCCTTAGAGTTTCCTTAGAAAAGGCCCTCGTGACTTATCGATTCAATGATTCGGTACCTCTTGTTCAAACTCGTCATCAAGTTCCTCTAATTTTCTACATGATCCAAACAACTAAAACCTGGTTATGAAACAAAACAAATTACGCAAAGCGTGTATTAGCCAGCATAATATTGCAGATAGAACCTGGCTATAGAACAAACAAATCACGCCAGGCGTGTATTAGCCAGCATAATATTGTAGGTAGAACTTGGTCATGGAATAAACAATTCACGCCAAGCGTGTATTGGCCAGCATAATTCACGCCATGTGTGTATTAGCCAATATAATATTGTAGAGGACATTTGGTTATATAAAACAAAACAAATCACGCTAAGCGTGTATTGGCCAGCATAATCATCCTATAGATGTGAAGCTTAGAAGACAGGAGAAAATCCAGTTAAAAAAAAAAAACCATATTGGAAGTTCCAGACAGAGAGTCTTGCCTTACTACTGTGATGAAGCCATCATGAATCTTTCATGTTGCTAAGTTGCAAATTACTCAAAAATAATTGCAAAAGCATGTGCCTGCAAATCACGCTTGGCGTGTTTTTTATTTCCTCTGCATCTGAAACCATGGATCATGTACCTTGTTTGCATGAGAAATAAACCCAACTCCAAGAACCCTTAAAAACTAAGCAGAAACTTCGATCTGATTTAGAAAAACACAAGCTTATGTACATGAAATTTTATCCTACAGATTTGAAATTACCTCGAACTTCAGGTGTCGAAATTAGAACATCAAATACAGGAGAACGAACCTGACCACAACATGGAGCAATCAATCAGGTCATCACATGACGGATTCCCAACAATGGAGTTATCTGCGGGTCCATTTGCTCAGACCCATTGGCTCAAACCAAAGCATTTGCAGACCCATCGGCTCAGAACACAAGATTTGCAGAGATCCATTTGCCACCAATGCGCTTAAAGCTTTTGCACATGCCGGTTTGCACCATATTGATTTGCTAAAAGCTCAAAGCTAGATGGATTTTTTCAAATCTCAGATGGATTTTGACTAGAGGAATATTGGGCAGACCGTTCTTGCTCAAATGGCCTTGCAGTAGACGAGCAGACGAGTATGCGTTCAAAGATGACAACATTTGGAGGGCAATAGAACACCTGTTATTTCTAAAATGGGCAGATTGGAAAGAGCGTACCTTTGCCGGATTAGATGGGCACAGACATTAGAATGAAAGCCTTGAATCAGCAAAAGAGCCGATCTAGAAAAAAACCTTCAGAACGGAGATAAAACTATATCTTTAATTTGCTACAGACTGTATAATGAATTTGCTCCAGACTAGAGGTGCTGGTAACCCTTGATTTTTGCAGCATATTGTTCTGCTATCTCCGTCCGATCAACCTTGCCGCGTGCGCAGTCTGCTGTTGCAAAAGGTACGATTTTCTTTTGGTGATTCAACTGCTCTTACTTTCATTCCGGCGATTTGATGATCCATTCCGACGATTCAACAGACTTTGTTTTCCACTCTGAGAGCTTTTCCCAGATTCAAACGCTGTTTATCTGGATTAATGTCGCAGAACAACAATGTACACTGTTTTTTCTGTATACGAAATGGCCGTCCGTCTGAAGCTTTGGAATCAGCAACTGTGGCGCGTCTGCTGACCCAACAGAACGATTGATTACAAATCCAGGGAGCAATGTTGATGACAAATCCAAATATCAAATCTGCAAAGTGAAAGGATGCAAGAAAAAGCCATGGATCGAGCAAGAAGATACCAGAGAAAGCACAAAAAGAAGCACAAAATGTGAGTTCGAATTTTGTGCATTTTGAATTTGAATTGTGTGACGTGGCCGAATCTAAATGATAGCACCCAAACACAGGGTAGAAAGACTTGAACCAGGGATTGACTTGAACCGTATGCTTTGTAGAATCGCTCATTGGATTGGATGAATCAAATTTTTTTTTTCCTCGGAAAGCATCGGTAGAGCAAAGGGGCTGGCAAAGCGAAAATAAAAAGAATAGGCAAGTGCAAAATAATCTGAACTTTGCTTTGAAAGACTCATAAAGCGTCGGATGAGTAGAAGGCCTATCGATGCGAAATGTTTACGTTTACCACGATAACAATCCAAGTCCTTGTATATCGTATAATATTTTTTGATCAATCCAAAATCCTTGATCACGACCGGCAACACTACGTAAAAAGCAAGCATGCTAGGCAATGGCATGAAGAGGCGTCTATATCAATGGGGCACAAATAAATTTGGTGCTTTTCACAAAATAGGAAAAGTTCTTGGCTGAGACAGAGAAAACGGCTCCAATTCCATATCTGTAAGGTAAGATTTCTTTCGTCAATTTGATTCTTCAATAGCTTCATCTTTGCTACTTAGAAGCGGTGACATTGCAATCATTATGGGCTTCTTTTTCTTGATTTCTTTAAAGAATCTCTCTGATTTTAAAATTCTTCTGCCTAGGAGTTTTAGTCATTTTGACAACATTCTTTAGTTTTGAGCCATAAAAAAGCCACGCCAAGCGCGTACTATTTGTTTCTTATTTTTTTAGCTTATTTTATGTTGCTTGGACTCGTTTTGGAGATGTCGTGGCCTGATATAAGCATACGATATAGCCATTGAGAATTCTAATACCTAAGAATCTAGACAGTTGGGATCGAAGGTAGAATAAACTAAATAATTTTGCGTAAAGTCTTATCCATCTTATCTAAGCTATTGTTACTATGTTTGTGTAGGTACAAAAAGCACGTTCAAAATTTCTAAAGCATTTTTGGGATAACATCTATTTTTCTATCTATCTTTCTTAGTAAGTCTTCTACAGCTATACCCTTTTATCTTATATAGAAAACGTTATTGCTATCTTTATTAAGACTTCTTGCACTTTAAAATCATGTTGAATGTAGTAGCATGATTTAGATGGGTGGAAAATCTTATATATCCACTTGTTGTGAGTCTCTCTTACATGGATTTTGAGCGACTAATATCCATTCCTTGAATATTGTAGCTCTGAGTTGAGAAGATATATGCTAAGAAAGTTTTTACTTTGGAAAACTGGAGAAAGATGAGGAAAGCACTAGAAAACTGGAGGAAGAAGGCTATGATATCATTGGGGGTGCTTGAAGAAAGTTGAATAACTATGTAAATTTTTGATTCACGTTTTTATGATATGGTGCTATATTGTGAAATATTGACTATTTTGTAAATAACATGATATTACGTTTTCATAATTTTGAGGTGAAATGTGTGAATTTGAATATGCTACTAAAAACATGCAATATGAAATTTGTCCCAAAATTAAGACATAATCCCAATTTAATTGAATGATGGTTATAAACCTTTGGAGGACGCTTCATGGGTGCGTGGCAATGTTTTAGAAGCTTATCCGGATATTCTTAGGGAATATAAAGATCGGAAAGCAAAGGAAGCCGAGAGACAAGAAGAAGTCCAAGGATAGGCTTCTACTAGCCGGTCTAAGCGAGGGCCAAGGAAGGACTATGCTCGGATGGCTAAAGGTATGTAAACACCCTTTTGCAGCAAAGGACTGCTGCAATGTCAAGAGGGAGGGAATGATATATGCCAAGGACGTGGCAAAAGGCTTTAGGCCTTTTTCGGCCATGTGGGCCTTTGGACCTTTGGGCTTTTGTCCAAAGGAGGCTTTGGTCCAAAGAGGGACCAAAGGGGCATGCATGCTATATAGTTGCTCAGGGGAGAGCTTTGGAGCAGCTGTGTCTTGGCTGAGGACTCGTGGTTGGGTGGTGAGATAGCATGCCACGTCAAGAGTCCATTTTATAGAGGGCAATAAACAGGTGGCCAGAAAAATGGCATGTGGACGGATAAGAATGACATCCATAGTTATAATGTATGTAAATGACATACATAGTTATAGTTTAAATATGGCACCTACAGTCTCAGCCGCTGCTGCCTTTTTCGCCAAGATATGTTTATTGCATGCAAATGCTTGATCTTTTGTAATGAAATGGCAGATATCCTAGTTTCTGGTGCTCCCGTGCAAGTTTTAAATTATTACCTTTGGATTTGTGGTTTTGGTAATATTCAATCTGCGGTGAATTTTGATGAGGGAATGCAATTCCCAAACTGTATTTTTTGGTTTCTCATATTACAATATTGAAAGAAGATGACGAGATGGATCAGATTAATTTATTATTGCTTGGATATATCACGAGAGAGAGAATGGGAATTTCTGCTATCTAAGGCTTGAAGGATGGCGGAACGATTTAGAACTGGTTTCAGAAAATGAATTTACATTGTGGGACACATATGAGGTGTGGGAATGGGATGAAGGAGCATGAGAAGAGTTGCATAATAATGTAGTTAAAGTTTGTATTTGCACACAATTTTGTGCTGGGCGAGGTCGAAAATAGGATGCCAAGGGTTTGTAAATAACATTGATTAAATGGAAACACAGGCTCAGTCACCTGAGCACCTCGAGTTGCACCTGAGCACCTCAAGTTGTAGTTGGAAGCACAATCACGAGCATAATCACCTCAACAAGCCAAGCCATTCAATCAACAATTGCCTCTCCAACAACCACATAATGAAGTGATTGAATGGATTGACAAATCTGAAACAGGTTGTTGCATTCAATAGTTTAAAGATCGGAAAGGGAAATGGGCTTATCAGGAGGCAAAGGCAAAGGCAGCTTTGAGTGAAAGAGGATTCAATGACAAAGATGAGCAATGCGAGACTATGTCTTAGGGAAAGAAACACAAGGATGATTACTGCTCAACACAATTTGGTCTTGAGACGCAAGATGTTGCTGGTTTTTCTGGAATATAATTTAGACAACAAGCATTAATTCTATAACATTAATCCAGATGACAACATTAATTTGTAGCAGAGTTCCAATGCAAAATCAACATTTAGAGTTCTACTTTTAGCCTCTTTGGGTACATAAAACAATCTGATACTTAGTGATCAAAAGGTACTTGAATGAGTTAGAAGGACATTGCAATGTCGATTCTGGCTGCATCAGGCCTTATATCAAACTCTACACTAGTAATGGCACTTTGAAAAATATGGAGCGGCATATTTACAGGTTTTTGTGCATAAGATAGTTCATTCTTTTGTAGTTCATTCTTTTGCTCTTATACACGTTTCAGATGCTATCCAGACTGAATATTCTTGATATTGAAAGACTAGATGCTTTAGATTCTCCAAAAATAGGCATAATCCGGCACTAGAGGCAGAGGCAAGGGCTTCCAAACTACGTGGATGAAGTTCTGCATGTAATCCGACACGAAAATCTTTGATTCTAATGCAGATTCTAGTGGCACAAATATCTTTGATGCTAATGTGGACTTTCTGTGATTTGAAATTAAAATATGCTTAAAAGTCCGCATAAAACGATCAAAATTTATTACTGGTGGAGCGGTTAGAAGGGAATGGCAACCAGTGGGCCAGCTGCAAAAACAGGAATTGCATCATGTGAGGACTTATCATACTACAAATCTTAACACAGTGGCTTATTGATATCCTGGAAACTGGATTACAATCAGCCATATAGAATATCTTATTGCATTTACATTTAAATGCAATTTGACAAGATCATGTAACCAGGCATCATCATTCTCTTTATCGGCCCGAATTCTCCTAGATGAATCACAAAATTATCTTAAATTTGCACATAAAATGATATATGATAAATGCTCTTATTGTTATCAACAACCTATGGATAAGGTGAAAATAACATTCATATTGTTGATATTGTTTCACTTCATATTGTTGTCATTAGATCCTTAAACTAGATAAAATTAGGTGAATCTTAGATCTTTTGTACCAACAGAAGTGCTATGAGAGGAGTGATATGGTTATGGCTAGTGTTGACAGCAAAAAAAACTATGGATATAGTGGAGGATGGAGTAGGATATCACATATATGGTGAAGGAATGGTGTTTAGATAAGCTGCAAGAGTTCTTGTGAGAGAACATTATTCCTCACCCCACGTAATGTCATGTGAGGATTCTCACAATGCTGGAACAAAAGAAATGTTCGCGGCGGCCTTGGCCGCCATGATAAATTTCTTGTATTTATATGAAAGATCACATATGAGAAATAATTGGCCGAGTGGTTAAGGGATGTGCCTCCTAAATACATGGGGTTTCCCTGCGAGAGTTTGAATCTCTTGGCCAATGGTAAAAGCATGATGTTATCAATCTTGTTAATTTGGGATTTTCCGGCTTGGTGGAAAATGTTTTTGGAATATTTTTATGTTATTTTTCTAAGGTTTTTTGAGAGTTTAGATGCCGGAATAAATTTCCGGCTTTCCAAAAATCGAAGAAATTCCCTTCGCATGATTTTACGCTTTGGGGTTCTTATCTGGAAAAATTTTCCGATTTCCCAAAAACTGGAAAACTTTTTTTTGGCAATCGAAATGGGGTGTGATTGCAGAGGGCATGCATATTGTTGATCCGAACCCAATTAGAAAGAAAGGGTGGATGGATTGGTCGATGTAAGTCGGTCCGCATGCAAAGATTTTTGTTGATGGATGCGCGTCGCGGGAGTTCGAGTCGTTTGGCCAAAAGCTCCGGTAGATCTTTGGGCTTCGCTACGTATTCAAGTTTCGCGCCTATATCCCTTTTCTTAGGTTTTCGGATCCATTCTTTTAGGGCTTTTGCATCGATGATTAAGCAAAGTGAATTCATGGTGGCTTTTTATTTCTTTTTCCTTGGAGCTAAATAGTTCACTTTTGTTATGTCGCTTTGTGTTTCTTTTCAAAACTCGCTATGGCCCAATGCAGAATTTTAAATGCTTCCTTAGTTGCATGAAGAGTTTCTGGTCTTCCGCCATGGCACGCAGCTCTCCGTGTTTAGAAGCATATAGTTTGTAGTATTCATCTCCTTAAACGGAGCCATTAATTTCAAGGATCTGTCCCCATTGCATGGAATCACAGGTTGTGCAGAGTAAAGGAGGGACTAGAATGGCCTTCAAATTTTCGCAATTGAGGTAAATAATGAGTGTATCCTATCAGTTTGTTATGTTTATGCTTTTGCCCCTGTGGCACTTTATGGTTTAAATTTCCACACCCATTCTGTAAGCTAAGATAGGAAAATTGTGCATTATCATGTTAAAAACACCAATAATATAGCTTAGGTTAGGTCCTCCTTTTTTCCTCACCATAATAGAAATGGTTTTCTCATTTTGGGTGGCGAGGAACTTGAGGTAATATTAACACATGTTATAAATGCTCAAAGAAATAGATTTTATCCTTATTACTATCTAAATATTGAGAGTCCAAGAATCTTGAGAGTCCTTACTATCTAAATATTGTGAGCATTCAACAAGAGCTTATTATGGGCGTCCGAGTGCGCTTGTAGTTACGCAACAAGAGGAAAGTATTTTGTAACTAATGCCCGGATCCCCGGAGTGTCACTACAGGTAAACTATCACATTTCTCACATTTGACCAAAACAATGATGCATTATCTAAAGTTCGATGTTGATTTCACTTTGCATACAAATTTTTCTGCTTGACATTTTACGCCATTTAGGACATTTTATGTCCGGCTGGGGCCTTAGCAATTGCATTGCCTAACATTTATGCCCTCCTTATTGCAGAGACGTTATATAGACTTCAAATATTCTTGCACAAATTTTTCCTTTGATGGGTTTTAAGTGTTCCATGTTTCAGTGCTCTGTTCATATAGGGATGCATGTTTAACGGATTGCATGCTTACACAATCAATTTGCTTGGGTGCATATTTTTGCTTTGAGCAGGTACGTATCTTTGATTCATGCAAGAGAAGTTCTTTATACATGTGAATGCATCGATGTTTGAGTTGATGTTGTAGATAATGCTAGCTATTTGTGCGTTCTACAATATATTAATTGCACAAGCAAATCCATGCAGATCTTATTGAAGGAATAAGGCATATCAACATGGGTTCCCAGCCCTGATTTTTAAGATTTATCAATATTATTATTTATGGAGGATCTATATGCAAGCTCTCTCCGATCACGAGAAACTCCATGTTTGCAACAAAATTGGGCGCTTTTCCGTGTGAGGTATTTGTCCACTTGGATTCTAAAAAGGTATGTGGCAAGGAGCTATGTTGAGATATGGCTAAAATAATCGAGGCCTTTGCTCATGCCTGATTTGCCTTCTTTCCTTCATAAACAGTAAAAATCCAACACCCTCAAGATCTGAATCTCTCGAATGGCTGAATCGTAGAAGTTTTAAACTTTCCCATTTCTTTACATGACCATTTATATGCTTCAAAAAGGCATTCTCACGTTGGATGCCTTGATGAGACCAAGAAGTTTACAACATGTTCTATGTAAGTTGTTTTTCTAAATCAGTATTGTAAATCTGATGCTTTTAGAGAGAGCAAATTTCATAGACATCCTCATGTGCTCTGTGAAGCATCACTTTACGCATCACTTCGACTAAGTTAATTGCGTCTTATTTCATCTCTGCTTGCATGCAATAATTGTCTCTCCCAAAGCATTATAAGCATATGATGGACCACAGTAGATCTGCCCCAAATTTACGGATGTCTGCAATTTTTCAAATGACATGGCAAATGGATGGAACACTTGGATTAGAGGCTCGGTTAGGCAAGAATTGCTACAACCGCTACACATTTGATGCTCTTGGTTTCTACTTGCAATTCTTTGAGGAACTCAGCTTGCTTCATAGCCCATACTTATTTTTGTTACGTTAGATGCACTCAAGTCACGTTTAGGCTATAGTGTTGGATGTTTCTTATGTCTTATTACTTGCATGTTAGTTCATATTCGGATTGTGACTGATGATCCATACTTAGTTTGAGTCCATGTGGATTTTGAGTCCAAATAAATACAAGTTGTAGATACAATAAAACAAAATAGAAGTTTTACAATTGCTAATTTTGTCAAATCTATTTGTTCATGTTAAGTATCTCATTATCTATATGCAAAAGTGATTTTTATTGCCTCCATTTCAATCTTCTACTCACTCATCCAATTTTTTCAGCTTGTGGCACTTAATGTGTTTACGAGCTTCATTCAATGACGTGTTGATCCATGTACATTTCAAACATCAATTTACGGGGGATGCGTAAACGTAAAGCCATTAAATTTATGTCCGCTACGGTTGGGTTTGTTATTTACTTACAATCAAAAGTGAGATAGGGTGATGTGCGCTTCATAACATTCAAAGTAACGGAGCTCAACGAGCCATTCTAGATTGAATGTTACTTAAATTATTTCTGATTTGTGTGTCTTTTTCCCTAGGTCATGCAGATGCTACTGGGGTCTCTCAAAGATTATCTTCTTGCGCCCATCCTACAATGACTTTGGTATGTCATTCACATCAAATGTACTTTGTGCATGAGTATATGAAGTAGGTCTGAACCATATTTGAAGTCTACCCAGTTGAATCGTGCATTTTTCCACGTGCCCAAAGGGCGAGGCTAATCCACATGACATTTAGGGCTAGGCTTAGGACACATTTAATTAGCCCTTGGCCATATCGACAACATTTAGAATATCCAAAAGCCATTATTATGGACGGAGTAAAAGGAGAGGATGCATTTAATGATATTGCAACCGTTTGCTCATAGATCTATTCTGAATTAGTAGGTTGAAATACCTGCGAGAAATGTCCATTGGCTTATACTCCAAGGCTGATATGTGCACCATAATAGATTTGCATTTGTCATTATCACACCAGTTTCTATGTCTTTATCACATCGGTTTCTATGTCTATCTTAGTCCGGAAGCCCAAGGCCTAGCTTTTACGTGACATGATTAGGCTTCCGCAAAGATTGTGGCATAACCATAAACTCAGAAACTTCTATGTGGTTTGCAGACTTCGCAACTTTCTATGTGGTTTGCAACTTTCTGTAGAAAATGAAGACGGGATCCATTTGGATCCCGCATTTTTGATATGTGATTGAAGTCTTGGCATCATAGATCTTAGTTATCTCTCGTATAGTGTTTATTAACGGCTTGGACAACTTGGAGTGGATTATGAATTCAAGGATTCAATAAAAGCTTCATGAAGTTTGGCCACGACGCCGTGGATTTGAAGTGAGTGATACTTCTTTCTCTTTTAATGTTCTTCTTCTTTCGCATCGTAGAATGCCTATGTTTGAATTGAGATGGGGTAATGCTAAATCATAGCATGCTATACTATTTTATGGCTTAAGTGCCCAAATAAATTAATGATACAAAGGTTCCTATTTGAATTGGCTTTTACACCTAAATCATAAGCGTGCCTATTTTATGGCTTAAAGTGGCCAAATATTATCTCGATCAAAATGCATCCATGATACATGCATTAGAAATTTATAGTAGGGTTATTGGCTTCATCTTTGTGCCGCTAAGCGAGTGTTTTAATGGTAAACTTGCTTTTGTAGGCAATTTAACTGCTTGTGATGTAAATCAGTAGTTGAAAAATCACAGTGTCATAGTGTCATAGAGCCAAGTGTGCGGTTGTGCATGGAATGTTTGTGCAAGTATTGCGAAATATTGCCCAAAGATTTACTTGACTCCATTCAATGTCAATCTCAATTTTTCATAAACATTTCTGGTCTTTTGTGGTGGGAGAGAACTTCTAGATTGAACCTATGCAATCTTTTATATGACTACAGTTTAAATGGGTTGTGAAACTTGGTAAGTTTATTACGTTTTTATACTCCCGATCTTCAAAAATCTAAGGATGTTAACCTGCATTTTTGTTTGTTATCCTCCCGATCTAGAAAAAATCTAACCTCCTCGATCTTCAAAAATCTAACGAGCATGTTCATCCGCACATTTGTTCGTTATTTATAAGCATCTCCTTTAGCTAGAGATTGGCCAACATGTATTGGAGAGAATTTACTTGATGTTCTCGCTATCGCCCAAAGATCTACTTGATGCCAACTTCTACTTGATGTTGTGGAATGGCAAGCTATTGCATCCAACTATTTTATGTGATGTAAATGTTTAGTTGAAGAATCACAGAGCCAGAGCCAGGTGTGTAATAAGTATTTTAGCATATTGCTTAGCATCTACTTGGTGTTGTGGAACAACATTTATTGCTTCAACTGTTTATTTATTGCTTCAACTGTTTATGTGAAGTGAATGTGAAGTTGAAAAATTACAAAGCCAAGTGTGCCCAGCATCTACTTGATGATGTTGGCAATTTAACTGTTCATGTGATGCAAATGTGTAATTGAAAAATCACAGTGTCATATTTGTCATAGAGCCAAGTGTGTAGTGGTGCATTGAATGATGTGCAAGTATTGTAGCATATTGCCCAAAGATTTACTTGACTCCATTCAATGTCAATCTCTAATTTTCATAGACATTTTTGGTCTTTTTGTGGTGGGAAAAGGTCACTTAGATTGGAAGTGTCTAAACCTTTTATACTTGACTACATTTTTAGTTGTGCAACTTAGTAAGTTCAATACATTTTTTTTCTAATATATGTCCTTTATAATTAATAGACACCAACTTCCTTCCTTCCTTCCTTCCAATATATACGATAGGTGTATAAGTGTGGTGCTATGGTGCATAAGTTTATAGCTCTATTTAATAAATTGGGCTTTGCTCTAACAAAAAAATTACGATTGGCATAAATTCTTCATTGAACAAGTATACATTGTGTCGCCCTACCACAATAGTTTTTCGAGCTTCACTCCCCTTCTAGGATCGACTTTCAATGCTAAACTTCGATATGATGTGACATGGCCGCACTCATTGATGGACCATAAGCAAGAGAGTGTCTTTTGAATGGTTTCCGATGCCACCAAAGACGAGTAGGGTACTTTTATCCTATTGTCTAATAATGCAACTATTTTTGTTCACGTCAACAAAATTGCAACTATACTACAACTATAACTCCGTGGCTGGATATAATATAAGTAGTACACGGCTTGCACGTAGCTTTTCATGTCTATGTCTAATGACTCTTCAAGTTTGGTGGTTCAATGATTTGTTAATCTACTCAGAAACATTAATGCACACCTTAACAAAATACATTATTAGCACTAGACAAAAGAATCAGAAATGATAAACAACACAAGGAGAACAAACAATAAATATGTATAAACTCATGTTTTTCCATCAAAAACCACATGCTATTTATTCGAGGGCTGATTAGAATAGCCATCCACAATTTTAATTGATCCATGAAATATGAATGGAGTGCTATATATTTTTAGAACATTGCAAGTCACAAACGTTAGTTTCCTAGGGGCCACAGACCGACCATAGAACTCGATTCAAGAAGTGGAACGCATCAGCTGTCTGCTCTAGACACACATCAGAAAAATTAAATTTAAAAAATAGATATCAAACTATTTAGTCCTCTTCCACTATATATTTTAACACAAATTGCCCAAAGCCCCATTTAGAGTTCACATGGATCTAAAGCCCGGCAACGCCGGGCACCATAACTAGTTTATTATGATATTTGTTAACACCTTGTGAGAGTTTTAATCTTAGTTATTATATTCTCATGACATGAGATTTGAAAAGCATGATGCCATTTATTATATTTTACTATATTCTTTGTAAAAACCTCATGTGAGTTCGAATCTTGCTCGTGAGAGTTAGATTCCTCGTTCAAACTGCATAAGAGTTTGAATCTTGCACAAGAGATTTCGAACTCTCAAGCAACTATTATCCTTGTAAACCTCATAAGAGTTCAACATAAGAGTTTGGATCTCCGAAGGCTATACAAGCATGATGCCATTTATTACATTCCTTGTTAAAACATCATGAGAGTTTGAATCTCTAGATAATGAATTGTTATTTATTAAATATGTTCCTTGTTATCATTACATTTCAATCTAGCCATTATTTATTTTGCCATATAATGACATCACGTTTGACAAGCATGATGTCATTTACATAAGTTGTCACAATGGCATTATTATAGTCATGTGGTATTAAAAGTCTGTAATTCGTGAGTAATTTCCACAAAAGTCCATTCTATCTTGTCCAATGCAATACGAACTCATCATCCAAATCAATTGAAAAATCCTACACCCTCCAAATAGTTGTGTTGTCATGGTTGAACAAGCATATCCGTACCATCAGCATTTGTCTTGAGGGGTGTCAGTCAAGATCTATCTAATACACTGGATGCTCATTTTGGAGTTTGAGGCAATGAATTAGTTGTAACAAATTTGTCACGAAAACCACAAGGCTTTGTTTTCTTATTGGTAATTCACTTGGCTTTGGCACACCATGAAGACCCTTTTATTATCTCAAAAGAATGGCAAATGTAAAGATTGTTAGGGACAATTCGTATAAATCAAAATCGTTGATGCTAATGAATGGCTAAACATGAATTTAGGATGGATTAAACATGATGGATGATAAGACCTTCTCAAACAATGTAACATCACAAGGAATGACCAAAGCACCTATATGGCAAAATCCAAATTCCTGTTCAGATAGTTTCAAGAGTGCCAAGAACAAGGGGTGCCTAAAGCACTCAAGAGGGACCAAGAATCTCAGGCGTTCATCCCCCACATAAACACCAACAAACCCTTTGCTCACAGAATCGTCCTCCCTTTGCCTCCCGACTTTGGTATACTTGGAGCTTTTCAAATTGAGGAGCCTCATCTTTATTTCTGATCTGCCACACACAAGTCCAGTAATTTGGTCTTGCCTTCAGCCGATGCCGGAATTCAGAAATTGAAGGCTTTTAAAAAGGCTCAGTCTTCGCCGCTCTACTAGGTTTCTGTTCTAGATTTTGTTGACTAATTAGCACGATTTTGTGAATGGGTCCACTTGAATTAGCAAGCTGAAACGTAACATCTTTCAGTTGCTTTTGACCGAGTCTGCTTTTCTGAGAAGCCTGACGCGAGCTTCTTGGAAAATCCATTGCCAGGAAAATTCAACTGTCGCATGCTAACTTATTGATCTATAAGTTGCGTGATATTTTGATCGGTTTACCCAATAAGTTGAAAAGTGGCCGCCTTCAATCTGAAGAGCCTCTTGAGCCCCAAAACGGAAACCAAATATTCTTATGCCCAGATTCAAAAGCAACGTCCTGGGCACATTCGATGGCCAAGATTTCATCTCCCTCCTTGATTTAATGGTATTGAGATGTGATGCATGCACCCATGCAATCCCCATGAGGTGTACGCCCACTTTATTGGCTCCCGAAACCAAGTTCGCGAACTAAGTGGGTTCGCCAAGGCGAACCCGGAAAATTCGCCTGGCGAACCCAGTTTGCTCAGGCCGACTGGCGGAGCCTCGGGGCAGCGGGGGTGGCGTGGCCTTCCTTCACCGGTTCGGCCTGGCGAACCCGGCCCGGTTAGTTAGCTGGCGAGGCTTGTGGGCGTGGGGCTTGGAGTGACGGCGGCTGTGCGGCCTGGTTCCCTGGTTCTCCCGGCAAGAGTCCCGGCTAGGCCGGGGTGCAGGGGAATGCAGCGGTGGACATCAGGCGGGGGCGAAGCTACCGTCGGGGCCTGCCACCCGATTCGGCACAAATGAACCGGTAGGGTGGCCGGGCACCCACCCGGATGGCTGTCGTATGGGCTGCCACCGGGATTCGCTGGCGAACCCGTAGGGTGGCGAGCACCCACCGACGCCCCTCGCCAATGCCGCAGACGTAACTCTGGTTAGGGTTCGCTGGCTTAACCCGGGCTACGAAGAATGCCAAGTAAGCCGGGCCGCCATAGCCAAGTCTGCGGCATGGGTTCGCTGGGAAGGATCCGCCCGTTGGTTGGCCGAATTCTCAGGGTTCGCTTGGGCGAACCCAGTTGGATGCCCAACTTCCTTTCGGGTGCCATTCGAAGCACCGTGAGGTGTATGCATCCTGCCCCTCTATTTTCTCGAATCAACAGCTGGGATCAATCCCTACATGCATGCTCTTGCATGCTAAGTGTGTTTATATGCATATAACGATAATGATATATTGGTTTGGGCAAAATGTCATTTCAAATAATTGTTTACTAAATTTAATTATTAATCAAACACCTTGCGAACTCTAGTGGTAGAATTTCTTGAGTAGAAGAGGAGGTTAACCCTCCTCTCGAGCAGATTATGGGAAATAACCCTATTTCCCATGATCTGCAAGAGGGGAGGGTTGACCTCCCTTAAACCACAGATCGAGCAATTTATCTGCTGTGGATTGATGCAATAGGTCTACTCTGGCAAGAGGCCATCACTAGTTTCTAACTCCGATGAAAATTTGCTTCTTGCTCTGGAGACTCCATTCCAGCACACTGAATAGAATTTTCCAAGTACTTTCACATTCCACAGCCTACACAACGACCATTTGGATTGAGCCCTTAAAAAGCTAAACTGTACTGTCAATCTAAAAATAACGGCCTGGGTAGAAGTTTAGGCTGCCATAAGTGGGAAACGAATCAGAGCATGGCCTAACAAATAGTCTGTTAGGCCTTAAGCATGGCCGACCTTGGAGGAGACGAAGGTAAAAGGCAGTTGCTTTTGCCTAAAAATGAAAATAGAGCCCAAAATTACGAGCATCACAGACAGTGTGAGAAAAGATATAAGCATAGCCGAGACATTTTACCACAGTGCGAGTTGATGCATAGATACCTTTATGAACAGAAAAACTATAGCTCAACTATTGCCGGAGCTTCATCTCCACTCCTGCAGTTAATCCATGTATTTTGCAAGCCGAGCAGAGCAATCCGAGCAGAGCAGAGCAAGCTGAGCAGAGGATCCATGCATTTTGCAAGCCGAGCAGAGGAACAGAGCAACGACGCCGGAACATAGCAAAAAGGGGGGAAAATGATGGAGGAGGTAACTTGGAAGCACCACGTGGCAGGCAAACAACCATTAGATTAGAATACTAGAATATTTGGAAGATTATTGTGATAACCTCTAGAGATTATCGTGATAATCTTCAGCTATCCCAAGTTCCATAATATAACATATGTTTGATCTAATGGCTGGGAACGGTCCGATCATGATAAATTGCAAGACCTGTGGTTTAAGGAGAAGCATTCACCTCCATAGAGGATTGAAGAATTTGTTGTGCTACCATGATTATGTCCATGAAAGAGAGTGCCGGGGAACTAAATATTCTTAGGGAGTTGAGGCCTTTAAAATTGTTGGTATCAATGGCTAAATATGATGACAAGAGAGACTTAAGAATGTAATATCACAAAGAATGGCTAAACCACCTTTAAGACGATTCTGAATTCCTCGTCAGATAAGTAGTGCGCTGGGGCAATCTTCCTTTTTAAATTTACAAAAATTTCAGTGCACAATATAATAGGAAATAGAAACCCTAACATATTGTCGGTCTTAAAAGACTTCGCGATTATGAGCTTCTCAGTCGAACGGTCTAAAGGAAACCCTAATAACATAAGGGAAATCCTAACATATTGCATCTCTTAAAAGACTTCGCGATTATCAGCTCCTCCGTCCAGGTATGGTGTTCTAGATTTTAACTGTTTTCTGGCCTTTCGATATCTGGAGATGGTGCAAGGCTATCCACTTTCTGCTGAAGGGAAGACTTTCAGTCTTGCATTACAATGACGCTTAAACCTTTGTCTGAGGCTATTATTTGCATCAGGTTTAAGGCTTTTTTCCTGTTTCCTTGTTTCTGCCATATGATGATCAATTACTGCAACAATGTGAATGTATATGATTCTCAGGTTACGGATTCTGATGTCTTTATAAGTAAGTTGGATTCTCTCTGTGAAATGATGAGAACTATGCACGAATGATCTATTCCTTTGATTACCAATATAAGTCTCTGATGACTATGAGCTATGTTAATTTGTTTTCTTGAATGATGATGAAAGAGCTTGATTTTAACACTTGGAATGAGTTTTTCAGTGATCACGATGCGTTCTTTCTGACTTCTTTGAAGTACCTGAATTGTTCACTTGTGATGATCAGACAATACTTTCGTTCTACTGAAGCAACATTGATTGCTATGTGTTCGTCTCAATGCATGAAGCTACAATGCCTTGAACCGGATAGATGACAAGACAGTCTCAAACAATGTAACATCACAAGGAATGACTAATCCACCCTCAAGGCAAAATTCAAATTCCTGCTCAGATAGTTTCAAGAGTGCCAAGAATAAGGGGTGTCGAAAATATGCAACAGGGACTAAGAATCTGAAACGTTCTTCTCCCACATACACACCTACAAACCCTTTACTCACAAAATCCTCCTCCGTTTTCTGCTCTACCTGCATGTATTTTTGATCAGACTTGTTGGAGTTCAAAAGGCGTTTCAGACTGAGGAGCCTCATCTTCTTGTTTTAATCTGCTACACAAGATATTAGATGGAGAGATTTAATTTTATTTCAGAAGCGAGGCGGATGTCGGAATTAAGAAAATGAAGACCTTATATATAGTCTCAGCCACTCTGCAGATTTTATCCTGATGTTGAATTCTTCAGCTCTGTTCTAGCTAGATTTTGTTGACTTCCAATCATCTTTTGGTTTCGGCAGATGGGTCCCCCTAGACTTAGTAAAACTAAGTGCAACTTTTGACCAGGACTTCCGTTTCCACGAAGCCTGCTTATGAGCTTCAACGGCCTCGTGCTAAATTATTTACACTGTATTTAAAATTCGGTCAAGGAGCATCGATCCAAGGGATTCTAGCCAGTTGCTGCTATAAAAAGACGGTGGCTTTCTAAGCCTGTCCCAATTCTTCTCAATTTCAAGCGCCTCGTGGGCCCTAAATCTGGCACCTTATATGTCCAGATTCAAAAGCACCAGAACAATCTAAAAATCTGAACAAGAGAGCAAGATCAGCGATTATCGTCCCTTTGTCACGTAAACTGAAAAGACAGTTTTATCCTTAACCAGATGCCCTTGCAAGTTATTTGAATCCGACCATTATTGTACATATTTGTTGGTCTCTTGAGGTTTCAATTTATAAAGGCTTCTTTTTCTTCTGACAGATGGTCCATCCTGCATTGCCGGCTTCAAATCAGTGTTTGACACATGGACACTTGGACACTAAAAGTAAAACTATTTACTACGCGGCAATGTAGTAAGAAATTATATACTGTTGCTTCAGTGGACGATAAAAAATCATTCTCATTCTCATTCTCATAAATGCTTCGCGTGTCTGCACCAGACACTACGAGACAACTTAATGCTTCGCGTGTCTGCACCAGACACTACGAGACAACTTTTGGATAATTATTGTACCACCCAAACTGTTCCTTTCCGGGCTTTATTGTCACGTAGTGATCCTGGGAAAAAAGAAAAAAGAAAACGTGTTTTTTATGCATGGTTAATAGTATAAGGTTCCTGAACCTAGCTTAAGGTAAGGTTCATATTTTTTTCAAGTGACTGGTACTTTGACATCTTCGAAATTGATCATGTAAAATACGTTGGTCAAGCTTTTGCAAAATGAAAGATTTATTCTTATTAAGTCTTTAGATTGATGAGTGGTAAATTTGCCAACTACACAAAATGCGCGATTCGGACCTTTCACCGACCCAATTGCATCCATCGGACCTAGTAATTGCATTGTTTGTGGACGTTCGGCCGACAAAGATCACGGTCCCCGTGATCTATACCGCATCGCCACACGCCGCATTTACACGCCACCCCCTCGACCGACGCAGGCGACGCAGGGCCAGTGGGTAGCCCCTAGGGGCAACTTTTGCGCGAGTGTGCATTTATTAACGTGCACATTTAACCACGTGCACATTTATCTAGGTGCACATTTTTCCATGTGGACACTTTTATGCCAAGTGGGCCATACCAAGTGTGCAATTAATGTGCACATTTACCAATATGCACATTAATGTGGCACACCTTCCACGTGGGCACATTTTGCCACCTAGCCATTAAAGGCAAGTGGGCCCATTCCCAATTATCCCACATGCCTAAAGGGGATAATTGGAAACCCTAGCCCAACCCCCTTGTCTATTTAAGGTGGAGAGCCCTAACTTGCCCATTTTCGCTTTCTAGGGTTTTTAGAGCTCGCTTTGGTCGCCAAGAGCCAAAAACCGCGATCCCGGACTTCGGCCTCGAGAGAATTGCACCATTAGTTTCCCTTGGTTCGAAAGCATTTCACAGATGGATGGTCGAACTCAGGAGTCAAGAGGAGCAACTCAAGGATCGGTATTGGGTCAATTCAATAGCCTAAACCCTCTTTTAGCCATCAATCAAGAGGGTTTAGCCTATTTAATTGCCCATAGCAGCCTTCTAGATCTCTAGATACCGGACTCTAACTAAAGAACCTAACTCTATGATATAGATTAGATCTTGTTCTTTAGTTCTCTTATGATGTATGTGGATGATGTATCTCTATGAACTCCTTGTATTGGGAAGGGGGTAGAGACCCAAAGCTTGGTAGTAGATGCTCCTAGATTAGCCTCTCTAGCACACTATAGATTCGCCTCAGGCACAAGAACCACACCCGGTTGTGGGTGAAGGGGCCGACCGGGTTAGAAGGAGGTTCGTGGTTCTCGACTTTGAACGATCCCTCCGTGTGTAAAGTCTACCGGGATCATTGTGACTAGGTCCAATGGCTTGCCACCGAAAGGGCAAGGCATGGGCTCGACACCGATGGGGTGGGGTTCACCTTCCAGTGGGTTCGGTCAGAATAAGGGCGCGTGGCCCTCTAGTCACCTTTGAGTCGACATGTAGATCTCCTGGAGGGAGTGATCCCTACCCGCCCCATCTGGCCGGGAGATGTAACCCAAGAGTAGGTAGCCCCTTTGGCTATGCACCCGGGCGGGCTTCGGTCAGTCCCAACACTTTTCACCCTACTGCGCAGTGTGTGCACGAGGGGCGGATGGAGTGGACAACCCTAAGCCATGTTCTTATGCCACCCAAATCCATTGCCATGAATTTCGCCCAGCAATGACCTCACGAGACCCAAGCTTGTCAGTCCATCCCCATTATGCGAGCCTTGGGTAGGATTCCCTATGTGATGTCTTGATCTTTGTCTATGCAGATATGTGGTGAACCATCCTTCGTGATGGTCATGTGATGTTGATGTATGTACTAATGACATGTATGTTTACGCTTCCGCAGCCTAGGTAGGCCCCAAGGGAGACAGGTAAAATGACCCTTCATTCTTCCCATCGAACTCAAGGTTGCAAAGGACACGTGGAGGGCCCCTCAGATCGGTTGGAGCCGGTATGGGGATGAACTCTGTTTGTATACCTGAGTGAGTGCAACCGAGTAAAGTAGGGGACGCCAGTGGTATCGTAGCAATGTTCTTGGAGACCAAGAGCAAAGCACTGACCAGAGGCCAAGGAGGCCGAAGGAAACAAGAAGAGGAGAGATCAGAACGAGAGCGGGAGGCCAAGGGTCAAGAAGTAGCAGAGGCGTAAGTCTGGTCCAACACTTTGAAGACTCAAATGACCACACAAGCACATGCCAAGGGAGTAACTCTAATGAAGAAAGATATGCACTTACCCACTCATATCAAAGGAGAGCCTTATTAATTTCGTAAATGATAAAATTTGTTTAATACAAAGTGTTTTAGAGTAAATTATAAGTGTATAAAGTTACTTAATTAAGTTGATTTAGTAAGTTTTAGCTTTTGTTTGTCAAAACAGACATCCTAGGCCAATTTGAGAGGATGTCTCACACGCCGCCAGACGTAAAATGAAAAGTTCATTATCGGTCCCGCGCAACGTGAGACCTTGTCGCGAGACCATGCCCCAAAAGTGCCCAAACTGCTCCAAATCGACCAAATAAGGGTCCATTCTGCCCTAACTTTCGGCGAGATAAGCGGATTAGACCCTTATATCACCCAAATTGGACAAGTTTAACCCATTTAGAGCCAATGTCTCACACGTCGCGCCAGGACAGAAAATGAAAAGTTCATTATTGGTCTGGGCGCAATGTGTGAGACCTCCAAACTTTGAACCTCCATAACTTGAGCTACAGAGCTCCAAATTGCCTGAAAATTGTTGCAATAGGATCGTTAGACAGCCTAGAATCCATTTATGATCTCAAATTAGGCTAGAAATGTCAAACCCCAGCTCAAAATAACCAAAATTGCTCAAACCCTTGAATTTTCTTCCCAAACTGTGGTTTATTTGTAAATAGAAGCATATCCCATTAGTACCTCGCAAGTATTGCTCTCGGCTCGAAGCTGATGCCTTACTCCTAGATAGAAGTGCCCAAGAACACCCCTTTGTTAGAGTCATCTAGACCTCAGCATAGCAACCCAAATCCAACTGTTGGTACATCACCTCTGCTCATGCCAAAGGCATAAACCTTGACCTAATTCTGTGTCCTTCTAATAGAGTTTGACTTATATAGCCGCCACATTGACACCCCCCCCATTGCCAAAATACCTAGAAAGGAGCTAGAGCCTAGAGCTGCCCAAGTCACTCCATGTGTAGAGATTGGACCCCCCCAAACCAACTCTGCTAGGACCTTAGAGTATGCCTCAAACATCATGGAGGTTTTGCAAAACAACCCTCATGTCATGCCATACCACACGTCCTAAGCCCTTAGACTTGTAGATTATAGATATGTCCCCAGTATTGCTAGCCCAGAATGTTGTAGGAGAGCCCTTCAAGTAGACCCTTAGACTCTAGGATATACGAGCGTTGCTTTCGAAGTACAAGGCCAGAGCCACAGACGAGCTAAAGGCGCAACTTCTTGAAGACATCAAGGTCCCAACCCATGTACGCACGAGATAAGGAGAGGAGAGACCAAAAGGCGAGCCAAGAGAGGGAAGCACAACGACAAACACCTCAATCGACAAGCGAGTAGAACAGACACCACCGCCTATCATCAATCTTCATCAAATGGGAAGAATATTGGTAACCAACGGCATCAAGAATTCTTCTAGATGGCAACCTTCCGGCTACCGCCCACGAGCTCACATCGGAAAAGAGGATCTCGACACCTTCACCAGCTTCGATGCACATGAGTTCAAATGGAAGAACGCAAGGCAGCAAAATACAGTCGCGGGAAGGCGTTAGCGACAGCAATGCCACGTTGGCATCCGCGAGCTAAGGTCGAGGGCATAATCTTTCATCGAGGAGAGAAGTCATGGCGACATAGGAGCGCATAGAAACCGGAGGGAAGACAACCATGACCTTGCAGCCCAGCAGCTCAAGCGAATGTCATGCAACTTCAACAAAAGGAGTAACCAAGCGAGGCAACCACAAAGCACCTAAGGCTGACCCGGACGAAGCTTCCACCGCTTGCACCAGCAGAGAACTTTCATCGGTTCCAAAAAGTAGGAGACCATGAGGGGAGGAGACGCATATCAGGGAAGGAACATCTCCAACTTGAAGGCCTATATCAGCATTAGGGGCAAGATCAAGGAGGAGAATATCCCACTCGAACAAGGATTCCGGACCCAGAAACATCTAGAAACCAAAGGAAGGACGACTTTACTACGTCAGCCAGGGGGTGCGAGACTCGAATGGATAGGACTTATGGTGGGGGCAATGGAGATGACCACACTTCCAGGCATAGGAGAGGCACCTCAGAATGAAGCAAAGCCCAAGCAACAGGAGTCGCACTCAGAAATTCAACCTGCGGAGGAATCACAATGCCTGCCTACCGACCGCGATCTCAGAGCTCCGAAGACATTCAAGAATGCCCGACTGCAACAGCCAGGTGATCCTAGTCAAGCGATCAACGGCACCGCACATCGGCAACCTTGCAACGACACACCGCATGTAGGGAGTTGAGCGGTCACCACATTCCGCATAACATACAAATTAAGGAGGAGCATCTTTTTCAACGGATCACATCGACGAACACTCTTACGCATCTTGGCGTGGACGAGCTTGGATCAGACATGAAGCTCAACAATAATAGCAGCATCTCAAGGAATCCCGGAGTCAACCAGAACGAAGAAGATGCAGCAAAACCGAAGAATCAAACACTTTAGGAGGAGGGGAAACCCTAAAGGAGTATAAACATTTAAGTAGATCATGGTAATTGTTTTGGAAAAGTGGATGAATTAAAATCCCAATGTAAATGCGTATATGTCTATTGTATATCTCGGTGCTCACAGATATAAGCGGAGAAACATGAGTTTAAAGTCATGTTTTACTGGATTTAGCTTAGATCGAAGCTCCTTCACTTCACTACCAAAGGAGGAAGCAAGGAAGCACAACTATAGCCCAAGATCAAAAGGGAAGAGCAAGTAACGAGGGAGAACGCACGGAGGCCAAGCAAACCTTTGACTCCAAACACTTCGAAGTGCCCCTCAAGTAGAAGACCGCCGTCCAGCACAATGTCGATAAGAGACAACACCGATCATGTGAAGATCATCAACGCCGCACCGGGACATCGCCGGGGCTAACACTACCTCTTCTAGCAAAGGCAAAAACGTTGATCTAACTTATGACACGAAAGTGGCCTCAACAATAGAAGGAGGAACGCCCGACATCAACGAGCCAACTAAGAAGGCAACATCTCGACGACCATAATTCCACCTTGTGGTAATATAGGGTGATGCGCTATGACACGCGTGTATTAGATGGAGATGCACTTACGAAAAGGCACCGCGGCGAGGAGATATGCCTTCAACAACTAGTGATGGCTTCGTCCGTACTCCTACCAAGAGTTAGAAGAGAAGAAGCCGATCATATCTCCGACGCGTGGCACGCCAAACGCCTCGGTAGAAGCTTTACACCTTAACGACAAGGATAGCAACTGAAGCACCTTCGCAAAAAGAGAGTTCAAGATAAGACAAGAGTATATCTAAGGCGGTACTTTCTTCAACTCAAGGGTCAAGCCGCAGATATAAGATCCATCACCCACAACATAGCCAGCCAGGAGGAGAGCCATGATGCCTTACTTGCCGAGAGAGACCGAGCCCATGCATAGAGGGACAAAGGTCGAGAACCGAAAGTCGAGAAGTGCTAGCAACCCGACTTCTTCCACGAGCTCTCTAGAGGCAAATGGAGGATCAAAACCGACGAGCACAATCAAAACCACCAGAAGGTACCTCAAGACAAGAAGACGGCATAGCACCGTGGAACGTGACAACGTCCAAGCCATGTGATCGAGGGGATCAAACAAGGGAAGTTTGGAAGCTCGATGGAGCAAAGAACTAGGTGAGGCGAGGCGAGCCGATGACTTACTGCGTGGACTTGCATGCAACTTGGTGAACCCAAGGATGGGCGATTCAAAGAACAAGCTGCAGAAGAGAACAAGTCCAGAGGAGTATAGCCAAAGGAAGCGCAGACAGGCCTCAAGAGACGCCTCAGGAATAGCTTCAAGTATCATGAAGGGGGAACAATTACCGAGAACGTGATCGGGAAGCGTGGCCGAAACGTCGAAGCATCAACGACCAGCACACCTTTAGTTAGAATGTGATGCAAAGCGTGTTGTGCCATAGCCGACAAACATCGGAGGGCCCAAGTATATCAACAAGTTACCCCCCGTTATGAGCCGACGTACAAATAGGAGGATAGATATCATCAACACCATTGCAACCGAGGAACACCATGACATTGCCAAGGAGTAGGTGTGCAACTTCGAAGGGAGGCACAAGGGGGACCTAATAGCTCTAGTAGTAATTGTAATTATGTAAGCTATATGTTTTGCATGTATAGTTCCCTTGTTATTCCTTCCCTCCCATAGCGTATCGATCAAAGGAAGAGATGTCGCAATTTGTGGGTGCAGCAATCAACATCCTCAACACCCTTCAGCAACACGATAATAGCGACAAAAGGACTCGACGTATGAGGCGTCGATGGAGTCAAGAAACAATATCGGAAACGAGTCGCCCTTTAGCCGCCAAGACAAAGAGTTCAAGATGAAAGATCTTCTTCAATCGGCCACCTTCAAAGCTTTTTGAAAAGCGGCATGGAAGATTTCAAGTGATCAACTACACCATCAAGCCACCAGCAATGAGAGGCTTCTAACGAACAAAGTCAACCTCTACATCAAAGGGGATCCACCGTCAAGGAGACCGGGTATCGAAGCGACTTCGAAAAGAACGTTACCTTGCTACTTCAAGCAAAGTAACGAAAGTGGATGAGCTTCTAGCAAGCTCAAGCATCTAAGGCCATGGGGCCTAGTAGGTTAAATGTATGGACGGTAACATCCATAGTGGGATTAGAAGGCATTTCCAGATATTCTCGCTGAAAGGATCGCCCCAATATTGAGCTAAGCGTCAAGATTGGGAAGGAAATGCATAGGAGTAACTAAAATTATACACGATTGTTAACAGACATCCAACATATTGAAACCACTTGGTGAGATTGATCTCCTCGCTAAGAAGGATTCATTGCTAGGATAATTGTTGACCATGTATAAATCTAGTACCTCCAAAGAATAATCCAACCGAAAGAAAAGAAGTAATCTAACAAGTCCGGCCAACTTGTTACGATGACATCAATTCGATTGGTAGGAATATTCCAAGAGTTTAAATAATTAAGAAAGGGGGAATCTCTAGAGCATAAAAGAATAATACATGTAAGGTACATCTAAAATAAGAATTATAGTAATCAAATAGTCTTTTGAGACAAAAGGAATTGTCATGATGACAAAACCTTATGGTTTAGAATCGTTCTAACTAAGTAGGTAACCCATAACTATATTGAAATAAATGACAACATAATATGTGCATCCATCTTAGATGGTTATATATGCTAGCTAAGGCTAGTAAATTAAGGCTAAGTAAGAAGCGTATAACCTCTTAAGGGGAGATAGATATGGCGTTGTATACAACGTCATTGAAGGGTGCAAGACCATTTTCTTTTTTGAAGAAAGTGGGAGAGCTCAATCTTATGATTGAACGTACTTGCATCGAATTGATCGAACGTCACTCCCAATAGCCGAAAGCAAATAGAAGCGTAAGATAGATAGATACCTTTAGTGCTCGGGAGGCCTTCAACGGCCCGAGACGGATGTAGTAACTAACTACACCAACGGCGTGGAGCAAAACCATGGGAGCAATGCAACGACCAAGTCATCTCCAAAATTACTAAACCCACCGCTCAATGGGTGGATGCGTTCTAGCCTTAGGTAAGGGGTGCGCATGCATTATAAGCTTTAATGTGTCTTGTTGATAAGTTAAATATAGATCCTAATAACTGGATAGAATTTGTTGTACGTATATGTATCATAGGGAAATAAGTTAAATAACAACGATAATATGAGGTAGCATGTTAATTAATCCTTCACAAGGATGCAATTCCTTCCAAGGATAGCTACATGACCTCGGGTCCTTATAAATATAAATAGAAAATAGAATTCAGATATACTTAAATGCATCTTAAGGATATACTTCCAAGGGTAATGTAGGAACCAAGGAAGAGAATAAAAAGCACATCTAATTCTTGTGCATTATAATTAAAACCTTGTCTATGATACAATAGGTCTAAATTAGGGTTATTGTTTAAATAATCGCGATCTAAAAGTCGTTAAATATTGCAAAGCTTAGAGTAAATATAATTGTACTATCGGAAATAATGTATCCGATACTATGATAATGTCAATTCATAAATATTACCTTAGGGTAATTATGTTAATCACATGCATTAAAGGAGCGAGCAAAAATCGTTTCGTGGCATGTCAATTTGTGTTTAGATTAGTTTCATGTGTAGTTAAGATTAATCCACGCATGCAACCTATGCTTGGTATGGAGTGCATGCGTTGTTACCGATGATGAGACCACGGACGGTGATCTCTAGGGCGTGGTGTAATGTCAATGTAGGCATGACCGTTTCCGCTTGGACGAAAGTGGAAGGTAGATTAGAAAGTCTACTTCTGTCCCCACAAGTAGAGCGACCTCGAAGAAAGGAGGTCATTGAGAGATGCATTGATAGGAAAAGCACCTCTAGCCCCATATATGCTTTGATAGGAGGAATCGGCCTTCCACCACATACCTGAAGGACCTATCCTCCACTGGGCAACTAGGGTGTAGGCATGAGCCGCATATAGGCATATAGGCATATAGGCTACTGTCCTCCACGGCCATAATGGAAGATTCACCCTCTTCCTACGCCAGGAGATTAGCCATGCATCCATGTAGATAGGTGGGGTGGTCACCATATAACCAAAAATTTTATTAATAATTAATAATAATAGGTAGTGTCGACTGCTGGCCAATAGAGCTCCCGAGGGCAAGGAGGTCGAACCTTGATTTAAGGCTTGCAACACAAATTTTGTTGTAATGTGTTGCAAGGGATGAAGAGTACATTAGAAGTGTAAATTTTGTATGAAATTGATAAACTTTGATAAACTTAAATGTTGTATTAAGTAAGGTTAATAATTACCTTGGATTAAGTTATGAAGTGATAAGTTAATTGGATAATGAAATAGTACAGTAATGTCTTAAACATTACCTTAGAGTAATTCCAATAATTAAGATAGTAAGTATGTAATTATAGATATTGTAAAATTAATGCAGGATTTTAAGGTGCGAAGACTTGCAACACAAATTTTGTTGGAATGTGTTGCAAGGAACGAAGAGTACCTTAAATAATAATTGTATATGAAAATGTTAAATTGTGATAACTAAATGTTGTGATAACGGAAACTAATAAGTACCTTGTTTTAATAGAAGTTACGAATTGACAAGTTAGTTGATAATGTAATGGCGTAATAATGATTTAAAAATATTACCTTAAGGTAATCTTAATAAATGTGTAAGTATTATAGTAGTATATCGATGCATCGCTTGATTGCGTGCTAGGAAGATTCCAAGGTGGGGAGACCCGCGATGCCGCCGACAAAGATCATTTCAAGGTGGGGAGAATGTGACGTTCGGACAAAGATATAACGGCCCCAGGACGATATCTTGTCATCGCCGCCACGCTGCGTACACGCCCACCTCGACCGACGCGGTAAAGCCGACGCGAAGCCAGTGGGTAGCCCCTAGGGGCAACTTGCAAGGAGTGTGCATTTATTAATGTGCACATTTAACCATGTGCACATTTATCTAGGTGCACATTTTTCCATGTGGACACTTTATGCCAAGTGGGCCATACCCAAGTATTACAATTAATGTGCACATTTACCAATATGCACATTAATGTGGGCACACCTTTCCATGTGGGCACATTTTGCCACCTAGCCATTAAAGGCAAGTGGGCCCATTCCCAATTATCCCACATGCCTAAAGGGGATAATTGGAAACCCTAGCCCAACCCCCTTGTCTATTTAAGGTGGAGAGCCCTAACTTGCCCATTTTCGTTTCTAGGGTTTTAGAGCTCTGCTTTTGGTCAGCCTCAAGAGCCAAAACCGCATCCCGCACTACCTCTGAGAGAATTGCACCATTAGTTTCCCTTGGTTCAGCATTTCAGCCGGGATGGTCAACTTCGTGTCAAGAGGAGCAACTCAAGGATCGGTATTGGGTCAATTCAATAGCCTAAACCCTCTTTTAGCCATCGAATCAAGTAGGTTTAGCCTATTTAATTGCCCATAGCAACCTTCTAGATCTCTAGATGCAGGACTCTAACTAAAGAACCTAACTCTATGATATAGATTAGATCTTGTTCTTTAGTTCTCTTATGATGTATGTGGATGATGTATCTCTATGAACTCCTTGTTGTATTGGGAAGGGGGTAGAGACCTAAAAGCTTGGTAGTAGATGCTCCTAGATTAGCCTCTCTAGCACACTATAGATTCGCTCAGGTACAAAGAACCACACCTGGTTGTGGGTGAAGGGGCCACCGGGCTTAGAAGGAGGTTCGTGTTCTCGACTCTTGAACGATCCCTCCGTGTAAAGTCTAACGGGATCATTGTGACTAGGTCCAATGGCTTGCCAATCGAAAGTGGCAAGGCATGGGCTCGACACCCGTGGGTGGGGTTCACCTTCCAGTGGGTTCACCGAATAAGGGCAGTGGCCCTCTAGTCACCTTGAGTCGGCATGTAGATCTCCGGAGGGAGTGATCCTCCACCGCCCCATCGGGCTGGGAGATGTAACCCAAGAGGTCGTAGCCCCTTTGGCTATGCACCCGCTGGCTACAACAGTCCCAACACTTTTCAGCCTACTCGCAAAGTGTGCACAGGAGGGGCGGATGGAGTGGACAACCCTAAGCCATGTTCTTATGCCACCCAAATCCATTGCCATGAATTCATGCGCAATGACCTCGGAGACCCAAGCTTGTCACCCATCCCCGTGTTCCAGCCTTGGGTAGGATTCCCTATGTGATGTCCGATCTTTGTCTATGCAGATATATGTGGTGAACCATCCTTCGTGATGGTCATGTGATGTTGATGTATGTACTAATGACATGTATGTTTACGCTTCCAGCCTAGGTAGGCCCCGGCGGGAGACAGGTAAAATGACCCTTCATTCTTCCCAATCGAACTCAAGGTTGCGCGACACGCGGAGGGCCCCAGACGGGTTGGAGCTGGTATGGGGGATGAACTCCTGTTTGTATACGGTGAGTGCACCGTATATGAGTAGGGGACGTCACAGTGGTATCAGAGCAATGTTCTTGGAGACCAAGAGCAAAGCACTGACCAGAGGCCAAGGAGGCCGAAGGAAACAAGAAGAGGAGAGATCAGAACGAGAGCGGGAGGCCAAGGGTCAAGAAGTAGCAGAGCAGAAGCTGGTCCAACACTTTGAAGACTCAACAGCCTGCACAGTACATGCCAAGGGAGTAACTCTAATGAAGAAAGATATGCACTTACCCAGTCATATCAAAGGAGAGCCTTATTAATTTCGTAAATGATAAAATTTGTTTAATACAAAGTGTTTTAGAGTAAATTATAAGTGTATAAAGTTACTTAATTAAGTTGATTTAGTAAGTTTTAGCTTTTGTTTGTCAAAACAGACATCCTAGGCCAATTTGAGAGGATGTCTCACACGTCGCGCCAGGACAGAAAATGAAAAGTTCATTATCGGTCTGGGCGCAACGTGTGAGACCTTGCTGTGAGACCATGCCCCAAAAGTGCCGAAAACTGCTCCAAATCGACCAAATAAGGGGTCCATTCTGCCTAACTCGACGAGATAAGCAGGATTAGACCCTTATATCACCCAAATTGGACAAGTTTAACCCATTTAGAGCCAATGTCTCACACGTCGCGCCAGGACAGAAAATGAAAAGTTCATTATTGGTCTGGGCGCAATGTGTGAGACCTCCAAACTTTGAACCTCCATAACTTGAGCTACAGAGCTCCAAATTGCCTGAAAATTGTTGCAATAGGATCGTTAGACAGCCTAGAATCCATTTATGATCTCAAATTAGGCTAGAAATGTCAAACCCCAGCTCAAAATAACCAAAATTGCTCAAACCCTTGAATTTTCTTCCCAAACTGTGGTTTATTTGTAAATAGAAGCATATCCCATTAGTACCTGCAAGTATTGCTTCGGCTCGAAGCTGATGCCTTACTCCTAGATAGAAGTGCCCAAGAACACCCCTTTGTTAGAGTCATCTAGACCTCAGCATAGCAACCCAAATCCAACTGTTGGTACATCACCTCTGCTCATGCCAAAGGCATAAACCTTGACCTAATTCTGTGTCCTTCTAATAGAGTTTGACTTATATAGCCACATTGACACCCCCCATTGCCAAAATACCTAGAAAGGAGCTAGAGCCTAGAGCTGCCCAAGTCACTCCATGTGTAGAGATTGGACCCCCCCAAACCAACTCTGCTAGGACCTTAGAGTATGCCTCAAACATCATGGAGGTTTTGCAAAACAACCCTCATGTCATGCCATACCACACGCCCTAAGCCCTTAGACTTGTAGATTATAGATATGTCCCCAGTGATTGCTAGCCTGTATGTTGTAGGAGAGCCCTTCAAGTAGACCCTTAGACTCTAGGATATACGAGCGTTGCTTTCAAGTACAAGGCCGAGAGCCACGTATCGAGCTAAAGGCGCAACTTCTTGAAGACATCAAGGTCCCAACCATGTACGCATTGATAAGGAGAGGAGACCAAAAGGCGCAGCCAAGAGAGGGAAGCACAACGACAAACACCTCAATCGACAAACGAGTAGAACAGACACCACCGCCTATCATCAATCTTCATCAAATGGGAAGAATATTGGTAACCAACGGCATCAAGAATTCTTCTAGATGGCAACCTTCCCGCTACCACGCCCACGAAGCTCACATCGTAAAGAGGATCTCACACCTTCACCAGCTCGATGCACATGAGTTCAAATGGAAGAACGCAAGGGCAGAAAAATAAAAAGCGTGAAGACGTTAGACGCGGAATGCCACGCTGGCATCACGAGCTAAGGTCGAGGGCATAATCTTTCATCGAGGAGAGAAGTCATGGCGACATAGGGCGCGCATAGAAACCGGGAGGGAAGACAACCATGACCTTGCAGCCCAGCAGCTCAAGCGAATGTCATGCAACTTCAACAAAAGGAGTAAACCAAGCGAGGCAACCACAAAGCACCTAAGGCTGACCCGGACGAAGCTTCCAGCTCGCTTGCACCAGCGGGGAGAACTTTCATCCGGTTCCAAAAAAGTAGGAGACCATGAGGGGAGGAGACGATATCGTGGAAGGAACATCTCCAACTTGAAGGCCTATATCAGCATTAGGGCAAGATCAAGGAGGAGAATATCCCACTCGAACAAGGATTCCGGACCCGTAAACATCTAGAAACCAAAGGAAGGACGACTTTTACTACGCCAGCCCGGGTGCGACTAATGGATAGGACTTATGGTGGGGCAATGGAGATGACCACACTTCCGTGCATAGGAGAGGCACCTCTAATGAAGCAAAGCCCAAGCAACAGAGTCGACTCGAAATTCAACCCGCGAGGAATCACAATGCCTCCCCACCGACCGCGATCTCGTGAGTCTCAAGACATTCAAGAATGCCCGATCGCAACAGCCAGTGATCCTAGTCAAGTTTATCAACGGCACCGCACATTAATCGGGCAACCTTGCAACGACACACCGCATGTAGGGAGTTGAGCTGTCACCACATTCTGCATAACGGACATACAAATTAAGGAGGAGCATCTTTTTCAACGGATCACATCGACGAACACTCTTCGCAACTTGGCGTGACGAGCTTGGATCGGAGACATGAAGCTCAACAATAATAGCAAAGATCTCAAGGAATCCCTGAGTCAACCGTAACGAAGAAGATGCAAAGAAACCAAGAATCAAACACTTTAGGAGGAGGGAAACCCTAAAGGAGTATAAACATTTAAGTAGATCATGGTAATTGTTTTGGAAAAGTGGATGAATTAAAATCCCAATGTAAATGCGATATGTCTATTGTATATCTCGGTGCTCACAGATATAGCTTGAGAAACATGAGTTTAAAGTCATGTTTTACGGATTTAGCTTTAGATCAGGAAGCTCCTTCACTTCACTACCAAAGGAGGAAGCAAGGAAGCACAACTATAGCCCAAGATCAAAAGGGAAGAGCAAGTACGAGGGAGAACCGACCGAGGCCAAGCAAACCTTCGACTCCAAACACTTCGAAGTGCCCTCAAGTAGAAGACCGCCATCCAGACAAATGTCGATAAGAGACAACACCGATCATGTGAAGATCATCAACGCTGCACCGTGACATCGCCGTATGCAACACTACCTCTTCTAGCAAAGGGCAACAGCTTGACGAACTTATGACACGAAAGTGGCCTCAACAATAGAAGGAGGAACGCCCCACATCAACGAAGCCAACTAAGAAGGCAACATCTCGACGACCATAATTCCACCTTGTGGTAATATAGGGTGATGCGCTATGACACGCGGTATTAGATGGAGATGCACTTACGAAAGGCAATCTGCGACGAGGAGATATGCCTTCAACAACTAGTGATGGCTTCGTCGTACTCCTACCAAGAGTTAGAAGAGAAGAAGCCGATCATATCTCCGACGCGGTGGCACGTCAAACGCCCGAGGTAGAAGCATTCGACACCTTAACGACAAGGATAGCAACTGAAGCACCTTCGGCAAAAAGAGAGTTCAAGATAAGACAAGAGTATATCTAAGGCAGGTACTTCTTCAACTCAAGGGTCAAGCCGCGGCGTATATAAGGATCCATCACCCCTCGACAAACATAGCCAAAGGGGGAGGAGAGCCATGATGCCTTACTTGCCAGAGAGACCGACAGGCATAGAGGGACAAAGGTCAGGAACTGAAAGCTGGAGAAGTGCTAGCAACCGACTTCTTCCACGAGCTCTCTAGAGGCAACAGGAGGATCAAAACTGACGAGCACAATCAAAACCACCAGAAGGTACCTCAAGACAAGAAGACGACATAGCACTGTGGAACGTGACAACGTCCAAGCCATGTGATCGAGGGGATCAAACAAGGGAAGTTTGGAAGCTCGATGGAGCAGCAACTAGGTGAGGCGAGGCGAGCCGATGACTTGCACGTGGACTTGCATGCAACTTGGTGAACCCAAGGATGGACGATTCAAAGAACAACTGCAGAAGAGAACAAGTCCAGAGGAGTATAGCCAAAGGAAGCGCACACAGCCTCAAGAGACGCCTCCGAATAGCTTCAAGTATCATGAAGGGGGGAACAATTACCCGAGAACGTGGATCGAAGCGTAATCGAAACGTCGAAGCATCAACGACCAGCACACCTTTAGTTAGAATGTGATGCAAAGCGTGTTGTGCCATAGCCGACAAACATCGGAGGGCCCAAGTATATCAACAAGTTACCCCGGAGTATGAGCTGACGTACAAATAGGAGGATAGATATCATCAACACCATTGCACCGGAGGAACACCGGCGACATTGCCAAGGAGTAGGTGTGCAACTCAAGGGAGGCACAAGGGGACCTAATAGCTCTAGTAGTAATTGTAATTATGTAAGCTATATGTTTTGCATGTATAGTTCCCTTGTTATTCCTTCCTCCCATAGCGTAATGATCAAAGGAAGAGATGTCGTGCAATTTGTAGGGGTGCAGCAATCAACATCCTCAACACCCTTCGGCAACACGATAACGACAAAAGGACTCGACGATGAGACGCCGATGGAGTCAAGAAACAATATCGGAACGTAGTCGCCCTTAGCCGCCAAGACAAAGAGTTCAAGATGAAAGATCTTCTTCAACGGCGCCCACCTTCAGGCTTTTGAAAAGCGGCATGGAAGATTTCAAGTGATCAACTACACCATCAAGCCACCAGCAATGAGAGGCTTCTAACGAACAAAGTCAACCTCTACATCAAAGGGGATCCACCGTCAAGGAGACTGAAGTATCGAGCGACTCGAAAGAACGTTACCTTGCTACTTCAAGCAGGCAACGAGTGGATGAGCTTCTAGCAAGCTCAAGCATCTAAGGCCATGGGGCCTAGTAGGTTAAATGTATGGACGGTAACATCCATAGTGGGATTAGAAGGCATTTCCATATTCTCATTTGGAAGGATCGCCCCAATATTGAGCTAAAGCCAAGATTGGGAAGGAAATGCATAGGAGTAACTAAAATTATACACGATTGTTAACAGACATCCAACATATTGAAACCACTTGGTGAGATTGATCTCCTCGCTAAGAAGGATTCATTGCTAGGATAATTGTTGACCATGTATAAATCTAGTACCTCCAAAGAATAATCCAACCGAAAGAAAAGAAGTAATCTAACAAGTCCGGCCAACTTGTTACGATGACATCAATTCGATTGGTAGGAATATTCCAAGAGTTTAAATAATTAAGAAAGGGGGAATCTCTAGAGCATAAAAGAATAATACATGTAAGGTACATCTAAAATAAGAATTATAGTAATCAAATAGTCTTTTGAGACAAAAGGAATTGTCATGATGACAAAACCTTATGGTTTAGAATCGTTCTAACTAAGTAGGTAACCCATAACTATATTGAAATAAATGACAACATAATATGTGCATCCATCTTAGATGGTTATATATGCTAGCTAAGGCTAGTAAATTAAGGCGCTAAGTAAGAAGCGTATAACCTCTTAAGGGGAGAGAATAGATATGACGTTGTATACAACGTCATTGAAGGGGTGCAGGACCATTTTCTTTTAGAAGAAAGTGGGAGAGCTCAATCTTATGATTGAACGTTTTTGCATCGAATTGATCAAACGCCACTCCCAAGTAAAATGGGCAAATAGAGCGTAAGATAGATAGATACCTTAGTGCTCAGGAGGCCTTCAACGGCGAGACGGATGTAGTAACTAACTACACCAACGAAGTGGAGCAAAACCATGGGAGCAATGCAACGACCAAGTCATCTCCAAAATTACTCGACGCCGGCTCAATGGGTGGATGCGTTCTAGCCTTAGGTAAGGGGTGCGCATGCATTATAAGCTTTAATGTGTCTTGTTGATAAGTTAAATATAGATCCTAATAACTGGATAGAATTTGTTGTGCGTTATATGTATCATAGGGAAATAAGTTAAATAACAACGATAATATGAGGTAGCATGTTAATTAATCCTTCAAAGGATGCAATTCCTTCCAAGGATAGCTACATGACCTCGGGTCCTTATAAATATAAATAGAAAATAGAATTCAGATATACTTAAATGCATCTTAAGGATATACTTCCAAGGGTAATGTAGGAACCAAGGAAGAGAATAAAAAGCACATCTAATTCTTGTGCATTATAATTAAAACCTTGTCTATGATACAATAGGTCTAAATTAGGGTTATTGTTTAAATAATCGCGATCTAAAAGTCGTTAAATATTGCAAAGCTTAGAGTAAATATAATTGTACTATCGAAATAATGTATCCGATACTATGATAATGTCAATTCATAAATATTACCTTAGGGTAATTATGTTAATCACATGCATTAAAGGAGCGAGCAAAAATCGGCTCAGGCATGTCAATTTGTGTTTAGATTAGTTTCATGTGTAGTTAAGATTAATCTACGCATGCAACCTATGCTTGGTATGGAGTGCATGCGTTGTTACCGATGATGAGACCACGACAGTGATCTCTAGGGCGTGGTGTAATGTCAATGTAGGCATGACCGCTGCTCGTTTGGACGAGTGGAAGGTAGATTAGAAAGTCTACTTCTGTCCCACGGAAGTAGACGACCTCGAGAGAAAGGAGGTCATTGAGAGATGCATTGATAGGAAAAGCACCTCTAGCCCCATATATGCTTTGATAGGAGGAATCTGGCCTTCACGCCCACATACGGGAAGGACCTATCCTCCACGCTGGGCAACTAGGGTGTAGGCATGAGCGGCATATAGGCATATAGGCATATAGGCGCTGTCTCCACGGCCATAATGGAAGATTCACCCTCTTCCTACGCCGGGAGATTAGCCATGCATCCATGTAGATAGGTGGGGTGGTCACCATATAACCAAAATTTTATTAATAATTAATAATAGGTAGTGTCGACCTGCAGGCCAATAGAGCGCTCCGGAGGGCAAGGAGGTCGAACTACGAAGGCTTGCAACACAAATTTTGTTGTAATGTGTTGCAAGGGATGAAGAGTACATTAGAAGTGTAAATTTTGTATGAAATTGATAAACTTTGATAAACTTAAATGTTGTATTAAGTAAGGTTAATAATTACCTTGGATTAAGTTATGAAGTGATAAGTTAATTGGATAATGAAATAGTACAGTAATGTCTTAAACATTACCTTAGAGTAATTCCAATAATTAAGATAGTAAGTATGTAATTATAGATATTGTAAAATTAATGCAGGATTTTAAGGTGCGAAGACTTGCAACACAAATTTTGTTGGAATGTGTTGCAAGGAACGAAGAGTACCTTAAATAATAATTGTATATGAAAATGTTAAATTGTGATAACTAAATGTTGTGATAACGGAAACTAATAAGTACCTTGTTTTAATAGAAGTTACGAATTGACAAGTTAGTTGATAATGTAATGGCGTAATAATGATTTAAAAATATTACCTTAAGGTAATCTTAATAAATGTGTAAGTATTATAGTAGTATATCGTATGCATCAGGTTGATTGCAGGCTAGGAAGATTCCAAGGTGGGGAGACCCACGATGCTTGTGACAAAGATCATTTCAAGGTGGGGAGAATGTGACGTTCCAAAGACGATTATACGGTCCCGGGGCGATATCTTGTCATCGCCACACGCAGCGTACACGCCACCGACCGACGCGGTAATGCCGACGCGTAGTAGCAGTGGGTAGCCCCTAGGGGGCAACTTGCAAGGAGTGTGCATTTATTAATGTGCACATTTAACCATGTGCACATTTATCTAGGTGCACATTTTTCCATGTGGACACTTTATGCCAAGTGGGCCATACCCAAGTGTGCAATTAATGTGCACATTTACCAATATGCACATTAATGTGGGCACACCTTTCCATGTGGGCACATTTTGCCACCTAGCCATTAAAGGCAAGTGGGCCCATTCCCAATTATCCCACATGCCTAAAGGGGATAATTGGAAACCCTAGCCCAACCCCTTGTCTATTTAAGGTGGAGAGCCCTAACTTGCCCATTTTCGTTTCTAGGGTTTTAGAGCTCTGTTTTGGCTGCCTCAAGAGCCAAAACCGCATCCCAGACTCTGCCTGAGAGAATTGCACCATTAGTTTCCCTTGGTTCGAGCATTTCAGCAGGATGGTCGAACTCAGGTCAAGAGGAGCAACTCAAGGATCAGGTATTGGGTCAATTCAATAGCCTAAACCCTCTTTTAGCCATCGAATCAGGGGTTTAGCCTATTTAATTGCCCATAGCAGCTTCTAGATCTCTAGATACCAGACTCTAACTAAAGAACCTAACTCTATGATATAGATTAGATCTTGTTCTTTAGTTCTCTTATGATGTATGTGGATGATGTATCTCTATGAACTCCTTGTATTGGGAAGGGGGTAGAGACCTAAAAGCTTGGTAGTAGATGCTCCTAGATTAGCCTCTCTAGCACACTATAGATTCGCCACATGCACAAGAACCACACCGGTTGTGGGTGAAGGGGCCGTGACCGGCTTAGAAGGAGGTTCGTGTTCGACTCTTGAGCGATCCCTCCGGGTGTGTAAAGTCTCACCGGGATCATTGTGACTAGGTCCAATGGCTTGCCACCGAAAGTGCGGGCAAGGCATGGGCTCGACACCCTGTGGGGTGGGGTTCACCTTCCAAAGGGTTCCGGTCGAATAAGGGCGGTGGCCCTCTAGTCACCTTGAGTCAAGATGTAGATCTCTGGAGGAGTGATCCCTACACCCCCATCGGGCCGGGGGGAGATGTAACCCAATGAGTCGTCGTAGCCCCTTTGGCTATGCACCCGGCGGGCTGATCAGTCCCAACACTTTTCAGCCTACTCGCAAAGTGTGCACGGGGAGGGGCAGATGGAGTGGACAACCCTAAGCCATGTTCTTATGCCAGCCAAATCCATTGCCCTGAATTCTGTCTGCAATGACCTCTGGAGACCCAAGCAATGACCTCTGGAGCTCCAAATTGCCTGAAAATTGTTGCAATAGGATCGTTAGACAGCCTAGAATCCATTTATGATCTCAAATTAGGCTAGAAATATCAAACCCCAGCTCAAAATAACCAAAAATTGCTCAAACCCTTGAATTTTCTTCCCCAAACCGTGGTTTATTTGTAAATAGAAGCATATCCCATTAGTACCTACATAGTATTGCTCTCGGCTCGAAGCTGATGCCTTACTCCTAGATAGAAGTGCCCAAGAACACCCCTTTGTTAGAGTCATCTAGACCTCAGCATAGCAACCCAAGTCCAACTGTTGGTACATCACCTCTGCTCATGCCAAAGGCATAAACCTTGACCTAATTCTGTGTCCTTCTAATAGAGTTTGACTTATATAGCCGCCACATTGACACCCCCCATTGCCAAAATACCTAGAAAGGAGCTAGAGCCTAGAGCTGCCCAAGTCACTCCATGTGTAGAGATTGGACCCCCCCAAACCAACTCTGCTAGGACCTTAGAGTATGCCTCAAACATCATGGAGGTTTTGCAAAACAACCCTCATGTCATGCCATACCACACGTCCTAAGCCCTTAGACTTGTAGATTATAGATATGTCCCCAGTATTGCTAGCCCAGAATGTTGTAGGAGAGCCCTTCAAGTAGACCCTTAGACTCTAGGATATACGAGCGTTGCTTTCGAAGTACAAGGCCAGAGCCACAGACGAGCTAAAGGCGCAACTTCTTGAAGACATCAAGGTCCCAACCGATGTACAGACAGATAAGGAGAGGAGACCGAAAAGGCAGAGCCAAGAGAGGGAAGCACAACGACAAACACCTCAATCGACAAACGAGTAGAACAGGACACCACTGGCCTATCATCAATCTTCATCAAATGGGAAGAATATTGGTAACCAACGGCATCAAGAATTCTTCTAGATGGCAACCTTCCGGCTACCACGTCCACGAGCTCACATCAGAAAGAGGATCTCGACACCTTCACCAGCTCGATGCACATGAGTTCAAATGGAAGAACGCAAGGCAGCAAAATACAGGTGCAGGAAGACGTTAGACAGCAATGCCACGTTGGCATCACGAGCTAAGGTCAGAGGGCATAATCTTTCATCGAGGAGAGAAGTCATGGCGACATAGGAGCGCATAGAAACCGGAGGGAAGACAACCATGACCTTGCAGCCCAGCAGCTCAAGCGAATGTCATGCAACTTCAACAAAAGGAGTAACCAAGCGAGGCAACCACAAAGCACCTAAGGCTGACCCGGACGAGCTTCCAGCTCCCTTGCACCAGCAGGAGAACTTTCATCGGTTCCAAAAAAGTAGGAGACCATGAGGGGGAGGAGACGCATATCAGGGAAGGAACATCTCCAACTTGAAGGCCTATATCAGCATTAGGGGCAAGATCAAGGAGGAGAATATCCCACTCGAACAAGGATTCCGGACCCAGAAACATCTAGAAACCAAAGGAAGGACGACTTTACTACGTCAGCCAGGGGGTGCGAGACTCGAATGGATAGGACTTATGGTGGGGGCAATGGAGATGACCACACTTCCAGGCATAGGAGAGGCACCTCAGAATGAAGCAAAGCCCAAGCAACAGGAGTCGCACTCGCAGAAATTCAACCTGCGGAGGAATCACAATGCACCGCCACCGAATCACGATCTCGAGCTCAAAGACATTCAAGAATGCCCGACTGCAACAGCCAGGTGATCCTAGTCAAGCGATCAACGGCACCGCACATCGGCAACCTTGCAACGACACACCGCATGTAGGGAGTTGAGCGGTCACCATATTCCTTACAACGGACATACAAATTAAGGAGGAGCATCTTTTCAACGGATCACATCGATTTAACACTCTTCGCAACTTGGCGTGACGAGCTTGGATCAGACATGAAGCTCAACAATAATAGCAGCATCTCAAGGAATCCCGGAGTCAACCAGAACGAAGAAGATGCAGCAAAACCGAAGAATCAAACACTTTAGGAGGAGGGGAAACCCTAAAGGAGTATAAACATTTAAGTAGATCATGGTAATTGTTTTGGAAAAGTGGATGAATTAAAATCCCAATGTAAATGCGTATATGTCTATTGTATATCTCGGGTGCTCACAGATATAGCGGAGAAACATGAGTTTAAAGTCATGTTTTACGGATTTAGCGCTTAGATCAGGAAGCTCCTTCACTTCGACTACCAAAGGAGGAAGCAAGGAAGCACAACTATAGCCCAAGATCAAAAGGGAAGAGCAAGTACGAGGGAGAACGACCAGAGGCCAAGCAAACCTTCGACTCCAAACACTTTGGGAAGTGCCCTCAAGTAGAAGACCGCTCGTCCAGCACAATGTCAGGATAAGAGACAACACCGATCATGTGAAGATCATCAACGCGGCACGGGACATCGCCGGGCTAACACTACCTCTTCTAGCAAAGCTTAGCGGTTGACTTAACTTATGACACGAAAGTGGCCTCAACAATAGAAGGAGGAACCCGACATCAACGGTAGCCAACTAAGAAGGCAACATCTCGATTTACCATAATTCCACCTTGTGGTAATATAGGGTGATGCGCCATGACACGTGTATTAGATGGAGATGCACTTACGAAAGGCAATCGGCGACGGGAGATATGCCTTCAACAACTAGTGATGGCTTCACGTACTCCTACCAGTAGTTAGAAGAGAAGAAGCCGATCATATCTCCACGGTGGCACGCCAAACGCCCGGTAGAAGCATTGACACCTTAACGACAAGGATAGTAACTGAAGCACCTTCGGCAAAAAGAGAGTTCAAGATAATAGCCGGGCTATTCAACGACAAGAGTATATCTAAGGCGGTACTTCTTCAACTCAAGGGTCAAGCTGCGGCATATAAGGATCCATCACCCCGACAACATAGCGCCAGGAGAGGAGAGCCATGATGCCTTACTTGCCGAGAGACCCATTGTGCATAGAGGGACAAAGGTCGAACTCGAAAGCTGGAGAAGTGCTAGCAACCCGACTTCTTCCACGAAGCTCTCTAGAGGCAAACAGGAGGATCAAAACCGACGAGCACAATCAAAACCACCAGAAGGTACCTCAAGACAAGAAGACGGCGCATAGCACCGTGGAACGTGACAACGCCCAAGCCATGTGATCGAGGGATCAAACAAAGGAAGTTTGGAAGCTCGATGGAGCAAAGAACTAGGTGAGGCGAGGCGAAACATGACTTGCACGTGGACTTGCATGCAACTTGGTGAACCCAAGGATGGACGATTCAAAGAACAACCTGAAGAGAACAAGTCCAGAGGAGTATAGCCAAAGGAAGCGCTACGACCTCAAGAGACGCCTCGAATAGCTTCAAGTATCATGAAGGGGGAACAATTACCGCCTGAAAAAGGATCGGGGAAGGCGGACCGAAACGTCGAGCATCAACGACCAGCACACCTTTAGTTAGAATGTGATGCAAAGCGTGTTGTGCCATAGCCGACAAACATCGGAGGGCCCAAGTATATCAACAAGTTACCCCGGAGTATGAGCTGACGTACAAATAGGAGGATAGATATCATCAACACCATTGCACCGGGAGGAACACCGATGACATTGCCAAGGAGTAGGTGTGCAACTCGAAGGGAGGCACAAGGGGGACCTAATAGCTCTAGTAGTAATTGTAATTATGTAAGCTATATGTTTTGCATGTATAGTTCCCTTGTTATTCCTTCCCTCCCATAGCGTAACAGATCAAAGGAAGAGATGTCAGGCAATTTGCAGGGGTGCAGCAATCAACATCCTCAACACCCTTCGGGCAACACGATAACGACAAAAGGACTCGACGTATGAGACGTCGATGGAGTCAAGAAACAATATCGGAAACAGAGTCGTCCTTTAGCTGCCAAGACAAAGAGTTCAAGATGAAAGATCTTCTTCAACGGCGCCACCTTCAGGCTTTTGAAAAGCGGCATGGAAGATTTCAAGTGATCAACTACACCATCAAGCCACCAGCAATGAGAGGCTTCTAACGAACAAAGTCAACCTCTACATCAAAGGGGATCCACCGTCAAGGAGACTGAAGTATCGAGCGACTCGAAAGAACGTTACCTTGCTACTTCAAGCAGGCAACGAGTGGATGAGCTTCTAGCAAGCTCAAGCATCTAAGGCCATGGGGCCTAGTAGGTTAAATGTATGGACGGTAACATCCATAGTGGGATTAGAAGGCATTTCCAGATATTCTCGCTGAAAGGATCGCCCCAATATTGAGCTAAGCGTCAAGATTGGGAAGGAAATGCATAGGAGTAACTAAAATTATACCACGATTGTTACCGACATCCAACATATTGAAACCATCTTGGTGAGATTGATCTCCTCGCTAAGAAGGATTCATTGCTAGGATAATTGTTGACCATGTATAAATCTAGTACCTCCAAAGAATAATCCAACCGAAAGAAAAGAAGTAATCTAACAAGTCCGGCCAACTTGTTACGATGACATCAATTCGATTGGTAGGAATATTCCAAGAGTTTAAATAATTAAGAAAGGGGGAATCTCTAGAGCATAAAAGAATAATACATGTAAGGTACATCTAAAATAAGAATTATAGTAATCAAATAGTCTTTTGAGACAAAAGGAATTGTCATGATGACAAAACCTTATGGTTTAGAATCGTTCTAACTAAGTAGGTAACCCATAACTATATTGAAATAAATGACAACATAATATGTGCATCCATCTTAGATGGTTATATATGCTAGCTAAGGCTAGTAAATTAAGGCGCTAAGTAAGAAGCGTATAACCTCTTAAGGGGAGAGAATAGATATGACGTTGTATACAACGTCATTGAAGGGGTGCAAGACCATTTTCTTTTCGAAGAAAGTGGGAGAGCTCAATCTTATGATTGAACGTACTTGCATCGAATTGACTGAACGTCACTCCGGCAATAGCCGAAGCAAATAGAGCGTAAGATAGATAGATACCTTAGTGCTCAGGAGGCCTTCAACGGCGAGACGGATGTAGTAACTAACTACACCAACGAAGTGGAGCAAAACCATGGGAGCAATGCAACGACCAAGTCATCTCCAAAATTACTCGACGCCGGCTCAATGGGTGGATGCGTTCTAGCCTTAGGTAAGGGGTGCGCATGCATTATAAGCTTTAATGTGTCTTGTTGATAAGTTAAATATAGATCCTAATAACTGGATAGAATTTGTTGTACGTATATGTATCATAGGGAAATAAGTTAAATAACAACGATAATATGAGGTAGCATGTTAATTAATCCTTCGCAAGGATGCAATTCCTTCCAAGGATAGCTACATGACCTCGGGTCCTTATAAATATAAATAGAAAATAGAATTCAGATATACTTAAATGCATCTTAAGGATATACTTCCAAGGGTAATGTAGGAACCAAGGAAGAGAATAAAAAGCACATCTAATTCTTGTGCATTATAATTAAAACCTTGTCTATGATACAATAGGTCTAAATTAGGGTTATTGTTTAAATAATCGCGATCTAAAAGTCGTTAAATATTGCAAAGCTTAGAGTAAATATAATTGTACTATCGGAAATAATGTATCCGATACTATGATAATGTCAATTCATAAATATTACCTTAGGGTAATTATGTTAATCACATGCATTAAAGGAGCGAGCAAAAATCGGCTCAGGCATGTCAATTTGTGTTTAGATTAGTTTCATGTGTAGTTAAGATTAATCTACGCATGCAACCTATGCTTGGTATGGAGTGCATGCGTTGTTACCGATGATGAGACCACGACAGTGATCTCTAGGGCGTGGTGTAATGTCAATGTAGGCATGACCGCGTTTCCGCTTGGACGAGTGGAAGGTAGATTAGAAAGTCTACTTCTGTCCCACGGAAGTAGACGACCTCGAGAGAAAGGAGGTCATTGAGAGATGCATTGATAGGAAAAGCACCTCTAGCCCCATATATGCTTTGATAGGAGGAATCTGGCCTTCACGCCCACATACGGGAAGGACCTATCCTCCACGCTGGGCAACTAGGGTGTAGGCATGAGCGGCATATAGGCATATAGGCATATAGGCGCTGTCTCCACGGCCATAATGGAAGATTCACCCTCTTCCTACGCCGGGAGATTAGCCATGCATCCATGTAGATAGGTGGGGTGGTCACCATATAACCAAAATTTTATTAATAATTAATAATAGGTAGTGTCGACCTGCAGGCCAATAGAGCTCAGGAGAGGGCAAGGAGGTCGAACTCTGAAAGGCTTGCAACACAAATTTTGTTGTAATGTGTTGCAAGGGATGAAGAGGACATTAGAAGTGTAAATTTTGTATGAAATTGATAAACTTTGATAAACTTAAATGTTGTATTAAGTAAGGTTAATAATTACCTTGGATTAAGTTATGAAGTGATAAGTTAATTGGATAATGAAATAGTACAAGAATGTCTTAAACATTACCTTAGAGTAATTCCAATAATTAAGATAGTAAGTATGTAATTATAGATATTGTAAAATTAATGCAGGATTTTAAAAGTAAGACTTGCAACACAAATTTTGTTGGAATGTGTTGCAAGGAACGAAGAGTACCTTAAATAATAATTGTATATGAAAATGTTAAATTGTGATAACTAAATGTTGTGATAACGAAACTAATAAGTACCTTGTTTTAATAGAAGTTCTGAATTGACAAGTTAGTTGATAATGTAATGGCGTAATAATGATTTAAAAATATTACCTTAAGGTAATCTTAATAAATGTGTAAGTATTATAGTAGTATATCGTATGCATCAGGTTGATTGCAGGCTAGGAAGATTCCAAGGTGGGGAGACCCAATCTTTCTGCTGACGGCATCATTTCAAGGTGGGAGAATGTGGCGTTCGGCCACGAAGATCACGGTCCCGGGACGATCTTGCATCTTTGCCTAAAATCCGCCAGACACGCCACCGTGGCGATGTCTGCAGGTAGGCGTGTAGCGGTGGGTAGCCCTTAGGGGCAACTTGCAAGGAGTGTGCATTTATTAATGTGCACATTTAACCATGTGCACATTTATCTAGGTGCACATTTTTCCATGTGGACACTTTATGCCAAGTGGGCCATACCCAAGTGTGCAATTAATGTGCACATTTACCAATATGCACATTAATGTGGGCACACCTTTCCATGTGGGCACATTTTGCCACCTAGCCATTAAAGGCAAGTGGGCCCATTCCCAATTATCCCACATGCCTAAAGGGGATAATTGGAAACCCTAGCCCAACCCCCTTGTCTATTTAAGGTGGAGAGCCCTAACTTGCCCATTTTCGTTTCTAGGGTTTTAGAGCTCTGTTTTGGCTGCCTCAAGAGCCAAAACCGCATCCCAGACTCTGCCTGAGAGAATTGCACCATTAGTTTCCCTTGGTTCGAGCATTTCAGCAGGATGGTCGAACTCAGGTCAAGAGGAGCAACTCAAGGATCAGGTATTGGGTCAATTCAATAGCCTAAACCCTCTTTTAGCCATCGAATCAGTAGGTTTAGCCTATTTAATTGCCCATAGCAGCCTTCTAGATCTCTAGATACCAGACTCTAACTAAAGAACCTAACTCTATGATATAGATTAGATCTTGTTCTTTAGTTCTCTTATGATGTATGTGGATGATGTATCTCTATGAACTCCTTGTATTGGGAAGGGGGGTAGAGACCTAAAGCTTGGTAGTAGATGCTCCTAGATTAGCCTCTCTAGCACACTATAGATTCGGCCTGTGCACAAGAACCACACCTGGTTGTGGGTGAAGGGGCCAGACTGGCTTAGAAGGAGGTTCGTGTTCTGACTCTTGAACGATCCCTCTGGTGTGTAAAGTCTACCGGGGATCATTGTGACTAGGTCCAATGGCTTGCCACTGAGTGCGGGCAAGGCATGGGCTCGACACCCGTGGGGTGGGGTTCACCTTCCAGTGGGTTCAGTCGAATAAGGGCAGTGGCCCTCTAGTCACCTTGAGTCAGCATGTAGATCTCTGGAGGGAGTGATCCCTACCTGCCCCATCGGGGCTGGGGAGATGTAACCCAGTAGTCGTAGCCCCTTTGGCTATGCACCCGGCGGGCTACAGTCAGGTCCCAACACTTTTCAGCCTACTCTGCAAAGTGTGCACAGGAGGGGCGGATGGAGTGGACAACCCTAAGCCATGTTCTTATGCCAGCCAAATCCATTGCCATGAATTAATGCGTGCGCAATGACCTCTGGAGACCCAAGCTTGTCAGTCCATCCCTGTGTCTGAGCCTTGGGTAGGATTCCCTATGTGATGTGCTGATCTTTGTCTATGCAGATATGTGGTGAACCATCCTTCGTGATGGTCATGTGATGTTGATGTATGTACTACTGACATGTATGTTTACGCTTCCGCAGCTAGGTAGGCCCTGAAGGGAGACAGGGTAAAATGACCCCTTCATTCTTCCCACTGGAACTCAAGGTTGCAGTGACACGTGGAGGGCCCTGTATCGGTTGGAGCTGGTATGGGGGATGAACTCCTGTTTGTATACGGTGAGTGCACCGTATATGAGTAGGGGACGTCACAATTGCCACTTGAGCAATGGCCAAACCAAACTTAAATCCAATTCATCATTTTGTAATATAGCACAACATGTAGACTAAAAATGTAATGGTTCCATGGCATCCAAGCAACAATGCATGTGGTTACAAAAAGGACATGTGATTATCCTACATAGAAACAAAAAGTAATTAGCAGTAGGACAAGGCAAATGGTAATTAGCAGTTTTATCCTTAACTAGATGCCCTTGCAAGTTATTTGAATCTGACCGTCCTCCACCGTTGGATCTAATAGTGGTTATATCACAGAATGTTCCGAATATTCGTTTCCATAGAATATTCCAAGAATTATTGTCATAATCTTCTGAATATTCCCTTTTTAAGAATATTCTAAGAATTATTGTCCGACAAACTCTGTTTTGGCTCTGTTCTCGCCGCCACTATCTGTTTTGGCCCAAGTTTGTCCTACTGCTAATTACTTTTTGGCTCTGTTCTGGCCGCCACTATCTGTTTTGGCTCTGTTTTGGCCGCCACTATCTGTTTTGGCATGTTTTGGCTCTGTTCTGGCTCTATTTTGTCTCTATCTGAGGCCGCCACTACCTGGAGCATTCCGCTACTGCTTGATGCATCAAATAGGGTAGCTCCTGCATCATTTCTGCAGCTCGTCTCACAACAGCGAGTGCGACATCATTTTTTTTCACTTTCTCATATTATTGCCGGATTTGAATCTATCATGGATTTTTACTCTGTTTTAAATGGTTCTTCATCTGTTCGTAGCAGAAATCATGGATAGACTCTGTTTGTGTATTTTATATTCTTTGCTCCTTAACAACCTGGTCCTCAAGTTTAAAGGCTGAGATTAAATCTCAACCGTTGGTTGCAAGAGTATTACCTACCAGTAACACATTAAAAAGTGCATAAACACCTAGTTTGTTATGCTAAATGGCTATAAACACCTAGCTTGTTATGAAAACCCCATAAAACCACCACAAAACCACTATAAAACTCTCGGGCCCAGGTTGTTAAGGCGGATAACACCCTCGAACTCGGGTGTTATGCCCTATTATAACAAACTCGGGCCTCCGGCCCTCGTTTGTTATAATAGGGGATAACACCCTCGTTCCAGGGTGTTATCCCTATTGTTGTCATTATTTAACATTGTTTTGCGCAAAGGGTTTCCTCGCACTTGGCAGCTGAACAGAGTTATCCCCTTGCATAAAGCTGGAGATGAAAATGATCCTGGAAATTACCGAATGATTCTGGTTAGTAGTTTATATGCCAAATTATTTGCTGCTATGCTGAATTGTAAATTGAGCACCTGGGCTGAAAAACATAATGTTAGAGCCAATCGGATGCAGGGCTTTAGACCAAAAAAGATCTACAGATTGATCATTTGGTTACTTTAAGCGAGCTATGGTTGATTCGGTTAAGGGTAAGAAAAAACCCCTTTATGCTCTTTTTGTTGATTATGCTAAGGCATTTGACACGGTATCTCGTAGTAATTTATGGGAGAGAATGGAGGCCCTAGGGGTACCAATTGAGCTTAGACATGCAAAGTGAAAGATACTTTATGATAAAATTTTGGTACAGCTATCATCCCCTACATTGAGCAATGCTTGCAGATGTGGTAGAAAGTAATATTGAGTGAAGCAAGGGTGCCCATTGTCGCCCACACTATTTGGCCTATTCATAGACCAATTCTGCGTGCTTGGATGTCCGAATATGGCGGGAGGGGACCCCATTGTTTAGATGCATGGTTCTGTTGCTCTTATATATGTTTGATGATGTTGTTCTTCTTTCCGCTCAATGGAAGGCATGCGTAAGCATTTAGATGACCGCACATTTACGTGAGAACGTAAAAGTATGAGGGTAAATATGTCAAAGACTAAGATGATGGTATTTGGGACAAATAAAGTAGATCATCTTAAATTCCTCTATCATGGAGAACCCGTGGAAATTGTCACCTCATATAAGTATCTAGGATACATGTGACAAGGGCATAGCTGGAACTCTGCTGGAGCATAGAGTAAATGGAGGCCTGAAAGCACTATATATAGCATGCAACGTAAAAGTGGAAAAGCGTAAATATGGGACTTTAGCCTGAAGCGTACATTATATCGAGTCTTTGGTCCAAACAGGTTTTGCTCTATTGGTGTGAAGTATGGGGCCGGGATTATCTGTAGAATCCCGGAAAAAGGTTGAGAAAGTGCGTAAGAAGTTCTTGAGAATGCACTGGGTACTAAAGCTCAAACTCCATATGATATGTTTGCTTGTAGAGTGTGGCATGATGCCACTAGAGGTCAAGCCCTATGCGGGAATGCTTACATATCTCTAAGTTGCTATTTGATATGCCGGAAGATAGCTTACCAAGGCTAGCATTAGAAGAAACAAGAGACAAGGGATGGTACTCGGATATTAGGAATGGATGAGGAAGTGGGGATGGACATTCATGGTATCGTGAGAATAAGGGCAATCTAAGAGAGTGGGTGCATGAGCACCTCATTAGAAGAAGCCGGAGAGTCCCTGAGACAAAAAAACATTTCTATAGACAAGATATAAATCCCACTCCAAGAGGCCAAATACCTCAAGGAAGGTGTGTCTTTTTGCGCATGACGGATGATAAGCAGGATGCGGCTTAGCTCCCATAGGCTTGGGGTTGAAGTAGGGCGTTGGAGTAATATTCCCCATGAATTGAGATTTTGCAAAGTATGCAATATGGGAGAAGTAGAAGATGAATTACATGTCATCGTAAAGGTGCCCGGCATACTCGTGAATTCAAGATAAGTCTCAAGATCCATTCAAACTCTTTGCTGGAATTCTTTGATATGCCTGGACATCACATTGGGAAATACTTGAAGGAAATATTGATACAGAGAGAGCAGTTAATGAGTATTAAAGATTGTAATGTTATACATGATGAGAGATGGGAAGAGTCTAATGCATTCTTGTCAGAAGATGCATTAGAGGATATCTTTTATAACGTTGAATATGTACATTGATCGTCTCATAGACCTGGTGGTCTACAGACGTAATAAATACAACATTTCATTTCATTTCATTTCTCTTCTAATCCGGCAAGTTTTTGCAACGACTGTCAAAATATGGACCAGAAAGTTTTATCGAATCTGATGTTTTGTAGGTAGATGAAATGGGCACATCTTATCTATGAGCTAAGGTAAAGTTTCAGATTTCGATTTGAACTCTGGATGCATTTGATTTGTCGCTTCTAGATCTACCGGGGTTGGTTCAGATATTTGGAGAACTAGAATCAGATATTATATCTGCTATATTCCAAGAAACCAGTTCTTTCATAAGGTCTGCTACCAATTTTTTTCAGAGGGTCTTCTTGGCTTGATGATGAACAGATGCAGAAGAGCAACTTGGTGGGGTAAACTTGCTCGGGCATGTGGTTAAGGAAGGCCAACCCTCTCCTCTCGGGGATCATGGCAAATAACCCTCTCGGCCTGCCTCGAGAGTTATTTGCCATCATCCCCTCGAGGGGAGGGTTATCCTCCTCATCAAAATCAAGGAGATCTAGAAATTGATCAAACATTCAAATTCTCTTTTCAGTTCACCAATTCGGGAATGGAATCACGAATTCCTATATCTCATTCGTACACCAATAATGTTGGTCAAACTGGCCCAAAGCTCTCCATGGACAAAACTGACCCTTCGTTTCTAATAGTTGTATAATAATGACCTAAGAGCCGGTTCACATGAAACCATCGAGGAGAGGGGAGAGGGGCCCTGTTTTGCCATGTGCTTATTGGTGATGGTCTCTGTAAAAGGGTGAGCCATTTTACACGATGGTGATAGCACCTTCACTCCATGTGAACTGGTTCTAAAGGAAGGTGCCCGATTTTGGAACACTTAAAAGGGAAAAACCCTCTGTTCATGTAAAAACTAGTTATATCTGATCATGCCATGTGGCAGATCTTCAAAGCCGGAATTGCAGCAAGCTTCGCCGACAGATCTCCTACTCGACTCTTCAAGAACTTACCTTACATTCTACTAGATTACAGCACATTCTGCTCATTTACCCTGCATTCCAAACCCAGAACAACAACTAACTATTTTTCAGGTTACAGGAGTGTCTGTTACCAGACATTCCTGTCAGATCAACTCATGCACCAGAACCTGATACGATTAATGAGAAAAAAGAAAGAACAAAATAAATAGCTACCTGAATTATGCAATGGACCAGAGGTACCTTTTGGCCCTTGTTGGTATACCCATGCCCAACATGGCACTACTAACTATGGTTCACAACAGTCCACAAATGGCACATGCAAGAACTCCAATGGTGCAGCTTGCACTGCAGATAGTTTACCTTGTGCTCTCAAATGGTACAGCCTGCATTCAACTCAGTGCAACTCATGCCCTTAGTTGGATTAATGACAAAAAGATCCAAGAGCTATTGCCGTAAATTCACCTCAAGGTACAAACACAATACCATGCCATAATCAAGAGAGTTAATTACCAAAATGTCTAGAAATTTAGATAAGACTTCAAAATATCTGCAATCTTTACTTATGGGCTAGCATGAATTAACAAAAGAGCAACATTATACATTCATTGATTAATAAAAGTGAACTCTTATACAAAATTGAAGTTGAGATCATGTAAACTGAAAGCTAAACTATGCAAGTGAAGTTGCCTTATATTCCCAAGCTTATCAAGTGTTGCTCAACCTCATGGCTGTACAAATCTTCAAGGTTCTTGGTCTTCTTGACTACAGGCTCAGAAGCAAACCCATCAGTGGTATCTGAATCCTACTAGACCACATGCATTTGCTGATTCAAACGCTCATCTCTACCATGCTAACCATCCGGTGCAGTCCCCATATCTTCAAGATTTTCATCCCAAATTCCCATGAGATTAGAGGCTTCAGGCTGTTCCAACCGTTGCTTCTTTTTTTGGTATCTTTCATCCCAAGAAAACTGAAAAGACAGTTTCTTTTTGCTTCTTTGTCACGTAAACTGAAAAGACAGTTTTATCCTTAACCAAATGCCTTTGCAAGTTATTTGAATCCGACCGTCCTCCACCGTTGGATCTAATAGTGGTTATATCACAGAATGTCCTCCACCGTTGGATCTAATAGTGGTTATATCACAGAATGTCCCGAATATTCGTTTCCATAAAATATTCCAAGAATTATTGTCATAATCTTCTGAATATTCCCTTTTTAAGAATATTCTAAGAATTATTGTCCGACAAACTCTGTTTTGGCTCTGTTCTGGCAAACTCTGTTTTGACTATTAGGATTTCAACAGTTTAACGATTCCTGCATTCTTGAATTAAATTTGCTATAGCCATGGTTGGCCCCAGCATCCCGTAAAATATGCAGTATCAAAGATGTTGTCGATATCTTTTGCTAGCCTTACAAATGAGCCTAGCTGCTTATGAAATCATAGTTGCGTCCGAAAAACGTAGACGTACAAGTTTTGTTCACCAATAGAAATGCATGTGGAAAAGATGCACTTTTGGACCTTTCTTGAGCCTTTTGACTTTTTGTTATTCTGCTTTCACGAAATCAATCTTTAATAAAATTATACGAGCAACAAAATAATCAACCCAAGATCAGTCATAGAATCCTTGAAAATATTTGACTTCATTCATGCCAAAGGTCCAAATGACAACAAGGTCAAAGTAGCAATCTCACACCATAGTTTATTAACAAAGTTGAAACTCTGTTGCCGAACGATGGTGTAAGTTTATTGTCGAAGTGATGGATCTACTATCAGAGTATCATTTACATGGCTTCAGCATTCTTCTAGTCTTAGCTGCTAACAGAGCCTCATTTACATGGCTTTAGCATTCTTCTTTATGATCTTGTATTTATCATCTCTCGGAATTTCATGCAAGACAAGTTTAAGGCATGTGTAGTGAACCCGATCTGCAGTAGTCATTGATCCATGGCATCCAGGCAACTGAACTTTTTGAGGATCTCTGTATAATGGTTGCCGTTTCAGTTGTGAACTAAAATGGCTCATCTTCCCAGCCAATTATGAAAATTAATATGGCTCTTCCTTTCCCATTTTTGCATATATAAAGCAATGTAGCCTCTATCAGATCCAAGACTATCAGGATTCCAAAGACTTAATGATCCCTGCGTTCTTGAACTAAACTTGCTATAATCTTGGTTGGCCTGAGTATTCTGTAAAATATTCTTGAACTAAACTTTCTATAACCTTGGTTGGGCTAAGCATCCTGTAAAATATGCACAAGCATGATAAGGAACTTTCTAAACTTTCTAATACTCTACAGTATCACAAGAACGCAAATAAGAAACAACTTGATTCGACGATTGGTGCACTGTAGTTTACCTCACCTAGCTCATCAAGCAATGATCGCTTCTTTTTCATCATGGCAAGTAAATATCTTTGCATTTTCCACTGCCTCATGGCCATAATCATCAATTTGGTTCACTTAGTCAGCCTATAACCTGTAACTTTGAGCATATCCAATAAATGAAGCTCTACAAGGGGGTAGAAGCATGAAAGGGTGGGCAAAAAAAGTGCCCGTATTTTACATTTACAAATTCAAAATGTAAGGAAATCCCTCCCCCCCAGAAATTATTATTCTTGGAATGAATCATTAATAGGGCAAATAATTTTGAACTCTCCTCCCGCGCTCTGTTCAGCCGAAAGCTTGACATCCATATTCGAACCTCCATAGCCGAAAGCTTGACATCCATATTCGAACCTCCATAGCCAAGATCAGGACCTCCATAGACAAAAGCTTGCATTTTTCGTGAGAGAAGCACTGGGGAAGAGATCATGACGAAACAGCTTTGGAACAAAGACATCTCCAAGGAAATCTCCTCGCAACAAACCTGTAAAGCCCATGCCAAGTTCTCCCACTAGAACTCCCGCCCGAAAACTCAAGAGTGGGTCTTCTTCAGATCGGAGGTCTTGCCACCCAAGTTTGACAAGGTAAGCATCAAAGCGGCTAGGAGCAACAATTTTGATAGCATGTTTCCAGGGCTAGTGCAAATAGTGCAAGATGTTTGGGGTTCTGAAGCCCCTGCTATTAGGGGTTATCAAGAGTGCAGGATTAAGCCTGGTTGGATGGCAGATTTTTTTTCTGTGTATGAGCACGTTTTTTGTAGGAGGGACATTGCAAATCATCATATTCTATTGTATTTTGCCCGAGCATATGCACTTCATTACAAAGGAATAAGCATTGATTGGGATGAGGTGAAAGCAAGTGCAAGTCTTCTTTCAAAAGGCTCTCAAAAAGAATCTGACCTGACAGAATTAGCTACAGTAAAGTCTTCCAATGTTAAAGCTATTAAATGTATGCCTCAGGTAGAATTGGGGCAGCAGTTGGAAATGATGAAAAGGTGGAGGGAAACAAGAGCATTAGATTCTGCCTCCATGCTTGATGAAATACAGACTTTAAAAGAGAAAAGGAAAACAATGGAAATTGAACTGTTGAAGCATGAGAGTGATAAGAGCTTTTTGACAAGACTTGTGCAGAGTAAAGATGCAAAAATATGTGAGCAGTTCAGCATTATGGCAGGTTTAAAAGCAAGCGGGAAGCCAACTGATGTGCAAATGGCTTTGGCATCCCATTTAGAGGAGGAGAAATCAAGTTATATTGCTGACTTAGATGCTCTAATGATTCCCATTGATTGTTTAAAGGCTGATTTGCAAGAATTAGAAGCTGCCATTGAAAAAATCAGCAAGGATTTGGAAGTTAATTCCAACTGTGAGAATAGAATAAAGGAGATGACTAAGCATTTGGAAAGATCAGACCCGATAGGCCTGCAGCCCGCTCCCATACTCGCAGCAAGACGGAGCGCTTCATTCTCACATATAAGCAATACTTGCAGCAGCTGCAATGATTGCCTTGACTCGACCATGGTAATATCTCCACTTTGGTCATACATATTGTCTATTTTGTCTTATATTCGTGGTTTCAACGACGAATACATGTGTACATGATTGTTCATGGTCCGGGACCCGCGACCTTTGCTTAGGAATCCCTTCCAAGGTACATCTATTTCTATTTTGATTACATAATTAGTTTGAGGTACTTAGATGTAGTTAGTTTCCATCATGTACATAACTCAGATTAACATTTGATTTGGCGTGGTTTTGTTTTTTACCAGTAAAGAGGAAATGTATTTGCTTCTGTACTTTTACATTTACATGTGCCACGAAGTGCTTTTCTGGAATTCCTTTACAGGGTGTATTAATAGGGTGTATTGCATTGACTGTACTTTGCATTTACATGTGATCAGAAATGCATATGAATTTGGTATTTGACTTTCCTTTACATTCAATGCTGAATGATGTATTTGATAGGGTGTATTGATAAAATATTTTGTTCTGAAATACATTTGAATTTAGTATTTGGTTTTCCTTTACATTGTGATAGCTATGTACACTAATGTACTTCTATTTTGTCGTTACATTATCAGCAGAAAGTTTGCCTGTAGTAAAAACCTACTTGCATGTAATTAACATTTGTTCTGTTTTGATTTGCATCTGATTGTTTTTTCTTCAGATTTTGCTTCTATCTACTCTACATCTCCCCTTGATTCTGAATCAAGTGTTTACATATCTTATTGACACCCAATTGTGTCAATGCAGACATGGGTAGTGCAGGTAAACTAAACAATTCATGTTTCGTGCACTATGCTTAAGTTCTGAATATAGCAAAATTTCATGTTGTAGGTGAAAAGAAGAATGTTATTGAGAAGGGGTTGCATTTACCATTCTCAGACATCCCAATTGCTGAACCTGGCACAAAAGATGCTGCTGCTATCGATGTTGGAAGTCCATCCACATCTACATCACCTTTGAGAATTGCACCAACTCATAAGCAATCAGTGCAGGATTTGGAGACAGAGGGGTATGTGGAAGGTAGGGTGATTACATTCTGATTACATTAAGATTGCATCTGTTGTAGTTAGAGTCCACTTATGTTCAATATTTTGCAAAGAGAGGTTGTTTTCCAAAAAGAGATCCCACCTGCTGAAGCCGAAGCCGCTATTATTGAGCAACTAGCGAAAGCCCGTAAAGTAATTCTCTCTCCTTTTCGTGGTTTCTATTTTTTTTGTATTTTGAAACTTACGTTGACGTGTTTACAGATAAAATTACTGAAGATGTTGGTGACGACATTGAAAACAGTCCTGAAGCTGCTGTTTTTCAAGTTGAGGAAAAGGCTTGTTCTTTGGCAGGTACGTGTTTCTTTTTTTGTCTTGCTTTCAAAACATTAGAATGAAGCACTTTCTTGTCTTCAGAGACTTGCGACGATTCAAAGGAGCTAGATGATGTTGAAGAAGCCTTGGAGATTGCAGCCAAGGCAACGACTAAATTTATGGTCAAAGCTGATGCCAAAACAGCTGGAAAAAAGAGAGTGCAAACCAGAGCAGGGACATCCGCTGCAAAACGGTAATTGCTAGCTTACATTGACTTACTTATACTTCAGTAGCTTATTATATTTTACTCGTTTTGCAGGTCTAAACCACTGGAAACAGATTGAAGGTATCAATTTATGCTTTATTGTCATGGATCAATTGTTAATATGACACTAACATTGACTTACTTATACTTCAAAGAGTTTATTATATTCTACTCGTTTTGCGTGTCTAAACCATCGGAAACAGAGATTGAAGGTATCAATTTATGCTTTATTGTCATGGATCAATTGTTAATATGACACTAACATCTTGGATCTGACAACAGAAATGATGACAAGGATAAACTTATGGAATTCACGCCATTCATGCCATTCAAGAACCGTCCCTCACAAGCAAAATGAAAGTGGTTGCATCCGACATAGCAATTTTATGTGCAACTAACTCTAAAATGAGTAGCCGCTAGTGGATCTTTATGGTAGGTAATAACCCCGGTTGTAACCGAAAATATTTGTTGCTATTCCTTGTCTCTAATGTTAATCTTAATCTAATCCAGTGCTTGTATGAGACATTGCCTTCGAGTGGAAGAGCAAAATCTTTTTTATCCCGCTTACAACTATATAAGGTTTAGAGAAGCTACCAGCAGCAAAAAGAAAGGGTGAATCACCAAGGATCACCGAATGTCATTGAAATAGTGAAATCAGGGATGAAGGGGATTGTGGTAGCTAAATGCCATCATATCCTTGCACCTATCCTTGAGAATGACCATTTTGTGCCGGGCTGTTTTACGCCGCATCATCATCGATTCCAAGATCCTACCCGCACCAGAATTCACGCCTTGAATCCTCTTACAAAGTTATGCTAATTTAACGAAAAGCAATCAAAGGGTATGTAATACTTTATAACTTTAAGTTGTTGCTTTGCTTTTCTTCGCTAATTCGGTCTGCTAAATTTCGTGATATGTAGGCTGCACACACAAATGTTAACCACATCGATCGGTCAAGTATCTAGAGGCGTCGATTTCATGAAGAGAAATAATGTTAATCGGATTCAGCAAGTAGAGGTGCCACATCAGCCCGATTTAACATCATGTGGGTTGTATGTGATGGGATTTATGCACAAATATGTTGAAGCTCTTGGTATGGTAGAGATATGGAAGTAAGTTGTATGCCTTCCCTTGTATGTACTGCATCTCATGTTCCTTTAAATATTTCTAACCTTATTTATGGATGTCACAGATTACATCTAAATGGTTCTCTCATGAATACTACCACACACGACGACAATTTCTAATAGATGCTTTGGTCATGCATTGTGATGCCAATCCGAAAGGACGTATCAGCCAGCAGTCCTCTGATTTCTGAGCTGATCATGAGTCTGAGTATCTGATTTTGCAAGATGAACTATGTAACAGGCTTATATATATCTTTTGTTCACATTTGTGTTCACATTTCCTATCATAAGGAATGTGTAAATGACACTATGCTGAATAGTATACTACTGATAGTATACTTTATGACTATGTAAGTTTTTTTTTTTGAAGAAAAAAGATTTCTGATTTAAAGAAGCCTTGTACCCTTTTTGGTCAATCAAAACAGTTACTTGATTGTTTCGACTGATATATTTTGTGACCTTGTACCACACCACACCCCACAACACCACACCACAATCCACACCACCACACCCCACCACACTCCACCACACCACATCATACCACCACACACCACTACACACACCACCACCACCACCCACCACCACACACCACACCACCACCCCCCACCACCACACTCCACCACCGCTCCACACTCCACCATTTGGTGTATGGTGTATGGTGTGTGGTGAATGGTGTGGTATGTGGTGGGGAGTGTGGTGAATGGTGTGGTGTGTGGTGGGATGTGCCTGCTCCGTGAATATGATAGTTGGTGTATGGTCTATGGTGTGTGGTGAATGGTGTGGTGTGTGGTGGGGTGTGTGGTGTGTGGTGTGGTGTGTGGTAGGGTGTGTGGTGAATGGTGTGGTGTGTGGTGGGATGTGCTCGTTCTGGTGAATATGATAGTTGGTGTATGGTCTATGGTGTATGGTGTGTGGTGAATGGTGTAGTGGGGTAAAAGCATGAAAGGGTGTCTATAAATGTATCCCTTTTGGTACATGTGGCTATATTACACAAATCACCCAAAGTACCCAAAAAGTACATGCATAGCCAAAACATATCCGAAATTTAGCTTAAATGTATATGCAAAGTACATAAAATCGAAAAGTGTATGTTTATACAAATAAAAAATAACCAAAATGTACATGAGAAGTATCCATATTTGTACATCAATTCAAGATAATGTCGTGCATTACACCCTTTCATGCTTTTACCCAAGTGTGGTGGGGGGTGTGGTGAATGGTGTGGTGTGTGGTGGGATGTGCTCGCTTCCGTGAATATGATAGTGTGGGGCATGGTATGGTGCATGGTTTGGTGTGGTATACACACCCTAACAGCTTTAGTGTTCATTTCCATACGATGGTATGGTATTGTTCAAGAGGTTTCGACCAACATCCGAAAAATTTTTGGCGATGCTTCAGATGCTTCAAGATGCATTTAAAGAAAAATACTCAACATATTTTCCTATTGGTCACCGGTTACCATATTTTGTTAGTGTGCGATCATAAATTCTCGCACCTTGAAATTCCTTTGTTGGCTTTAATGTTTGTTTTGGTATACTATTTCAAGAATTGTACTTTGCATTTTATAATTAATGACAAAAACCGGCCATTAACTTGAGTTGCACCAAAAACTTGAGTTGCAAACTAAGTACCAAACATGTTTCTTATATCTATACGAGAAAGGATAGAAATAGTTCGCTTAACTAAAAGAACAAAGGAAAACTCAGAGAACAGCTTAAAGCAAAAAAATAGTCACAACAATTTGTAGAGAAGAGGAGTTCATCATTAATGAAAAAGCTTTACAAAAATGGAGTCACAAGGACTATTGCTTCAGATTTAATTAAAAGCTTTTACAAAGAATAGTCACAAGGACTATTACCAAAAAATTGAAACCGTGGATTACAAAAAACAAGACTTGATCTTCGTGCCATCTTCACTCTATATGAAGGTCGCCCTCCATGGCATATATCTTCATTTCGAGGAGTCGCCCTCGCCGAGGTAAGCCTCATGCACCCACTCGATCACACCGCAACGAAGGACACCGATGATCCATGATGAGCTTCTCCACCTCCGTGGAGTGAACTTCATCCGATCAGAATCGGGTGGCCTCCGGAGGAAGACACGGATTCTCCTGAGGAAGACACCTGGATCCTCCGGAGGAAGAGGAGGACCGTCTTTCAAGGGGGGAGGAGCAGGCACAATGGCCGGGATAGTGTTCCCCGCAGAGTGTGGTCTTGAACTTGGCCATGGCGGAAGTGAAGGAGATGGACGGAATGGGGAAGGAGGAAGGAGATGGCGGAATAGACGATGGGGACGGAATGAAGTCAGCAGGCGAATTTTGGGAATAAAAGGGATGTTTGCATGCATACGATTTTGTTTTGGGAATTAGGCAGAAGAGGAAAGGGATGTATCCATGCATACGATTTCACACCTCGGAAGCCGATCCACCCACCTCAATATTTTTGCAAATGTAAAATGTATAGGTTGAACCATATTATGAGACCAATTGCTTGGTATGCAGTTAGCACAACCCGAACACAAAGTTAGCAATATCCCACATGCATATATCACAAAAATCGTGCGCATATATAAATAGGGTTTTACTGCTTCATTGTTATGGCTCACTGGCTTGTAATCTTCAGTTACAGGCCAGCGTGTCATAACTGTCCAAGATTTAATCCTAGTCCACCTTTTTTTTTAGTAATGGGCTCAAATATCCCACATGCATTCAATGTTCCACATGTTACCAAATCAACAATTGCCAAATCAACAAATGCCAAATGAATGGATTATGTTAAGGCATATTGTGTACCTATGCATATTGTGTTTGGTAAAGCGTGAGTCAACAATAATATAGAGATAACAAGGAATATTCCTTATTATTTTGAAAGGAATATTCCTTATTGCATTGAAAGGAATATTCCTTAGCCTAGTTATCGAATATTCCTTATTACCTTCAAAGGAATATTCTTTAGTTTGTTTAAGTGCACCCATAGTTACAAGGAATATTCCTATTACCTTGAAATGAATATTCCTTTTGCATTGAAAGGAATATTCCTTAGTGTTTAGTTATCAAGAATATTCCTTATTACCTTCAAAGGAATATTCTTTAGTTTGTTTAAGTGCACCCATAGTTACAAGGAATATTCCTTATTACATTGAAAGGAATATTCCACATTGAGTATAGCCCTTTCATTTGAGCTAGGCTTGTGGGATATATGCCAAAGATCAACCATTGGCCAATTGGGTCAAAAAAAGAGGACAAAGGGATAGATTTTGAGAAAATGATGTTGAACAAATCATTGGCACAAATCATTGGTTAAGGAACAAATCATTGGCATGGTACGAGCCATATCGTAAAAAATGGGGAGAAGGGAATAGACAGGATAAAAATTCCTTTTTACCCGTGGTGACCGGTAGATTCCGGCGGGAGGAGATCGAACGACTAGATCACAATCCATATCCCCAATTCAAATGCAAACTCACCCGGCGCACCCGATTCTTGAGGAGATCAATGCCTTACAGGGAAACTAATTGAACAAAATCAAACGAGAGGCAAATACGAGTTCAGAGGTACTCCTATTCTTAAACATGCTTTTGTTCCTAATCTAACAATTGCTTATGATGTTCTACACAGATGCACAAAGGAGACTTAACAATGTTGGAAGCATGGATCGAGCTATGGGAGTAGCAGCGGACAAGGGGGATGAGGAATCCCAATTATCTAAAGCAGAACTAGAGAGTATTCTCATTCAACTTAAACAGAAGTTGTGCATGCAAAAGCAATCAACAAAGTGCTGAAAAGGGCTGAGGTTTGGAGATTCAATAGCCTCAAACCATACTTTACCAATATCTATCATAAATGGCAAATGTATGAGAAGCACATGTCTTGCTTCGTTAGACTTCACCAACTTCCAAAACAACCGGCCCCGACACTCTTCTCACAATTTTCGGGAACAGGACCATTGCTGATCTCACACTGCAGGACCTTCTGGATGAATCTTGAGTCTTGAATCTTGAATCTTGAGACCTTCAGCTTACAGTGTTTTTTACAACTTACACTAAGTATAACAGATCTTGGAACTATATAAACAATATATTAATGTTTGTGTTTTAATCTGGTTCACATTCGATTACATTCTAGGTTTGCAAGTCCATGCCTTAGTGCATAGAAAAGTACTTCAACAACAAAGTTATCGACATGAGATTCTACAATCTCCGCAAATTTCCCAAAAACATTTCATGCCAATAGTTAGTCAGTTCATATGCATAAGATGTACCTTTAATCTTATGTTTGATCAAAAATGGAAATCTCACCCCAATTCATGACTCGGGATGGATAAGAACTTTCTTTCCTTGAATAAGCCCTCATGCTTTTTGATGGCAACCGTGAATCAATTCAAAGTAGTTACCAGCTATAACTTCATTACCACAATAAAATTCATTTCCATAGTCATCCTTGGTGTCTTCTTCGAGGGCATGTTTCACTTCGTACCTTGGATGAGATAATAAGGGACCCTTTCATAATTGTCCGGGGATGTGAATGATGCAAAATAATCTCCAACCCTTTGTCTCATCCACATTGTCCACGCCATTTGCCCACAAGTCCTCTCTCGCCTCATTACCCATCTTCTTCAACATTGTCCCTGTTTGTAGGCTCTAGTTTTCTCAACTCCCACCTGCCCACAATGATCGACATTCTCACAAGCGGGTCAATCAAAATTGATGCATGCCTTACAAAACATGAAAGAGATCTACACATTAACTTTGTTGGATCATTTGGATCTATGGATGATAAAAGCAATGAAGAGATTGCACCCCTTTCACCGAGCACATCAAATCTTTGGGAATCGGTCAATGTCGGACACCTTCCAAAATACCCTTTCCACATCGAGAAATTTTCTCTTCAAGAACTTCACATCCAGGTTTTTTTTATCTTTTTTTTTTGATTGAAGGCGATATGTATATTAATTATAGATTATAGTGTTACAAAAGGTACTTTTTTGGGGAAGTATAACTCCAAGAAAACTCCTAAAAAGGAGATAGAGTATGATAATAAAATACTTAAGGCTCGGATGTGGATATATGTAGCCGCCGATGAGATATAACACACCTTACCTAAAAAGTGAGATTTGAGATTCGATTAATCGATTTTCTTCCTCTCCCTAACCATGATCGAGTGTGCAGAATGCTAAAGGCAAGATTCGCCATAGCCATATTGAACCGGCCTTTGTTGTCCTTTTGCCTCACATAAAAGGGCCTCTTCTTGCATCATAGCTCGGAAAGCACAACAATTACATAGACAAGGCTCCTCGCGGTTGCGAAAAGATCCGGTGGGCGAATACCATAAGCCATTGTTGATTAACCGGGATCAATCTTCTTCCATTTTAAGTTTGCGCGACCAAAGACGAAAAAATAATTCTGTAATAACCACAAGGATATTGTGAGATTCATGGGAAATTCAAAAGAACTTTGAATAGCAAATTGATCCACTTGATGTCGTATTCAATCGCAAGAATGACCGCCTCGGGTGAGTAATGTCACGCTTAAAAATGAAAGTGTTTTACGCCTTTCCAAATCCTCCACAAAAGGATGTAGAGTCTCCAGTCCACAGGGTAATTTGGAATGAAGAAGTCTACTTAAGCCATGGAGTTCGGGTGTCATAACCCGAAGATAGTGGAGGCAAGCTCGGTATCCATTCCTTTAGGATGCAAGATCTAAAACAGATGTTCCTCATCTTCTTTGTGTCCCGGACATCTAGGGCCCGGATCCATCTGGCCATGTGCAACAATGTGTCTTTTAGCATTGGTTGCTAAGGCTTTGTGCCAAAGTTTATATAAAAGATTTAATCTTAGGGGGAATAGGGCTGGACCACAAGAATTTCAGATTTCTTTTGCACCTTTCTTCCTCTAACTGCCATTTGATGTGAATAGTCATCTTTTGATCCCTCATCAAATACTTATAGGTCGAAAGATTACCACAGAAACTCTCTGAACCATTGTGAGTCCAGTTAAGATTGCCTTGAGACCATCTCCCCCTGTTTAGAGCAATACAAATATTATTATAGAGCATCTCAGTATTAGCATCCTCTCCTGCTAGAACTGAATTTCTGAAGGGGATGATTCCCTGATCATCATACAAATCACTAATATTGTTTAGACCTTTGCAGCTCCAAAGTCTTGCCTGTTCTGGAAAATGACAAGCTAAACAGAGGGATGAGTCGTTAGTAAGTAAGGCAGGGTTCCAAAAGATCGATTGATCCATGGAAAGCCCCTCCTTCCATGAGAACATACCTTTAACCAAGTTCCATGCTCTAATCCATTTCTTAATCAGCCCTGGAATAGAATTTAATGGAGAAGGGAAAATAGATAGCATGGGGCGTAATAAGGTTAAGCTTCCTCCATCCATAGGAAAGGCACTTTTAAGATAGTTCCGCATTATGATGGCGGCGAGAGTGTTTAATCTTATTGTAGGCAGCCTTATGGAAGTACTTGGCGCTAGAGCGATCCCCTTTCTCAAATATTGATTACCCCCAAACCCCCAATTTTTCTGCATTTTTTTATCACTTTCCCATCCTTTTTTCTTTTTTTCGCCTCGAGCCATAGTTTGGCTATGGCTCCTTCTCCGCCATGTGTGTCCTTCCCATGTCCCGAGCCAAAGAAATTCCAAAGCATTCTCGATCTTATGCTCTTGATGATACCTAGTTACATGATAGAAAGCTCTTCTCGACTTGAATTGGGTACACACCCGTCGAGACCAAACTAAGTGGTATTTCATATGACCAAAGACCATTTTCTTTCAGCCAATTGAGGTGCATCTTGAATGCTTTTTGTACAAAGTGAGTATCATGTGTTTTGTCATCTGAAATAAAGAAGTGCACACATTTCCTCATTTTACCCACTACCTTGAACATCGTGGATGTGGACCAATATGCTGATTTGTTCATTGTACCAATGTTGTGCTTGAATCTCGTTGAATGGCTTCAAAGTATAATTCTTCGAGAAATCAACAACCGATAATACTCATCATCAATAAGACTCTTCATGGATTCCTTGAATTGTTTGCTCGCCAATGTGCCACAAAGTTATGATATACAAACTTCGACATATGATCAAACATGTTATTCAACATATTATCGAGTCGCTTTTCTTGTCAATTAGCTTTAGTCTTCGCGGAAGTTCCTTTCTTCGAGGGCCCATTAACGTAACCATAGACTTGCCAATCAAGCGCTTGATCAATCTGCTCCTTGTATTCTCTTGGACACAACTCAATTAATTGTTTCCCACAATTTCCACAATCGATTTGATACATTATAGCTTATGCCACTCGTTTTCTTTCTTTGCTTTCACATACCATAGCCCTCCAAAATGTGCTAGCATTATCAAATGTCTTGTCCTTGGCTTGACATATTCCAAAGATGAGCTTCGGATCTTTACACACCACAATTGCAATTTAACAATTTTCATGGAGTCTTGACCTCATCAAATTAAATGCCAGGTACAGACGGATCGATTGCTCATGTTTCACGCAACATGTGTTTCTTTCCTTTAGCTTTCTAATGCAAGAAGGTTTTAAGTATTCAAATTGCCTAAGCCCAATCCTCCTCTCGATACTGATCCACAAAATTGAATAATTCACTGTAAAATTACAAATTGAAATAAAATTAGTCACCTCATTACATTACATTACATACAAATCTTTTACATATTCAAGACCCTAAACTCCCACACACATACATGTACATTCTCCGACATGAATTTTATTTCATTTACTATGAAGTCACATAATTTTTGACAATTAATACATCTCCACACTAATTTCTTCTTAGTTCTTGCCTACATCTACAATACATCCGTAATATACATGTAAAACAAATATACATCCGAATATACATGTAAACAAATATACATGTACGTGTTGCCATGAAATAATTTGACATTTCCATGTAGAACAACTAGGGCAGATCGCATCTACATTACATTCAAAAAGTAAAGAAATCATTTACAAACTTTACATCAAGCATTACAAAATAAAAGACATCTTTATTCTGGCCAAAAGTAAAGAAATCTACAAACTTTACATCATTGTTACAAAATAAAAAAACATCTTTATTCAAAAACAAGATACAATTACAAACTAAATTACAAATGCATTGTGTAATATCAATATATTGAATTGGTTGTGTCCTCTTCTTCATGACATCTCTAATTTTTGATGAAACCTTTGAGTTATCTAACCAAAATCGAAAGCAACCATATCCTTCATAGCCCGATCTATCAGATTTGTTCTTGAATTTCGACCGCTAATGCCCACGATTTGTTCCACCTAGTGACATTCTTTTCCTTCTCTCCCATTTGCTAGTTTCATATTTCTAGGATGAAGTCTTACGTAATTCTCCTTCCTCTCCAACCACCATAGATAGTGTACGTAATGCTTTGCAAGCAAAGTCCGTCATTGCTATTTGCATTTTTGACGCCTTGGAGGCCATCCTTTAAATTCTTTACCAGACTGCTTTTCATGATAGCCTCTTGAGGCCTTCCAATGACTGGATCAAATAGGAATTGCAATCTTTTGTCCCGCAATAATCTTCTTGCAAATATACTTTTCTGCTTTGGAGTCAAATTAGATACCTCATTCATTATGAGATTTACGTATATTCACCTTTCTTCTAATTGGCTTTGTCAATGTATCCACCCCTACAAACCCTCTCGCTTTGATTTTCTTTGCCACTTGTAAAATTGCTTTCCTAAAACTTCATCAACGTGAGGATTGAAATCAACCCGATCTTGACCTCGTGCTTGCATGAGAGTCCAATCCTTCTTCCATAGTTTCTTCTTCAACGGGTGCTTTAAGACATCGATCCATTCTGCAGAAAGGGGATACAACGTGCCCGCACAAAAATCAGATTATTAACCAGATTTGTATTATCGCTTGAAGGGATTTGTATTCTTGCTTGAAGGAAAGGGATTTCAATTTCTTCAAGATACATTTATTTCTTGAAATGCATTCGATTTAGGAGCAACTATAATCGATTCGGGCCAAGTTTTCGTTGAGGTAGAACTGAGCCATGTTTGATCGATTGAGGAAAGTTCAAAATGTGCCAAAGTTTTTTTTTTTTTTCAAGCAGGCAAGATATTTAGATTTTATTGATAGAGAAGCTAGTACAAGATTTCGGGAGGATTTGGTATAATTATGGAGAATATTGTACGTCAACCGCCTTTATTAATGATAGGCAACTCCATGTAAAATTCAAAATGTACATTACAAACACTTTAACCCAGTTCAAATTTTTACATCAATATACAAAAAAATTCAATCACCCTTTCATGCTTCTACCCAAGGACTCAAAGATGCTTTCACATGCTTCTACCTGTACAAATGATAGTGAATCATAATTAAAAGGAAGTGAAAGTTGTAAGAGCATGGGAGACTACCAAGCAACAAGATCTACAGCTCTACGAAGAGAATCAATTGGGCAAACATGAAAATGAATGCTGAGACAGGCAAGGCCTATGTTGCAAATGCTGGATCGGGACTCTAAGTGAATATTATAAAGCATGTTAATGTAAAGATCAAAACCCGGTCTTTATTCTGAGGAGGATAAAGCAATATGTCGACAAAACACACTTTGGAAGCTGGCAAAATTACCAATTTCGAATGATAAAATATGTTGCTGCTTACTTAAAATAGAACAGAAAATACCCATTTAAATCAATAAAGAGATTTGGTCGCCTACGATAAAAAAAATTTTGATGAAAAATTGAATTTAGAGCATGTTTCTCAGATGCTGAAACAGGACAGAACACACTTATAGTCATGGTAAGTACATGAATATCAAGGCTTTCAGATAAGATCCTTCCCAAAAATCACTTCCAAACTACTTCGCAGCCCAACCCACCGCTGAGGCCATGACTGCAAGGGTAATTACACAAATAGCATTGGGAGGCAAGGTTTTTGAATCCCAAGCTGCAGCATACTATTTCAAGGAATTAACTCGGGAGATTACATTCCTAGATGGTGCTTTCAACTTTGGAGATTATTTGCCTTTCGAGTTGGCTTGATCTTCAAGGCTACCAGTGTCGGATGAGGAGAACTCATAAGCAAATGGATGCACTTCTTCAATGTGTTATTGAAAGCATTTACAGAAAATTTACTCTGATCAAAACCATGATCTGGTAGATGTGCTTCTACGAGTTGGTGGACTGAGCCATGACAAGATCAAACCCTGTGTTATGGTAAATGACAATATATCTCCTTCTTTGATGCCATATGTTGCTGCTAAAATATTTGCGATGCATACAGGATATATTGCTTGAGGGACTGATACCAGTTAAGTCACTATAGAATGGGCTCTAGCAAAGCTTATTCGTGCCCTTCGCGTTTTAGACAAGGCTCAAGATGAGATATGTTCTATTGTGGGGACTCACAGAATGGTGGAAGAATTAGATCTTCCTAATTTACACTATCTGGAATCAATTGTGAAAAAAACCTTCGACAGATCCATCAGAGCTCCTTTGCTCATCCCACATGAATTTATAGAGGAATGCAAAGTAGAGTGTTTTACAATTCAAAAGAAGACCAGACTGCTAGTAAATGTATAGGCAATAGAGAAAGATTCTAACACATAAGATGAGCCTGAAATATTCAGTCCAGAAAGGTTTATATGAAGCAATAAGTATATAAGGGGCGAGGATTATGAGGAGTTGCCAAAAGAAGACCAGACTACTAGTAAATGTATATGGGCAATAGGGAGAGATCCTAACACATGGGATGAGCCTGAAATATTCAGTCCAGAAAGGTTTATATGAAGCAATAAGGATATAAGGGGCTAGGATTACGAGGAGTTGCCATTTGGATCCAGCAAAAGAATGTGCCCTTGTTGGAATTTGGGTCTTTGCATGGTCTAACTAACTCTGGCTAATATGTTTCATAGTTTCAATTGGAGCCTTCCTGCAGGTCAGTCTGTACATGAGCGAATCATTTGGTGTGACTATGCCAAGGGTTCTGCCCTTGCAAGTAAGAGCTTGCCCTCGTCATTAGATTATCTTGCTAATATCTCCTTTTTTTTTAATCTGTTTTCTACTACAACCAGCATAAAGTTATCTCTATACACCGCATACCATTGATATCAATATGTAAATAGTAGATACATAGCATCCTTATCTTAAAGATGGAATAAGTAGAAGGAACTTGTATTAAAGAAATGCTCCTAAATGAGACCTCCTAAAAATTCCTTTCTGAACTTACAGTGATTGAAAAATGTATGAACTAGCAAAAATAGGCGGACAAATGTAGAATTTTTTGCTTAAAACACCGATGTGGTAAAATTCTATGCATCCCAACCTGATAAGGCGCATCCCCATTATGTGAAAAGCAATAGCCTCAATTTTTGGCCCAAAGAGTTCTTCACTCTTATCTACAAACATTTGAAGTGGCATGCAAAATCTTGAAAAAACAGTGGTTTCAGAGGCATAAATAATGACCTTCTTGCGGTTTGATAGACTTGGAATCTCAGCAGCGATGGTGGCAGTAAACCTTTCATATCTTTGCTTTTCCTTTGGTTCCTTTGCTTTCAGATGCCCTATAACCACGGTCTAAGACCAGACCATATAGTTCCTGATTACAATTTTTTCTAAGAGAGAGGAGAAAGATCTAGAGGAGGGCGGCCATTGGCTCCACACGTCCCACGTACGCCGTGGAAAATACCATTGGCAGACGTGGAAAAAGCCCAAACGCGGATGTGGAAAATGCCGCTGAAAATTTCATGAGATTGAGGTTGAAGGCTCCAAATGACACTGACCACATAAGGCGCCGGCTCGCACCACATAGGCGCATTTCGATTTGCTACTTGGATGATCTGGAGTCTTGCCGGATGATGGAGGCCTGCATTCTTTGACAAATCGTTTGTTTTGTTGAAAAAAATGGTAATGTAATATATCCATCTCTTTGTATTCGTTTACATGAACCAATTCTTGTCAAGATTCAAGCTCAGAAGGTAATCTCACGTTTACTCGCCACTATCTCTGTTATTGTTAATAAATGATTTCTTTGGACAGATTTTGTTCATTAGGTTCCCATAATTTCCACTGGAGCCTCAATAATTACTAACAGCTACGACTCTCTCAAGTCCATACTTCTGTAGTAGATCTTTTGTGACCTGGACAACAGATAGGATTGATTCAATAGTAGCAAGTAGGTTTAAAAACTTAGGTTCAGCGAGCCATGGAAGCCTTTTATTCTTCATGTTATCTAGCTTTAGAGAAAACTTTTATGAACTCTTGCTGAAGATTAAGAGATCAGATTATATATAATTTATAATCTAGTAGCATCCTCCTAGCTTTGGAAGTGCAGTTTCTTTTCGGCAATAAATTAATAATCCTCATGGCAGATTTTGCTACTAGCCATTAATAGTTTGGCTGATTGAGCATGTATCTGCAGGAATCCTTGTTGCCATTGTTCAGTTCAGAATTTTACCTCAAAGGTTCTTAGCTGCACTATATGACCTTTCTGAATTTATAGAGTCCAGTAATGGTGGCTAGATTCTTAAAGATACTATGGAAGACCATGCATGGTCTCTGTGACATCTTTGGATGTTAGCAAAGCGGGATTATGGTTCGCTTAGTGATGAGTATTTCATTTGGATCCTAAGAACCTGAACCGAAAATTTGGCCTTGTGGAGGGTCTATCATGATTTAACCAAGGAGATTTAGATGAAAGAATTACTGTTTGTCACTTTTTAGGTTGACCAAGTCCTTATCATACCATTTCTTAATGTTCTTTGTATTCAATATTTAGACCTATAATGGTGAAACAAGCATTCTTACACTTGTGGAACCGAGCCCTATTAAAAGATCTAGGCCTATCCCAAAGGTGCTTACTGCTATGTTGCTATGTATGGAAATAAGATGAACTCGTGTAAGGAGCAATCAAGAAGAGCAAAATCAATGGCCCTGAGTGATGATGATATAGAAGATAATGCCATCTTATGACTGTACAAGATGGACAGAAGTTTAAGAATAACGTTTTGGGAGGGTTTTTCTTGATTTCAGCACTTTGGAGTGTTAAAACACTTATATATATAGCATGTAGCTCTTGTCAGGATTGATTTGAAAACAGTAGTTTGGGCGTTTTGGATAATATGGAAGGTACCAATTTCTCACCAGGCCTACAGTCAGTGCTGTTGCACTAGGATTGGATATGAAGGACTTCTTTGTTTCAAAGTAGTAAAATCGTTTGTTTATGCTTGGAAGCCAAAGGAATCTCCTGTATTCAAACAACCTGAAAGAAATAGCAAACAAACTGCCCAAAAGAACTGTATGAGGGCCCAACATCGACAAAATTACACCACTGTTTCGCAGTTTTGCCAAGTTAAATTCAACAAAGTATTAGATCATATTGGATTGGCAAAGAGTAGATTAGGATGCCAGATTGGGGGCACATTTGACAGATTTTGACTGAAGCAAGAGAGGTAGAATCCAAATTTTAATCTTCCATTTCAGAGTCCTAGTAAGGATCATCTATGCTAGAAAATTGCATATGGAGAGTGGATGGCCACCACAACTAGGACAGAGATGTCTCGAGATAACTGCATAGGAATATCAAAACTTATTCCCACAGACATGTGTCAAAGCATGGTTAGAAGGACGGGTCAAAATTAAGCATGGTTTGGACATGTCTGGGAACTCGCTACATTTTTCCATTTCTCATCTGCACTCACACTTCATGTTTTTTGGTTTCTACTTGGTTTTATGCTAAATATTCCTGCAATACATATTGAATGGCTAACAATTAATGTTCTTATTCTTGGCAGACCAGTCCTAGATCATGCCTGTCACAAGATCTAGGCGTAACACTAATGATGTTAAAGAGAGGCAGTGTTTCCCAATCACGGAAGAAGAGTTTGCACAATGACAATCCAATTCTCGTGCCCCAACAACTGGCTCCAAGAAAGAGGGTGAGGGGAGGCTGGTCGATGGAAAGCATGCACGAGGCACTTTGAATGCTAGATGGCAAGGAAATTTTAACAACTCGAGAAGCAGCAAGGCAGTTTAACATATCTGAGTCAAGCTTACGTAATTGGATGAGGGGCATTTACAGTAAGAAAGCTGGCCAAGATCCTAGATGTTTAAGGAACAGGAATTAGAACTGAAAAAATGGGCATTAGATAGAGTAACCGCAGGCATGGGAGTGACTTTGGAGCAATTCAAATTGAAAGCAGCAAGCATGTGTGAAGGCAAAAACACTTTGTGGTTGAATGGAAAACCAGGAGATAAATGGTGGATGTTCAAAAAAAGACATCCTGATATTTCATTGAGGTCAACAGAAACTTTGGATGTTGCAAGAGCACGAGCCATACATCCTCTAAAACTTCGGTCCTTTTACACAACATTGGAAGAAGTTTATAGCCATTTTAATTTTGAGCCTAGCCACATTTGGAATGCAGATGAAACTGGCATTCAAGCGGGGAAGATTAGTGGTTTGAGAGTGATAGCGAAAAAGGGAAGTAGAGCAGTCCATGAGATAGTGATGCTGAATCGAGAATGGGTGACTGTTTTAGCATGCTGCAATGCCTCAGGTACCGCTATTCCTAGCTACTATATCTTCAAAGGCATTAGACTTCGAGCTAACCATGTAGTCAATTGTGAGATTGGGGCTGGAATGTCAGTTCAGCCTGAGGCATGGATGACTACAGAGTTGTTTATGATTTGGCTGAGGGAACATTTTAAAGCTAATGTGCCTGGAGGGGTTAATGAAAGCAACCATCATCTTATCATTTTAGATGGCCATGGAAGCCATGTAAATGATGAGGTGGTGCTTTTAGCCAGATCGTTGGGGATTCACCTAGTTATTTTGCCTCCCCATACCTCTCATAAAATGCAGCCACTTGATGTGGCAGTCTTTGGAACATTTAAACAGTATTTTCGAAGACAAAGAGCTGCATATATAAATGACAAGGACGATAAGAGGGAAGGTTTTGAGCCGAACAAGGCACAATTAGCAGGTACGTGTATGCTGATTTTATGCCCCAGTCTGGTTATGACACTAACTTCTTTCTTATTTGCAGGTCTGATTTCTAATGCATTGGCCACGGGTCTAACGCCTGAGAATATTAAAGCTGGCTTTAAAGCCACTGGAATCTGGCCAGTTAATCCTGCTGTCATAGATGGCCTTATTACTCCTACATATTCAACGACAACTACCGTAGATGCCCCAGTTGAAGCTCAACAAGATGGTGAGTCTACTTTGGCCAGTTAATCCTCAATTCAGAATTCTGAATTTGAAGATTATCAAAATGGTGAGAGTTCTTTGGGACTACATGACCACGAGGATCACTTGGATGATGCACACGTGCCGAGGTCAGTTTTTTATATTTCTCAGTTTTTTTATTCTGATAGTTAACTAGCTAGCTGTGTGCAATAGTATTTTTGGTATAGCAACTCTATTCTACAGATGGAATATGTTGAAGTGACAATATTTTCTTCCAAAAGCTATCTGCTAAACCTGCAAACTTAGCGCTCAAGGGATAGTGCTTAAAACCACAAATGGTGGTCTTTTCTTACTTGTTTTTTATAGTCTTTCTTTATGTTCTTAGGGGTATCAAACTCTTTATTTTATTTGGTTTTATCAAATGCCTTATTCCTTTAACTTCGATGATGTACAGGATTTTGTATATATAGGTACCAACTCCATTTTAAGAACTGAGCTGAAGATTGGGGCATTTTGCTTGTATTTTGTACATCACTATCAATTTGTTACATTGTTTTGCTGTTTTATTAAATTGTTATGGGGTTGATTATTTATTATTTGTAGAATTCAAGGGTTAGAGATTCTAAATGTTGCTGCAAGTGTAACTGATGATGCTGGTCCAAGCCATGTGCATGAGCCTCCAAGAGGTATATTTTCTCTCTTTATCAACTTTCGATTCAATAATTTTCAGGCCATGTACACTCAGATATATTTGTGCATGCTTTGTCTCATTTGGTATTTTTGTAGGGAAAACGACCAGGATGTTTCCTGAGTTAGGGAATAAGCATTATCTCACGAGCGATGGTTGGATTAGGGTTGTACAAGAAGATAAAGCTAGGAAGGAGGAAGCCGAAAAGATTAAGAATCAAAAAGCAGAACAGAAAAAGGTGGAACAAGAAAGAAAAAGAAAGGACGGGGAACTAATTGCGGCATCTAGGAAGAAAAAAAAGGATGAGAGGGAGGCACAAAAGAATGCAGATGCAGAATGGGAGGCTAGAACTAGGAAGTTGAGAAGCTTATTATATGGAGCAAATCGACCTCGCATGCTTTTGACGCAACCAAGAGTCTTCAATATGTCTGCATATCAGATGAGGATGAGGAGGTTTATGCATTTGAAGATGAAGAGGCATTCTAATTTGCATGAATCTAACGAAGCCTTGTTCAATGTGCCTATGGCCGAAGAAGCGTCAAAATAGTATCATGTAAGTTTGCTCCAATTTATTACATTATTAACGTCTACAGGAGACCCTTAGGGTGTGGAGACCAAATAGACATCAAAACTTCATCATCTAGGAGCATCCCCTACATTGGAGGTGATAGATAAATCGAGCAAGTGATTAAAAAGACCTAGAAGTAAACCTTATTACAGAACCTACATCATGATTGATTCTCTTTTTAATCCCTTTAATTGATTAAAAAAATGCTATGATGCCTTGTACGTGTTAGTGGCCTTTTCAAAGATTTCATGTTCTTCTTTTCCTTTTCAGATTGACTCCAAACACTTCTAGTTTACTTTTTCTATTATTTATAAATCGTGTAACAAAAAAAAGAACAAAGACTGCTTGCTTTAATTCTGAATAGCTGATTCACCCTCTTTTGTTTGACCATCTCCATGCTTCTCCAGAAAGAGCATAGAACAAATTGCTTATTCCATCTTGTCCTTCTAGCTAGTCCTCATTTTCCCAGCATGCTCTTGAAAACAATGGGGAGACCAAGAACTGAAAAACCATGTGAATCAATTTATTTTTGCCTTTATTGTTAAAGACCTCCTTTAGCTCTTTTGGAAAGCATGTCATACGCTTGGACTGTTTAATGCTACATTTTTTAATTACGCAAATAGTATCATGCAAGTCTACATTAAACTTTTTTTTTATTATATTGATAGCAAAAACCACACTTCCCCTATTGGGAAAGGGAGGCATTAAGAGTTAACTAATATTGGAATGTTGTGTTTTACAGGGTTAGGCAAGAGAAACAAAGTGGACGGCAAATTAATGCTTTCAAATACTGCTGTTTGAATTGATCAAAACTATTTTTAAAAAAATTAGTAGGTCAATGTTATGCATACCATCTTAGGGCCACATTCCACCATCGGCAACGGCACTTGGGAGCAAAATCTCAACTGCGGCTTCCTTCTGTGACCTAAGATAGGCGATGATTCCACTCACGGCAGCGGCAATTAATTCAAGAATTTAAAAAAATCAAACTTGGCAAAAATCTATGGCATCTGCTCTCTACTTGGCAAAAATCCAGCCCACGGCAATTATCATAATCTAAAACTTACGGCAGTGCTCCCCTGATAGTTAACCGAGTGTTTTGCAATTAGATGTGAGAGTTTTCAGTTTTGAGGGCAGCGTTTTGCTAACTTCTAACTGCAATAGTGGAATCATCGCCGAAGCTTCAAATTTGAGATGCCATCAAAGGATTGGTGTTCAGTTCATTGACACGCCTGTTAACCACCTAGTGGTTAACATTGTGCATGCACGTGTTAGGTGTCAGTGGTGGCAGACTGACACTTGGCATGCTTAGGTTAACTTAAGTATATGGCTTAGATTAGTTAGATGTACGGCTCAGATTTGCGGTCTACACTATATTAGACCGGAGCCTCTTCAGATGTACTCAAGGTTTATCTCAAATTTGGAGAGCATCATTTGGCCACGTTCCCTTCATTCTTTGTACATATTTGTTTGTCTTGTTCTTGTTTTGTGATCATGAGCATGGCAGCTTTGTAGCATCCGGCAGTCATGGACTGCTGCTGCATGGTGTATGCCAAGAATCCAAAATTAACACTGGCGCCGTTATGCCGGGTTCGCTCATGATCCCTTTCTTCAGCCTTGCTGTTTTGCTGTTGTCCTTGCTGTCCTTATTCATCACTTCTTGAATACTCCTTGTATATTACTCTCAACCCTTCCAACTCCCTTATTTGGCCCAACCAGTTGTTGAAATGGTCCGGCTAGAGGCCCCTTTGTCAAATCCTTTTGTTTACAATTGTTCTAGTTACGAAAAGAGTTTTCAAACCTCTGTTTTTCATGGTGCAGCAGGTGCAGTTTTACAGTCAAGGATTTCTGATTTCTGGAGTGGTGACAGCACCCCTCTCTGCACACATCAGACAATTCAAATCAAGTATTTGATCCTCTTTTTTCTGTCTTCTATATGCTGCAAAAGATTATAAAAAAATTATGTTGGTTTTCTGTCATTTCTGCTTATCCCACATTTTGTGCCTTTCTGCACACCCAAAAATATCACGTTGCTTCTGCTTTCTCTTGGCTTCTCAGAACTTTTGTGCTTTTTGTATGTATGCCATTATTTGCAGCAGAAGCTTTCTCTACAAAGCTTTCATGTTCTGATTCTTTACAGAGGGCCAGCTCTTGAGCTAGCCACCATATAATCGTCACTGTCCAAGCCCAAGTAGCAGCATGTTTTATCAAGCTCACATCCTATCTGCATCAAAGTTCGAATTTCTCAGTTTATTTGGAGCACAAAGATTATTTTCAGAGCCTCTTTGGTATTCAAGCTTCTCTGATCCCCTGGAGTTGGGGTAGATTTCGCCATCTGGTTCGATGTCCTGCAAGCAAAGGTTTATTACCTGCACAAAGCAAAATCGATAGCAGACCATTTACACTTTCTTGGAAGCAAGCTTTTTGTTCCTGACAGCCTATTCTGATGCTTATTAGCCTTTTTCAAGAGGGCCAGCACTGTGGCTAGCCCCCATTCATTAGATATACAGGCTGCAAGCAGTATTCCAGCAAGCACATCTGTACACAAAGCATTCGGGCGGATTTATTAAAGCTCTCCAGTCTCCATCCTCTGCACACAAGCACCATTAGCACATCAATCTTCCATCTGTGAGTGGAGCACAAACATATTTTCAGAAGAAACTTTACCTGTTGATCCCTTGGCTTCTTCCTCACTCATATGAGGCATCTGCAAATAGAAGAGCAGTCAGCAATTTTGATGAACAATTTAGACGCAGTGGGAGCAGAGTTAAGCACAGATTCGGTCTTCTGCAAGTCTCTGAACAAACCCAACAGCGCAGATATATATATCTATCGAAGTTTTTCCAGCCCAAGTATCACAACAAGAAGCAGTCAATCCAGTTTGAAGCAGAGTCCAGCCCAGCGGAGTTCCCATCAGCCCTTGCCTTGCCACCGACTTTGGAGATTCCTATTTCGGCCCTTGCCTTATCCGCTCTGTTTCTGTCCCCCTATGCCCATCTTCTGTTTTCAAAACCCCAATCACATCCACCGATCTATTGCAGCGGCACCATCCCCGGATTCCTTTTTCTGGAGCTTCTAATTTTAGCATGCCACATTGAAAAGCGGTCTTTGGCTTCATTCACCACCATATCTTCTGTAAATAGAAAGATGCAGCACCGCCATAGCCGGCTCTGTTCAGCTTTATTTTGGCCTCACGCTCTGTTTCCCTAATTCTTACTGGTTGATAACGGGCCACGCTACATTTTTTGGTCCATGCTCACGCTACCGCCCACGCTCTTTTAAGTCCACGCCCACGGGCCACGGCTCACGGCCCACGCAGCCCACGCTATTCAGTCCACGCCCACGGCCAGGCCTCACGGCCCATTTCCACGTCACGGGCACGCTACTTTTTGCTGGCTGATCACCACCCACGGCCACGGCCACGGATACGCCTCACTGCCAATGCCACGCTTCCAAAACCCACGCTCTTCATGCCTTTTTTTATTTCCCATTCTCACGCTGTTGACCTACGGGCCACGCTTTGTTCTAATGACCCCCGCTTTTCTGGTGCTTACGTTTTAAAGCCCCTTATCATAATTGTTTTTAAGTGACTTATTGGGCAATCTTTGTTAAAATGGGCTTCCCCATGATATAAGGGGATGGTCTTCATGTTTTTTTTGGCCCCAAGTTCCTATGATCCATGTTCTGCATCGACATTCCTTCGGATCCTCTTCGTCATGAATGCCTTCATGAAGATCTTTCGGCGACAAAACCAACCATCACCATTACCATCATTTTCGCCCCTAAATTTTTGGCACCCTGTTGTAATTGTCGGACTTGTCTTATAAAAGTCTGTACATATTTTTGTGCTAAAAAACTTTTAGGGGGAGGCAGTGTTAACCACCTAGTGGTTAACATTGTGCATACATGTTAGGTGTCAGTGGTGGCAGACTGACACTTGGCATGCTTAGGTTAACTTAAGTGTATGGCTTAGATTAGTTAGATGTACGGCTCAGATTTGCGGTCTACACTATATTAGACCGGAGCCTCTTCAGATGTACTCAAGGTTTATCTCAAATTTGGAGAGCCTCATTTGGCCACATTCCCTTCATTCTTTGTACATATTTGTTTGTCTTGTTCTTGTTTTGTGATCATGAGCATGGCAGCTTTGTAGCATCCGGCAGTCATGGACTGCTGCTACAGGGTGTATGCCAAGAATCCAAAATTAACAACGCCCATAACTGTGCCAGTGGAATTTCAGCGTTCGCAGCCTTCAATGGGCATTATGGTATCCTATGGGGCTACCATCGCAGCCCTGATGGTACCAATACCCCCCCTCCCTCCCCCATTTTATACCTCATAACTTGAGGTGAATTTGCTAACTTGGCAAACGACTAGGCTTGCCATGGAGGCAAACTCGTTGGGCATCATGTCATATAGCATGTATAGCCTTTAGGATACTTACATGGTGGCTGCATTCTCAATTACGCGCTTAAGTGCGCAACCAATGGCCATCCCCCCCCAACACACTTAGATGATCTTTCTTTGTAAGAGGAAGAATTATTTTGGTTGAGAAATTATATGCCGCGTAACTCAAGCAGAATAAAAAAGGAAAAATAGGGCAAAAGCAATGGAAAGTGCAACGTAAACAGGGGAATGCGCTATAAACTGACAAAAATTGTTACGCCAAAATGTTGAACCCAACTTCCACTCGAATATAAAGGATACCACATGATATCACGACGAGATTCACCCTCAACTCAAAATGGTGCCCCAACTTCCATGTTAAAAATACAAATGCATGCTCCACATATATTGCTTATCATTTAATGCATAAATTGCATTTTGAATTTGATTGATTAGCTTATTCTTTTGTTCTATCACTGCCCTCAATTATAAGAAAGAGCAACCAGATCCATGGCTAGATTGAATATCTACATCACAACGCATTCATTGTGCCAAATCAAGAAGGGAATGAGATGAAGATGAGGTTGTAGCATATTGCTTGTGTCAAATACTATAAATGGTTGGACGACAAAAAAAGATTACCATCCCTCTACTTTTTGGAAACATTGAGAATGAATTCTAGAATGGGGCTCGCATGAAAATGACAAAAACCTCAGTTCATGAGGTGGCAAATGCCACCTCATGAACTGACATTAATAATTGCTCCTTTTTAAATAAACAACCAACACGAAGGCCCTAGTCTACGAATGGTTGAGATGGAAAGCCCCAAACGTCCTGGGCACATTCGACGGCCAAGATTTCATCTCCCTCCTTGATTTGATGGTATTGAGATGTGATGCATGCACCCATGCAATCCCCATGAGGTGTATGCATCCTGCCCCTCTATTTTCTCGAATCAACAGTTGGGATCAATCCCTACATGCAGGCTCTTGCATGGTAAGTGTGTTTATATGCATATAACGATAATGATATATTGGTTTGCGCAAAATGTCATTTCAAATTATTGTTTACTAAATTTAATTATTAATCAAACACCTTGCGAACTCTAGTGGTAGAACTCTAGTGTTAACCCTCCTCTCGAGCAGATTATGGGAAATAACCCTCGAGGCCGCAGGCCGAGAGGGTTGTTTCCCATGATCTGCAAGAGGGGAGGGTTGATCTCCCTTAAACCACAGATTGAGCAATTTATCTGCTGTGCATTGATGCAACAGATCTACTCTGGCAAAGGACCTGTATTCTTGAGGCCATCACTAGTTTCTAACTCCGATAAAAATTTGCTTCTTGCTCTGGAGACTCCATTCCAGCACACTGAATAGAATTTTCCAAGTACTTTCAAATTCCACAGCCTACACATTCAAATGACCATTTGGATTGAGCCCTGTTTAGAAAGCTAAACTGTACTGTCAATCTAAAAATAACGGCCTGGGTAGAAGTTTAGGCTGCCATAAGAGGGAAAAGAATCAGAGCATGGCCCAACAAATAGTCTGTTAGGCCTTAAGCATGGCCGACCTTGGAGGAGACGAAGGTAAAAGGCAGTTGCTTTTGCCTAAAAATGAAAATAGAGCCCAAAATTATGAGCATCACAAGAAAAGATATACATTTTACCACTGTGCGAGTTGATGCATAGATACCTTTATGAACAGAAAAACTATAGCTCAGCTATTGCCGGAACTTCATCTCCACTCCTGCAGTTAATCCACGTATTTTGCAAGCCGAGCAGAGCAACCCGAGCATTGCAGAGCAAGCTAAGCAGAGGATCCATGCATTTTGCAAGCCGAGCAGAGGAACAGAGCAACGACGCCAGAACAGAGCAAAAAGGGGGGAAAATGATGGAGGAGGTAACTTGGAAGCACCACGTGGCAAGCAAACAACCATTAGATTAGAATACTAGAATATTTGGAAGATTATTGTGATAACCTCTAGAGATTATCGTGATAATCTTCAGCTACCCCAAGTTCCATAATATAACATATGTTTGATCTAATGGCTGGGAACGGTCCGATCATGATAAATTGCAAGACCTGTGGTTTAAGGAGAAGCATTCACCTCCATAGAGGATTGAAGAATTTGTTGTGCTACCATAATTATGTCCATGAAACAGTGTGTCTGGGAACTAAATATTCTTAGGGAGTTGAGGCCTTTAAAATTGTTGGTGTCAATGACTAAATATGATGACAAGAGAGACTTAAGAATGTAATATCACAAAGAAATGGCTAAATCACCTTTAAGACGATTCTGAATTTTTTAAATTTACAAAAATTTCAGTGCACAATACAATAGGAAATAGAAACCGTAACATATTGTCGGTCTTAAAAGACAACGCGATTATGAGCTTCTCAATCCAACGGTCTAAAGGAAACCCTAATAACATAAGGGAAATCCTAACATATTGCATCTCTTAAAAGACTTCGCGATTATCAGCTACTCCGTCCAGGTACGGTGTTCTAGATTTTAACTGTTTTCTGGCCTTTCGATATCTGGAGATGGTGCAAGGCTATCCACTTTCTGCTCAAGGGAACACTTTCAGTCTTGCATTACAATGACGCTTAAACCTTTGTCTGAGGCTATTATTTGCATCAGGTTTAAGTTTTTTTTTCCTGTTTCCTTGTTTCTGCCATATGATGATCAATTACTGCAACAATGTGAATGTATATCATTCTCAGGTTACGGATTCTGATGTCTTTATAAGTTGGATTCTCTGTGTGAAATGATGAGAACTATGCAGGAATGATCTATTCCTTTGATTACCAACTTAAGTCTCTGATGACTATGAGCTATGTTAAGTTGTTTTCTTGAATGATGATGAAAGAGCTTGATTTTAACACTTGGAATGAGTTTTTCAGTGATCCCGATGCGTTCTTTCTGACTTCTTTAAAGTACCTGAATTGTTCACTTCTGATGATCAGACAATCTTTATCGTTCTATTGAAGCAACATTGATTGCTATGTAGAAACAAATTGGATACCTACTGGAAACTTCTATTGTAGATATGGGTTTCTATTTTCTATTAGTAATTTAAGGAAGTGCATATACTTTGTTTGACATTTCGGTCTGCAGCACATTGACTGGACCTGTTCATTACTGTTATGTGAATCTTATACACTGGTCTTCATGCAAATATGCGATAGTGTTGCTTTATCTATTCCATGGCATTCTTTTTTTCTGGTAACTTTTGCAGATTCCACCACAACAATTGGTTACTTTCCGAAATGGGGCTCTGCAATATAGATATACTTGAAGCAGAGCAAAATCCTCTCTTATATACCATAGCATAGCAGGAGCCATAGCATAGCAGGAGTTACAAGGTTCATTTACAATTCCCATCAAATGCCACTCTGAGGCCTCTGGTTGCATATCAAAATTGTTCGTCTCAATGCATGAAGCTACAATGCCTTGAACCGGATAGATGACAAGACAGTCTCAAACAATGTAACATCACAAGGAATGACTAATCCACCCTCATGGCAAAATTCAAATTCGTGCTCAGATAGTTTCAAGAGTGCCAAGAATAAGGGGTGTCGAAAATATGCAACAGGGATTAAGAATCTCAAACGTTCTTCTCCCACGTACACACCTACAAACCCTTTACTCACAAAATCCTCCTCCGTTTGCTGCTCTACCTGGATGTATTTTTTATCAGACTTGTTTGAGTTCAAAAGGCGTTTCAGACCGAGGAGCCTCATCTTCTTGTTTTTAATCTGCTACACAAGATACTAGATGGAGAGATTTAATTTTATTTCAGAAGCGAGGCGGATGTCGGAATTAAGAAAATGAAGACCTTATATATAGTCTCAGCCACTCTGCAGATTTTATCCTGATGTTGAATTTTTCAGCTCTGTTCTAGCTAGATTTTGTTGACTTCCAATCATCTTTTGGTTTCGGCAGATGGGTCCCCCTAGACTTAGTAAAACTGAGTGCAACTTTTGACCAGGACTTCCGTTTCCAGGAAGCCTGCTTATGAGCTTCAAAGAAAATTGGCATTTGGATTGGATACAAATTCAACGGCCCCGTGCTAAATTATTTACAGTGTATGTGATTAAAATTCGGTCAAGGAGAATCCATCCAAGGGATTCTAGTACGGTGCCTTTCTAAGCCTGTGTTTTTCTACCCAATTCTTCTCAATTTCAAGCGCCTCGTGGGCTCTAAATCTGGCACCAAATATTATATGTCCAGATTCAAAAGCACCAGAACAATCTAAAAATCTGAACAAGAGAGGAAGGTCAGCGAGTTGGTGCTTCTACGAGTTGGTGGACTGAGCCATGACAAGATCAAAGCCTGTGTTATGGTAAATGACGATATATCTCCTTCTCTGATGCCATATGTTGCTGCTAAAATATTTGCTATGCATACAGGATATATTGCTTGAGGGACTGATACCAGTTCAGTCACTATAGAATGGGCTCTAGCAAAGCTTATTCGTGCCCTCCGCGTTTTAGACAAGGCTCAAGATGAGATATGTTCTATTGTGGGGACTCACAGAATGGTGGAAGAATTAGATCTTACTAATTTACACTATCTGGAATCAATTGTGAAAAAAACCTTCAGATTGCATCCTGTAGCTCCTTTTCTCATCCCACATGAATCCATAGAGGAATGCAAAGTAGAGAGTTTTACAATTCAAAAGAAGACCGGACTGCTAGTAAATGTATGGGCAATAGGGAGAGATCCTAACACATGGGATGAGCCTGAAATATTCAGTCCAGAAAGGTTTATATGAAGCAATAAGGATATAAGGGGCCAGGATTATGAGGAGTTGCCATTTGGATCCGGCAAAAGAATGTGCCCTTGTTGGAATTTGGGTCTTTGCATGGTCCAGCTAACTCTGGCTAATATGTTTCATAGTTTCAATTGGAGCCATTCCTGCAGGTCAGTCTGTACATGAGCGAATCATTTGGTGCGACTATGCCAAGGGTTCTGCCCTCGCAAGTAAGAGTTTGCCCTCTTCATTAGATTATCTTGCGCAATATCTCTTTTTTAGCTCTGTTTTTCTACTACAACTGTACGTAAAGTTATCTCTGTACCTGTACCATTGATATCAGTATGTAAATAGTAGATACACAGCATCCTTATCTTAAAGATGGAATAAGTAGAAGGAACTTGTTCTAAAGAAATGCTGCTAAATGAGACCTCCTAAAAATTCCTTCCTGAACTTACAGTGATTAAAAAATGTTTGAACTAGCAAAAATAGGCGGACAAATGTAGAATTTTTTGCTTTAAAAAAACCTGTGATAGGGTAAAATTCTGTGCATTCCAACTGCATAAGGCAGATCCCCATTGCCTAGAAAAACAATAGCCTCAATTTTTGGCCCAAAGAGTTCTTCACTCTTATCTACAAACATTTGAAGTGGCATGCGAAATCTTGAAAAAACAGGGGTTGGAGAGGGATAAATAATGACCTTTTGCGGTTTGATAGACTTGGAATCTCAGCAGCAATGGTGGCAGTAAACCTTTCATATGTTTGCTTCTCCTTTGGTTCCTTTGCTTTCAGATGCCCTATAACCATGGTCCAAGGCCAGACCATATTGTTCCTGATTACAAATTTCTCTAAGAGAGAGGAGAAAGATCTAGATGATCTTTGTAAGAGGAGGAATTATTTTGGTTGATAAATTATATGCCCCGTAACTGAAGCAGAATAAAAAGGGAAAAATAGGGCAAAAGCAATGGAAAGTGCAACGTAAACAAGGTGCGCTCTAAACTGACAAAAATTGTTACGCCAAGGGAATGCGCTCTAAACTGACAAAAATTGTTACGCCAAAATGTTGAACCCAACTTCCACTGGAATATAAAGGATACCACATGGTATCACGAGATTCACCCTCAACTCAAAATGGTGACCCAACTTCCATGTTAAAAATATAAATGCACTAGTTACGGTGCCCAGCTTTGCTGGGCATAGGCTGGGAAGCTATTAATGAAAGCCAGCACAATCGACTTTCTGCACAATTAGCTCTCTCATTTTGTCTTTATTATTTATCTATCTATAACTCAAACTTTAGCAGTTTGAGTTAAAGACATGTCTTTATTTATCTATGTATACTCAAACTGCTATACATGTAGAGCTCTTGCGCTAAATGTACCATAGACCATCTGTCTTTATTCAATAAGAGATCCATAACAGTCCTTTCAGCTTCAAGCATGGACTGCCCATAATCACATATAATCACAGCTATTTGGAATATGCAAAGGCAAAAAAAGAAGCATTCAATCAACCCTTGAGGTGCAAACTTCTTGATCCACATTCGTTATTATTGCAAACAAAAAAAATAATATATATTGTTATTGAGTGGGCAAATTACCCATGTATTTGATATTCAATTTCAAATTTAAAACGCAATTGTCGTTGGCTTTACTCACGAGCTTGTTATTTTGAACGCGAATTTGCTGGTCGAACAGATGGACGCTGTGAATGCCTCCATCGCCAGTCCTTTATTTTAAGGCATTGCCCTGACAACATACAAATAAACCAAATTTCTGTCAATCTTAGGCACATGGAAAGGTACATATTCTAAATGCTTTCAATTTGATTTCTGCAATGCAGGAAAAAGTAGGCACTTTCTTTAATAGCTTAAGGATTCAAGCAGATAAATATTTGTTTAGATGCTTCAAATTGATCCGTACTATAGTGTAAAAGAAACATGAACACTTTGAGAGCAGACAAACCTGCCTTCATGATGTCGTTTATGATGGAAATGAGCAGAAGAAAAGAAAAATGGTGCAGATTCTATATTTTTTCGGTCTTACTTGCATTTGCTTCAAAACAATGCGCTTGCATTTTCTGTACTTCTGTCAAGGAATTTTCCTACAAACAAACAACCCTATTAACCTTTAGTTCTTCTCAAAGAAAGACATTGGTTATGGAGATTTGAGCAAGGATACTCACCAGTTTAGTGCTCCCTATTCTGAGCACTGCATCCATACTCAAGAGCATGGGCATCCATGGATTAACCTCTACAGAAGAGTTCTCGCTCTGTAGCAATCGTCCAGAATTACCTGAATCAATCCTGCCTAATGCAATCACATCTCTTACCCTTCTACTCCTATTTAAGGCTGGAAAAAGAGAAATCGTTAATATAATAACCTTCTGGAGTATAAAGCACTATCTGCAAATATCTTATCAGAGATCTGCCTTAAGATCCAGACTAAGAAGCTCCAACCACCAGGCATCCACGTTAGAAGCTGCAAACACCAATAACATGGTTCAGAATGGAAGGAAGATTCGAATCTAGATTGAAAGATTCAAGAAGGCAAAAACATCTTTAGAGAACAAATATGTGGAAAAACTCCTTTCCTTCTTGACTTGCCTTATATTGCAAAAGAACAATTCTTCTAACCCTGCATCTATGTGTTTTCAGAGACAAATGAAAATGAGAAAGCGAGATGACGATCGTTGCTAACATCTCTGGCCATTTTAGCTTCTTCCGTACATGCCGAGCCATAAGCTATTGGCATGCTAAGACCCATAGAGATCACAAGGATCCCAAACACAAGCTCTGATCACCATAGCCGATGCCAAAACCTGCTGCTATAAGCCCGGAATTCGATTCGGAGTAAAACCCTTAAGCCCTCTTTTCCTTTCTTCTTTTGGACTGATCTTGGCCGTTCGTTCAAAAGGCAATCAACGTGGGCCACCCGATCTAGGGCTCGATGCACGACAGACACACAACAAAACATTATAATATATATAGGATGCTCCACATGATCCAACAACAAGGAAATCCTATATCCACATATATTACTTATCATTTAATGCATAAACTGCATTTTGCATTTGATTATTTGATTGATTAGCTTATTCTTTTCTTCTACCACTGCCCTCAATTATAAGAAAGAGCAACCAGATCCATGGCTAGATTCAATATCTACATCACAACGCATTCATTGTGCCAAATCAAGAAGGGAATGAGATGAAGATGAAGTTGTAACATATTGCTTGTGTCAAATACTATAAATGGTTGGACGACAAAAAAAGATTACCATCCCTCTACTTTTTGGAAACATTGAGAATGAATTCTAGAATGGGGCTCGCCAGGGAGCAAAATTGCAACCCATTGGGTTGATTGGATTGCAGAGACTACCAACATTTAGTTATTGGTTTGCATCTGAGAATCAAATTACTGGAGAAGGTTTACATCTGAAAACTGATTCTTGAGGAATGGTTTCCAAGAATATTCCCTGAATATTCCCTTTTTAAAGAAGGGACTAATATAAGTTTTATTTATAGCAATTATCTATATATAGTAATAAAAGCAAAAAATGATAGTTTGTGTAGAGCATCTCGACCGTTGATTTCTTGTGTTTCACAACTTTTGTTGCGTGCTGTTAGATGTAAAATTAGTTAACTCCCCTCCTTTTTTTTTTTTTTTTTTTTCAAAGGCAGGCCGAGGGACGCTTTATTGTGACGTGGTCCTGCAAATAAGGTAACTGCTCTTCTCGAAATGGCCGAAACAAACGAACCTGTTCTCTTCCGGCCACATCCACTGCAATTCTTCCACCAAAAAATTACGAATTCATGTCCATCTTTCCCGGCTGTCGCCCTATTTTACTTGTGTGGCTTGTATTTTCTGCTTCAAAAAGCCCAGTTCCACAGATAGGGTCAGCGTTTTTCTCTTGCCTCTGCCAGTACACAGGTGCATAAGCCATTGCTGGTCGTCATATTTCTGGCACAGTTACAAACCAGCTTCAAGCCTCATTCTCTGAACCTCGGCTATCGATCCTGACAGACCCCGCCCAGATCATTAGGTATTTGTTTATCTTTGTCTGTTCTTTACTTTTCATTTAGGGCCATTATTTCCCCTTTCTTCTATCTTCATATTTATCCCACCGGTATAAAACCTTCGCCCTAAGAAAAAAGAACTCTTGTTGTTGTTCGTCTCTATTTTATTTCATTTTATGTTTTTTATGTGCAGATTAGGATGCTAGGGTAAAAGCATGTTAGGGTGTCCCTTAAAAAGTATTATTTAGTGACCAAAAAGGTACCTAAAAAGGTAGCCAGGACTGGGTACTGGGTACCTGTATAATATCTCAATATAAGGTATGTTTAGCACTTTTTATATATATATATTGGTCTCCGATAGCATTATCTTTATCTTAACTTTGAATATTACCATGTCCTTGACTTTTATTTTGGATTTTTGTATTAGTTTTAATGAAAAGAAAAATGAGAAAGTACCCAGTTCTGAAGTACCTAGTGTATGTACTTTTGCAGGTTCCAAAAGTGGTACACCCTAACATGCTTTTACCCGCTAGATTAGTGCAATTAAATCCATGACTGCGCTTCTACTTTGATCTGCAGAGATGATTGACAAAATTCAAATTCTGGAAGGGCATTGATGACCCAAAGAAGTTGTTCGCGAGAAACCAGTTGTATTTCATTGCATTATGATTTGAATACATTAGAACTATTGGAAGTTAAGGTTGAAGGAACCTTTGAAATTTCATTTGGTTTGTTTTATTGTCAAGGGATAAATTGAAGATAAAGTATTGATTGAATTGAAGTTGAATCAAATTCTAACATTTGGTATCAGAGCAGGAATAATAGCTAGTAGATTTGGAGCAAATCTGCTCAGCACAGTAGAGGTCTACAAAGGGGACCTGGATTTCAAGTTTGAAAGGATGCTGTTAAACACATTCTAGAGATAGAAGAATTATGGGATCTGGTGGATCCAAATGAAGGAGCTTATGCTCAAACTGGTGCAGAAAGTAGCACACCTGCAAGGTCTGCTACAGGCGGTGGTGCTACCCAATCTTATGCTGTGGCTGCAGGCTCTGGAAGCTCAGGCAGCACAACCTCTGGGGGGACTTCCCTTGCTGTGAGCAGTGGAAGATCAATTTATGCCAGGACAAAGGAGGCTCAAGGGATTATCACATGCAAGGTTAGTCCTACTATTAGATTAAAATTGAGAAACATGAGTCCTAGAGAGATATGGAATTTTTTGCTCAAACATTATGAAGAGAAGAGTTCATCTCAAATAGATCTTCTAGAAAATGAACTGAGAAATCTTAAGCTGACAGAAGACAAAGATGTTTCTAAATTTTTCAATACCTTTGACAATATAGTAGCTGACCTTAGTGGAGCTGGTGTTAATCTGACTGAAAGGTATCAAGTGCTTGCAATTGCTAGATCTATAGGGGAAAATGAACAACTGGCCATGTTCATTAGAAACATGGCCAAAACTAGAGAAGAAGCAGAGAATATTTTAAGAACAGAGGCTGAGCAAAGGAAAATGACAAAAGGAGAAGATGCTGAAGCATCAGAAATATTGTTTGCTGGAAAAAGAAGAAATGAAAAAGGGGCATGCTTTCACTGTCAAGAATCAGGCCATTATAAAAGCAATTGCCCAAAATTAAACAAAGAATTCAATTGGGAAAGGGGCACATAGCTGCAAAATTTCCAACTCCAAAGGATTATAACAAAACAAGAGGGGCTGGAGGTTCTAACAAAGGAGGAAAATCAAACTACAATAGGGGCCGAGGAGGAAAGAAACTTGCAGACACATATGTGACAAAAGAATCAGAAAAGGAAGAATCAGAGGATGAAGATGAGGTAAACTTTGCATTTGCAGTACTTGATAAAAATGAATCTAATTACAAGTCTAATGCACTTGTAGTTGATAGTGGAGCTGAAAGATCAGTAGTTCAAGCTACTGATCTGCTCAAGAACTTTGGAGGCACACATTCCAAAAATATTCAAGTCGGCAATGGAGAACTCCAGAAAATTGAAGGCAAAGGACTGCTGCAATTAATTGATCTGCAAGGACAAATTGTAGACATTGAAAATGTATTGTGTGTTCCAACTATTATCAAAAATCTCATATCAGTTAGCCGCTAGTAGATCTAGGCTACAGAATCACTTTTGATTCAAAAGCATGTACCATTTTGGAAATGAATTGAAGTTTTATGCTAAACGTGTTGGGAATTTATTCCAAATGGACAATGAGAAATGCCATAGCATTAATGATCTGCACATCCCAGAAATAGAAATTTGGCATAACAGATTGGCACATACTCATTGCAGCAATATCAACTTTATGGTTAAGAAAGGATGGCTGGAGTGTAAAGAGATCAATCTAGAAAAATTCACTTGTGAAGGATGCCTACTTGGGAAATTGAATAGATTCTCATTTCCAAAAAGCAAAAAAAGGGCAAATGGACCATTAGAGCTAATACACACAGATCTTTGTGGACCAATGAATATCAGGGGAAGAACTAATAAAAGATACTTTATATCTTTTATAGATGACTTCAGTAGGTTCTGCAAAGTTTATTGTCTAGAAAGGAAATCTCAAGCTCTGACTGCCTTCAAACAATATGTTAATGAAATTGAAAGGGAAACTGGCAAAAAGGTGAAATGTGTCGTCCGACCGGGGGGATATCTCTTAGCCAAATTCAAATTATATTGTGTTGCTAATGCCATTAAAAGGCAAATGACATGTAGGTATAGCCCACAGCAAAATGGAGTTGCTGAACGAAAAAATAGAACAATAATGGATGCTGTGAGATCCATGATTAAACATACTGGCTTACCAAATTATCTTTGGGAAGAAGCTCTCAAAGCTGCTATACTGATTCAAAACAAGCTTCCTACAGCAAGCCTTAAAGGTAATGTTCCTGAACTTCTATGGTCAAACAATGGAGGCAAACTAGACTTCAGTATGTTTAAAGCATATGGATGCTTAGTTTTTGTACATGTTCCTGCTGAACTAAGGAAAAAATTGGATGACAAAGCTCAAATTGGCTACTTGGTAGGATATGACAGTGAATCTAAAGGGTACAGGATTTTTATTCTAGAAAACAGGTCTATAGTAATTAGCAGAGATGTTTTTTAAGGAAGAAGTGCTATACAAAGACAGGAATATTTACAAAATAGATTTACCAAAGGAGAGGAAAGACAATAGTTCTAAACAAAGAACACAGACAACAGACTATGATACTGATGAGGAACAAAATGACAGCAAAAAATAAGCTCAGATTGAGGGGCCTAATAATATCAACACTGAGAAAGGAAACACTGAAGGTAATAGAAAGACTCAAGCAGAGAAACTTCTGGAAGAAGCTGGAATTGACACAAGTGCATATGGCATGGATAATACTGGAAGAAGCAAAAGACTAGACAGAATTGAAGAAGAGGAAATTGAGGAGGAAATCGAGCAAGTTATGGCAATACTTGAAGATACAATGACCCCTCAAACATATGAGGATGTATTAAAATCTGAAGAAAAGGATAAATGGCTGGTTGCAATTGAGGAGGAATTAAACTCATTCAAAACCACTGAAACCTATGAGGTAGGAGAATTGCCAAATGGAAAAACAGACATTGGAAGCAAATGGATATTTAAAATTAAAACATGTGCTGATGGAAGTCAGAAATATAAAGCAAGACTAGTAGCAAAAGGCTTCATTCAAAAGAAAGGGAGAGATTATGATGAAACCTACTCTCCAATAGTTAAACTTACAAGTGTAAGACTATTATTGGCTTTGGGTACAGCTTGGAATCTAGAATTGCATCACATGGATGTCAAAACTGCTTTTTTGAATGCCAAATTAGAGGAAGACATTTACATGAAACCACCAGCTGGCATTGAAATTGAAAACAACAAAATATGGAAGTTGAAATGTGCTGTTTATGGCCTCAAACAAGCACCTAGAGAATGGTACCTTTGCATAGATAATTTCCTCAGGGAACAAAATTTTCAGAAACTCAGAAATGATGGGAACATGTACATTTTTAGGGCTGACTCAAAATTCTGCACTATGGCCCTTTATGTAGATGATTGCATTATGGGTGCAAATTGTCTTGATATTCTAGATTATTGCAAAGACATTTTGAAGAAGCGTTTTCACATGACAGACCTTGGAGAATTGCAGAAGTTTCTAGGCATTGAAGTGGTAAGAAATAGAAACAAGCAGGAGCTATGTCTAAAGCAGAGCAAGCATATAGAAAATATGCTGACTAGATTCAATTTAGTTGATGCCAATACTGTAAAAATCCCTATGGTACCAGGACATAATTTAACTGCTGACATTGAGATGAATGAGTCAGAAATAAAAGAAATGCAGGATATACCATACAGGGCTCTCATAGGTTGCCTTTTATATTTGTCAAACAATACTCGCCCAGATATAGCATATGCAGTAAACATTCTTAGCAGAAGGTGTCATAATCCCAGCAAAGCTCATTGGATAGCAGGAAAAAGAGTTCTGAGATATTTGAAGGGGACCAGAGATCTTGGAATCAAATTTAATAATTCAAACTTAAAATTGGAACAGTGATGCTGACTGGGGAGGGGACTTAAGCATGAGGAAGTCAACTTCTGGATATGTCATTATGTTAGCAGGTGGACCTATATCTTGGAGAACAAAAAAACAAAGTGCAGTAGCAATGTCTTCTGCTGAGGCAGAATATTCAGCTGCATCTCTTGCATCTAAATAAGTGGTATGGCTCAGGAGATTGCTAGAAGAGCTTGGATGTGTTCAAACAGAGCCAACAAAGATTTTAACTGACAGTCAAAGTGAAAAACCCAGTTGACCATGAAAGGACAAAACACATAGAACTGAATAAGCATTTTATTAGGGAACTAGCTAGCATAAAATATATTCAGATGGAATACATTAGCACCTCAGATCAGTTAGCTGATGTGTTCACAAAAGCACTAACTGAAAGCAAATTTACAAAGTTCAGAAATGGTTTAAACATTTGGACAGCATGTTCAGAAATGGTTTAAACATTTGGACAGTAGGTTGAAGTTCTTCTCTGATCATCAACATATATGATAAAGGAGGAATGTTAATGTTAAGAGTGAATATCATATATGTGAGATTAACAGTTAGTCTCATATACAGGTCTATGAAGAAAAATTAGGTCAAAGGTTACTTGGTTGCATGAGCAAGAAATCTTATGGTCTAATGTTACATTACTCAATTAAGATTATGTGAAATTGATATCTCAATGGTCGAAAAGCCAATTTATACAGATATGAATGTGGGATATATACAGAACAAAGTTTTCTGAAGGCAAAACTCCGGCCAATCCGGCACCGAAGCCCGAAACCGACTGCTAACCGTCTGGACCTGGGTTGTTTAAATAAAGAAAGGATCTTATGAATCATATACAGTGGGAGGAGATCGGAATAGTTGATGAGCAGACCCAAAGAAGTTGTTCGCGAGAAACCAGTTGTATTTCACTGCATTATGATTTGAATACATTAGAACTATTGGAAGTTAAGGTTGAAGGAACCTTTGAAATTTCATTTGGTTTGCTTTATTGTCAAGGGATAAATTTAAGCTAAAGTATTGATTGAATTGAAGTTGAATCAAATTCTAACATTCTCATCAAGTTGCATGTTGGTATGCTAAACCATATTCAACCTCAAATGTAGGTCATAAACTTACGCATTAGGGCGGATTTGGGGTCTCAAAATGGCCCTTATCTTGGATGCCAGAATTCCGCGTCATGTTTCTCGCGACCAATGATGTTTGCGCATTTTTTTCCAAAGTCAGTATTAGTTGGCAAGTAGAAAGAGGAGCAGGCTTACTTGGCATCCACATGGCGAAATTTCATAGGACATGTTTGTGCATTCATTGCAACCACATTAATGGCCCGCATTTTTCGAAAATCGTATCGCGGACCAAAATAATGGCTACTTTTCCCGCCTACTGTGCACATGCCCACATGCACCAACCACCTTTTCAAATTTTGGCACCAAGATTTCCATTGTTCACATTAGCGCCACTCGTGCATCCTTCTCGCCTTCTTCATTTGGAATCCAAGTCTCCAATAGTGTCTCGTGTTTTTTATGGGCGAAAGCATAGAGTTAAGCAACAACGGTAGACGATGTGCTTTACAAGCAAACGTCACGTTACATGCCATGTTTTACTACCCAATTTTTCATTCTCAAGTTTTCCTACTTTTCACTCTTCCCATTCATCGTTATTGCTCCCGCCATTCATTCTTACAATTCAACGGCCGACCAGATATCTCTAATTGCATCCATCATTGCTCCTAGTACTCCTATATTGCTTCTCGCAGTTCATCACTTACAAAATAATAAAGGCGTGTGATTGGAAGGATATCTATCCATAGGCTTGTGGGTGAGAATGCTATCCTTAATCTAAGGATGACTATGGAGTTACATCGCCAGAGCGACATTCATACGCAATGAATAGGTAGAACTATAGGGTTCAAAATAAATGCTATGGATAGTATATTGCAAAAAAAAGGGAAGGGAGGGGGGAAGGGGTTTGAAGAGGAGGATATTTGCAAATTTGCACCCTCAATAATACATGGATCACACCATGCGAAAATGCATATGCACTTTGTAAATGTGTAGTGAGATTTCAAGTCATGTGATCCTTGCTTCTTTTTCTTCCCTCTTCTTGATTTATATTCACTCCCTGAATCAAATATTTTTCTTTGGGCTATATTTATCGATGTCTGGGATTTGGGACTAGGGAAAAGCATTACCGGCATCGTTGTTGTCTAACATATGGACATAAGAGACATGCTTTTCCAAGATATACATTGAGGGCAATGGGCATCTAGTTTTACGCTAAAATTGTGGGAGCCGAAAGCTTGAAAGTCGTCCCCATGACCTCGTTTAAAGCCAATTGTGCAAGCCTTATGAGAATGGTGTCCTTGCAATGAAGAAATGTTTGATAAGGCGTGCATCCGTGGTTGTTGAAAAATGAGTTACAAAATATTTGCTCCATTAGAGGTGTTTACTAATGCCATCGACACAAAAGCTCCAAAGACATATTGTATAAAATGTCGCTTATGAGCCTTTTGATCGGAGTTAACTCAAAGTGTCACATATGGAAACATTGTTAGGGTTTGATAAAATAACATAAAAATCTTATTTAATAAAGCTTTGGTTGTTGGTAAAGTGTTGGCTTATTGATCATGTGTTTGTATTTTGCTTTGGGACCCTCTTTGAAAAAGTTTAGTTCATAAAACATAATATAACTTGGAATGATACATATTTTATATGCAAATGGGAGACTATTGATGAGGGACTTGGTGTTATTATCTATTGACAACAAACAAGAAAGTGGATCACACCATGCGAATTTAGTATATTCCAACCTTTTAGCTTATACAAAATTAAAGCTTGGTGTGACCTTTTGGAAAAAACATGACTTCCTATAGTAAAATTACTTTGATTATCTTTTAATAAAAGAAATATATATGTGTCTTATTTTGAAGTTAAGTGTGGATATGTGACGTGCTCATTTATTGATAAAGTGTTTGCTTTTTTTTGAAAAGGGCTAATAACTTTATGTACTACTAGAGTTGGTAAAAGTATTTTAGATGCAAATAGGATGCTTGATGTGATCCTTCTTAAAAAAAGATATGCTCTTTTGAAAGGACTAATAACTTTATGCACTTGGGGTGGTAAAGCATTAAATGAGAAGGGGTACTTGTGTTTAATTTTAATTTGACAACAAATAAGAAAGTGGATCCTGCGATCACGAATTTAGTGTGTTCTATTTTTTTGTTGCATATGTACTATTCGGCGGTGTGATCCTTCTTGAAAAATAATATGCTCTTTGAAAGGGATAATGACTTATGTACTTAAGAGTGGTAAAAGCATTTTAGATACAAATAGGAATGAGTACTTGTGTTTAATTTTAATTTGACAACAAATAAGAAAGTGGATCACACCATCACGAATTTAGTGTGTCCCTTTTTTTTTTGCATATGTATATTATTAAGCTTGGTGTGATCCATCTTGAAAAAAATAGCTTTCAAAGTAAAAAGGAAAGAAAGAAATATCTTATTTAAAAGTGTAAAGTGTTAGTATATAAAGTGTTGGTTTATTAAAATACTATTTGTTTACGGCTAAGTTATAAGTTGAATATTTGTGTTTCTATTTACTTTTTCGCAAAGGATCACACCAGTAATTTCTTATATGCAATTACTTACAGCATGAAGATTTCGCATCATATGATCCTCTTTAAACAAGGATGGCTTTGACCTTCAATGTTCATAAATTTTATGAATGTTTGCATATAAGAATGTCACATATCATATTTTCTTAAAAATGGTCATCAAATGGATAACTAGTCAAAGAGTTCTTCTACTACTTAAAGAGTTTCAAGACTCATTTTGCTATAATTTAAATAGCAATAGAGTTTTAAAGGAATCTATTGTTAAAGGTAGTCAAAGCCTTCTTTGTATTAGCGGTATCTAAACACAAACACCATAACCTTTGTACTTCAAGAATGTATAAACCCTTCACATTGCAAAGTATAATGTCATTTATTAGCATCTTCACGGACATTTCCCTTCCTTATCGGGCGGCTCATCTCAAGGAACGTATTCGATTCAGAATGCCTTCATCCTCTCTCAATCTCTCACAATATCCTAGGAGGCCGGAGTTACCGTCACCACAAAATCGGACTAAACTTGAAACGCCCCCGAAATGACGGTTTCTTGCCACTCAACGGATCCAATGGATATAAAGCGCCATCCTTCCGGATGTCAACACTTTTTTGAGCCTGCAAGACACAACATGTCGAGGTCTAAGTTCTTATTTTTAGACCTCTTTTTTCATTGAAGACTGGAGCATATTCGTGAGTCGGGGATCCTTATCCACACATCATTTGGAGCTTCCATATCGCTGCGTGGATCGCCGCGGCCGAAATGAAGGTGTACAATTTGTATGCCCCAAAGACAATTAAGCCGTGTGAGCGCGAGCGTCCATACTAACCTCGTTTTTGAAATTTACAACGTGCATATGGAAATCGAAAAGTTCATTCTCCTACAATCCATGCTTTTATACATTAAGCAAATTCAAATTTCAAATTGTAGGGGCGGAAAAGCCTGTATTGGGATGAAGTAAAAGATCCCGGCACGCCGGGTTCACATGGACTGACTGCTGCTACCGGGCTTAAAAACTCCAACTTGTTGAGGCAAAAAATTCAGCCCCCGTTTTGGAAAATCAGCCCTTGCAAGATCCAACTTGCGTAGCTGACTCCGCCAGAACTCAGCGGAGGGCCTAAACTTCTCCATGTGAACCACCCATAAGGCGCAGCCGCAGCGCCTCGAAATGAAAGTCTGATACAAAGCTTCAACCTACACATTCAAATTTTGAAATGTGGAAGGCGGGAAGCTTGTATGGCCATGGCCTCTAAATGAAAATAGCGCAAGAATCGGTGACACGCACGCTTGGTATCTGATAAACCAAGAGGCACCGCCATGAGTTGCAGGTATGCTATAATGCAAGTGGCTTTTTAGAAGCGCCATGTTGCATCAGCCTGTCTGACAACCAACACAATTAAATACATATAGGCGCCATGAATCGCTAATCCCCCTTATAGGAGAATATTCCAAATGTCTGAATGATGAGATTTTGGTATCCTAGGTGGCATGGGAAAAAAGGAGCGGAAATATGACGTGGAATGGCTGATAGGAGGCCATTTTCAGACCCCAAATCCGCCCTAATGCGAAAGACCTCACGTCGTAAGCGGAGAGAATTTTCTCTAATAAAATTTTGGACATAATCTATATGGTCAAAAAAAGGCCAATATCATTATTAACATCCCCACATTCAAGGTCCTCAATTAAACACAAACCCAAAATTACATATCAGAAGCATTGTTTTCCTTTAGATGTTATCAACTTGAACCCACTAGCTTTATTAGTTTTTAAAATTACACCTAGCAAAAAGTCTAGCAACGCTGGGCACATTTTCTAGTACTCGTATAAACAAATACTGACATTTATGAACTGAAACCTGTCTGTATAAATTTATACGATGGGAGGTGGTTCTTCCCAGTCCACAGGACTCTCGTCTTCCTTTGAACCTGTGTCTTGAGAGGCCGTAAAGCCAGAGACACCTGGTTCTGATTCTAATCCTATTGGAACAGGCTGTTTGGCGGGCTCCAGCTCTACTGGCTATGAACTCCACCTCCTCATCTTTTCTTCTCGTGATTGGAGGCTGGATTTCTGTGTAGGTGCCTTTAACATCCCCAACACCCTTCTTTGCTCTCAATTCCCCATTTCCATCAGGAAAGAACTCACAGGAATTTATTCTGGTCCCGGTGAAATTGATCTTGTCTGGGTCTATGTCAACTGACACAACATTACGCCCCTGCTTAAGTGCACAAATCATTGTGGTGCCAGTTCCAGAAAAAGCGTCCAGAACCCAGTCCCTCGGGCGAGAAAACCATTGTATCAAATTATTAATAAGTCTTTGAGGCTTTTGGTAGTGGGACACCACAGCACCTTGTCTCTGTAGTTCTCTCAGCTTGTGCAAGACAGCAGGGAATTGGAATGCATTGCATGGCGGAGACTTCTCATTCTGTGTATTAAAATGCACTATGGTCTTTTCGGTGTCTGCACTGTAATAACCTATATGAAAATGCTCGAAGCAGCTGACTAAACGCGGATCCCCACCACGACCTTTGATGTTAGTCTTCAGCCTAGCAGCAGGAAAAGTAATTGTAAGCTAGAACCAATAAGAAAACTATACAAATTTATACGCCTAAGGGTCTTGCGGTATAAATTTATACCACATGACAGCAGGGTAGAACTTTTTGTCGCAAGTTTCAGACATGAAACTTACGCCCCCGATATCCAGCCCTATAAATTTATACCGCAGGGCACCCGCGGTATAAAGTTATCCCGTAGAATTCCAGTGAAAAAGAAAGCATGAACGAATGTAAGGCTTACCAAATGCAGTTTTCGAACCCGGCGTTGCAGACCCCTCCTATTGTTTGAGCACTGACGTGGTCTGCAGGTCTAAGTGAAAAATAATAACCCGCCAATTTGCTGACAGAGTGACTTCCTTCAGGCCATCCATAAAAGCTCGTATTTGCATATGTGTGCAAGCCTCATCATCGAAGGCGCTGTCTTTAATCTTAAATCCGTATGGAATGTCAGCTATGCACAATGTGAAGTTTTGCTTGTCCACCACAGTCCCCAGCCTAGTGCAGTCACCTTACACAATCTTGTACAAGCAGTCCTGGCCAAACGTAGTAAATCTTTCATAGCCATTATCAAAACTGCTTGACGCGACTTGCTTTGCCTGTTCGATGGCCTTCAGCCTTTGCCTTTCCTCTTTGGCCCTACGAACCGGGTTTAGAAAGCCTGCTGGTAGCCCTTTCTTCTTGTTCTGTAAGAGAATAGTAAGACAAACGCACGAAGACAAAATACGTTCTCTACAAAACTCACCCAACCACTGAAGTTCATTGCATGTTCTCTGATTATGCTGTCTGTCGTACAAGTTGGGTAAAGAAGCTTGCACTCTTCCCAATCTTCTAGGTTTAGTTGCTTCATTAACTCAGACTGGCAGGTGACAATGTCCTTCTGACTGCAAAGAGAAAGAGATTGTAAGGCAAAGCGAGGAAAAAAAAAAACACCACATAGTAAAGGCGGCTTACATCTTAGCTTTCTTTGCCATTTCATCGAGAGTAAATTCTTTGGCCACAACTTTTTCTAACAGCCGAACAAAAATTTCTTTGCTCTTTAACCCCTATAGTTGCGTCCGTGGTACAATGCTCATATTTTTTTGTTTTGTTTCTGTATTTTTTTTTGGTTTTTTCCCAGCGGTGCTGGTTTGCTCCTTAAATTCACCATCTTTGAACATGCAGAAAATTCTTTCTTGTAGATCCCACACCTGTTAAAAGTTGAAGACAAATGGTTTAGTGCAAATGGCCCGTTGTGGTACAAGAAATGCTAGAGTCATGAGTCTAGGCCACAGTATAAATTTATACCGTGCCAGGCCGCGGTATAAATTTATATCGGGAAAGTCTGCTGTATAATTTTATACAGTGGCATGGACCGGTATAAATTTATACTGCTCCCGGCCGCGGTATAAATTTATACTGGTCCATGCCACAGTATGAATTTATACCGCTCCAGTCCAGAGTACGAACAGCAGTGGCTTCAGTGTTCCTTCTGATCTACACGTTCTAGACCACGCTAAACGACAAAGAATTGAAAGGAGAATACATAAGTTGTAATTGTTCTTACTTGGCCATCTCTGAAAGCGAGCTGAAAGTCATTATCATACTGCTTCACTGCCATGTGGAGCTTCTTATCAGAGTCGTAGCTCAGGCGACACTCAGTCACATAGGCCTCACGAAGTTCTTGGCGCTTGTTCTTCTGCTTCTTGAAGTCCTCTCCATGCATTTGTTTGAACTCGACATACTCTCTATGCATGAAGCGGATCTTGTCTATAAGGCTCATCTTCAACATGAAGTCACTGTCGAGGTTGTGGCTCACGGCAATGACTTTCGCCTCTTCGTCTGTCAACTCCACATATATGTGGGCTTCCACTCTCTTCCAAATCTCGTTGCGGCTTTCTTCTTTAGATAGTTCTTTCCTGGCCTTATAACTGTATGTGCCACCAAGAACATAATATGTGTAGTCCTCGAAGTCAGCCTTCCTGTAATGCCTGAGCTCCTGGACCTGGGTTCTATCGACCATAACAACAAGTGGCGACACATGTGCATGTGGATTTCTTCGCATTATCTGCTTCAGAATAGCCACATGTGCTGCGTAGAACTTCCTCACCTGAAGCACTCTGACCCCATCCTCATTTTTTGGTGGCCTTTTGATCTTGCTCAACGTTAATGAAATTGCTTGCTTTACAACTTTGTCTCATTAACCGTTGCAGAACTCTAGCGGTATAAATTTATATGCTAACTGTATACATTTATACAGTGTGAGCATGGGCGGTATAAATTTATACCGGTTGAACCTCTGTCGGGATAAATTTATCTCGCTTGTGTTCTTTTGGTATAAATTTATACCGCTGTAGAACTCTCGCGGTATAAATTTATACTGAGAGACAACCTCCTCTGTATAAATATATACCGAGGGAGTTCAGCCTCGGTATAAATTTATACCATAGACCAATGACAGAAGAACAATAAAGAGATAGAAAGAAATGCAGAATTAAAATGGTACGGATTAGAGACTTACGTGGCCATGTCCGTATGGAATTGCTTATAGCTGTTCGAAGAAGCAAAAAGGAGCGAGTATATAAGGCGAAGCGCGAGCGCCTTTGAATCCAAACATGACGCGCCGCCACCGCCCTTAGGTACTTCTGCTATGTGCGCTTCCATATAGCAGTTTTCCATAACGTTTCGTATACGGCAATCTGAAGTTTTCGTATAAATTTATACCATCTCTGTATAAATTTATACCGTCCTCTGTCTCTTGTGCTTCTGTTTCGTATAAATTTATACTCTCTGAGTCTACTTGCTGAATATGGCCAGAGAAAAGATATCGTCCGAGCCACCACGTCCTGCTCGCAGGCTCCCTCCTTCCATACTTTTCACACCCTGTCCAATGCCCCCGGAAGCTATCCTATTACAAATATTTCAGAAGCTAATGCTAGCCAGGAAACTTCTAACTCTGACATTCAAAGCCCCAGCCCTCCCGTTTGTACACGTCAGGTTCCACCACCAGTTCAGTTTACTCCACCACCTCCTGCTCCTGAACGTCGTTTGCCCCACCAATGCATTTTACTCCACCACAACACACAGAACAACACAACTTTCCTCCACCCATTCAGTTTACTCCAGCACCCAAAGACGAGCTTAGACTTCCTCCTCCAGTTCATTTTAGTCTGTCTCCCATAGTCCAGCGTAGACAGCCTCTCGGGGCGCAAACCACTCCAACACCATCCATCTCGCTACCTGATACTACACTAAGTGGGAGAAGTCAGCGCCATGCAACTCCTGTGTTTTATGACACTTCAGGAGCTGCTCAATTACGTCACCAACCTCAACTGCGTTTTCCAAGAGAAAAGCAATCCGGCTCCATCCAAGACTTGCCCACATCCAACCTCACAACATCTACTAGTATACCATCCATTGCTTCCATGTCAGACGAAGAAACACCTGCGATCTCTCAGACGAATGTAGCAAAGCCACATGACTCCATGTTCGAATTTAAGCTCCTGCTAGTGAAAACCTTAAGCGAAACTTACACAAGAAAGCTTGTACATCACAAAAAAAAAAAAGAAACTAATGGACGAGAGTCACTTGAGGGCAACAAATACAAAGCATTATTGTCTTCAATGTTGTTTGCTAAAGATTGGACTAAAGGAATTAAGGTTGATTCGTGGCAACTACAGTTCAATGACTCCGTTAGACCAAAGGGGCTACTTAATCTTCACTATTCGGCCAGATTATGGTGACAAGTTTACTTATATAGCTGGTGGCCACACCGTCTGTCAAACGGCCTTTAAAATGATAATTGAGGAAGAAGGCACTAAAACAACCACTCAACTACATATCGGTTGTTATTGACGGAATGGATCAGAAGAAGACCACCCTACCACACTTTGTCAATGTGCCTCAGGATGCTCCTAAAGAAGATTTCATACACCTGCATGTCGTTGGTACTATGATTTTTAATGGGAAACTCTCTTGCAAGGGATTTTTGAACTATCCAAACATTCATGCTGATCCAAATCTCACTATCACAATATTGAATAAGATTCTTTCCAGTAGCATCAGATCAAATTCTCACTTGCAGATGGCAAGGCCACCCTCAAGGAAAGAAATATGCCACATCCTTGCAGTGGCAGCCAACAGCTAGTATTCAATTTATTCGCACCATCCCCGAGACTACTCCCATGCTCTCTGCAAAGCAAATGCCTCTAAAGAGCTTGAAAGAAATCACAAAGAGTAAAAAGGAGGGAAGAGCATTTGACTCAAACAAATCATTGGATTATATTGAGACAAGTATTCAGTCTGATTCATTTCAGCAATGTGACATGTTACAAGCCATGTCACTAGGTCGAAAACCGGTTGCATTCAACTGGCCATCTAGGCAAACTCTGCTTATGCAAGTTGAGAATCAAGAAGAACATGTACAGCTAATGCCTAGCTCAGATGAAGATGATAGAGTCATGTATACTGGCCCCAGACGCACGGCACAACAAGTTGCTCGGGTTTTTGGTTCAGTCTCAGGGATTCAGAAAGGAGATGAAACTGGGAAGCCATTCTGGCTGGACTTTGTTCTTACTGTTGCTAATAAGTTACGTGCAGTCACTCAAACTTCAATAAGGTCAGCATATGGATTAGATAAAGAACCTAAAAAGGTAGCCAAAAAAGATGATGATGAAGACTCACTGGTAGACAGTGAGGAAGATCGGTCGAGTACATCCAGTTTTGGGAGTGAGGATGAAAGCTCTAATGATCAAGGACTGGACGAGTCTGAGGATGACATGCATCCTGATAGTGCTGCAAATGTAAGTTCGTCCGATGATACAAACATGTAAACAAGAGAAAGTGCCGGTGATGAGGCTTTGTCAAAATGTGCTATATTTTTGACAGTTTTGTTCATAATTTTGTAAAATTTTCACAAGCTCTGAATACAACACTTCTTTATCACTCTAGTATCCTTGCTGTTTTTTTCATTGCCTATTTTTTTCTACCCTTCATATAAGTAACTATTTGTTGTTCCAAATTAGGGGGCTAAAACTAGCTATTAAATATTTTTGCATAGAATATGTTCAATCAACCCCTCAAAAAGGGTACCTAAATTACCTAAATTGTCACACTTGTCATGAATAAACCTTCAAAATGGACTTTTTTTTAGCGAATTTTAGGGAATCTTTCAAAGATTCCTTCTGAAGTGCGTTTGGAGCAAATAAGTGCGTTTCAACTTAAACTTTGTTCCTGATGCAATATAGTTCATTTTACCAGTGAGCTCTCGACTGTGAATTTGATAATGTGTGGGCGACTGGGCATTGAACAACATGAGGAGTTGCCCTAGCAATGTGCACGAGAACATGAAGCATCATATGGGAGAAGCCGAGATCCAGAGCCGCCCAACGAGGTCCTCCCCTGCTTCCTCAACGAGGTCACAGACCACAATATTGTGGCTCCTATATCTCTGTTCTTGTTGCTCTTTTACCCTTAGAGCACTATCAACCTTCTCGATGGGTCCTGGCTACAGTCTATGAGGTGTGGGCTGTTGTTTGTGCTCAGGGTGAGGTGATGCAAGATGTCATGATGGAGCAGTAGTCGCCTGTCTGGGCTGATGTAGTTCGGACATTTAAGTAGGAGCGACAGCCGCAGCATATGGAGTAGCTTTCACCCCTTGAATCCAAGAGCAATTTCTGCTTCACCAATTCATGCTTGCAATGCTGCAATTGCTCATGAGCATCTGCATGGGGCCTTTATGCTATTGAGTGCCCGCTTTGCACATCTAGATTGCAAGCAGCGGAGCTATGCTCCAACTTTTGTAGCTTGGAGGTAACTGTAGTATTCCATGATGATGAGATGGTGTCGATCATGTTGACCCTGTCCTGAAGAGCCTGGTGCTACAACTAGCTTTCATCGATGGTTGCTGGACAGTCCTTTGAATGGTGGTGATCTCCTCAGCTTCTTATTGAAGGCAGGAGATAGTTGTGTTCGTCTCCTGCTCAAAATGTTTCTTGTCATGCGCTATGATATCAATGCTGGTGGACAGGGTGTCCAAATGCACCTGAAGGTCAGCAAGACCCAACTTATCCTGCTTTCTTTTAGACTACACCTTATGCCATCATTTTCTAAATGCCTCAAACCCCTACTTAGTCTTTAAGACTAACCCCATGTGTTCATGGTGTAAGCAGTTTCAGAAGTAGCAAAATTTAGCAGGGAAATTGAAGGGCACAATTGAGTGCGGTCTTTATTTATAGGGAATCTGTATGCCTTTAGAAAGGCCTTATCATTTCTGGAGCTTATGGATATTAAACTACATATCATTATCTTATATGTCTCAAGAGTGCTATATAATTATGTTTCAAATATTTGTTATCTGTTATATTCTGTTATATATATATAATTACTTAAGCACCTCAAGCTGCCCCCCTGCTGTATAAGAGATTCATCCCGTCCGTCGAAAGTGCGAGATGGACGGCTCTGGTGGTGCCACACTGTGATGCCTTGGATTGGCCCATTATTTGGGGCTTTTGATCCTGGCCCTCCAAATTTTGAGGTGGCTCAATTATGGCCATTAGATTTGATGGGGGCATGCACCACATTCCCGGACCGTTAGATCGAAAGGGGAGGATAAATCTTGGCCCTTGATTTTTGTGAGGAAGGTGCAAGGAAGGTGCCAAAAAGTGAATTTGGTGTAGCAAATCTTAACCGTAAGATCAAAAGTTGAGCATAAATCCTAGCCATTAAATTTTTATTATTAAATTGGTTTTTTTTTTAACACTAGACCTGTCCCATTATGGACCATTAAAGGGCATTTTGAAGGTTTACAAAAAAAATCATATAAATCAAGGGCACAAAAACTGGCCAAAGCCTTTCTAGGAGTTCATATATGGCAGTTATGGTTCACATAAAAAATACACAAAAATATATCAGCTCCCGTTCTTGTGAGTTATGCACTAGCAAACCCAAGGGGGTCAAGTACCAAAAGCTTCATGTTCACACAAAGTAAAACTGTCTTAACGAAAAGATTTTTTTGATTTTTTTGGCTATAATGTGATTTTTCTACACGAGATATAGAGCAAGACACAAAAAACTGCATCTCAATCCAAGTCTGTGGAAGGAAGATATAGCCATTCAAACATGACAGGTCGGGACCGTTTTCTTACGCTTTTAGAGAACCAATCATTTGGTTCCCGCGGCGCTTGTGGTATAAAAACAACAACTTTTGGAAGGAGATAAATTTTGAGCTCAAATTTGGCATATAAGTAGTTCACGAGGTCCTCCATCCTAGAAAAATGTTTGTTGAGTTTGAATTTAATGTTTTGACTTTTACTTCTAATTTTAATTTTAGGGAATTTATACAAATGGGTAACATTGATACATATGACTCTAGGTTGTCCTCCAAAAAATCACATTATAAAAGTTTATAAGAATATGAAACCAATGCAAAAACAAGCTCGTGAAAAGAGTAAAAGACATGGTAAATAAAAATCAAAAACGATTTCTGTACCTGCCCATTACTCAATAATATACTTATGTTAGTCCATCTCACGTTGAATTTTGGGACATGAGTAGCTTCTGAACCACTTTGTTCATAAAAAATATCTGTTGGTCATTATCTTGAGGATTGTATTAAAATAAATAGCATCAATTATATTATGTCTTCCATGTTTATTCTAGATTTGTCCCTTAAAGGTGTGACTTTACAAAATCACATCCTCGAAGTATCTCATATCAAGAAACAAATGCAAAAAGAACCAAGGAAAAATATGAAAAACTTTTTCTATAAAACATCAAGATAGACTGCTATCTGCAGTCCAGTTGCAGACCATCATTGGTCCAAATGATTGAAAGTTTAAAAATCAATAATAGATCACTTTAATCAATTTTGATCTCAACTTTCGCATATAGTTTACTTGTATGATTCTCTGTAGGAGAAAATTAGTTGACTATGTGAGCTTGCGTAATTTAAGGGTAAGATTGAAGCACAAAGAATTGAGAATTTATGAGGTACTTATGACCAATTGAACCTACATGGACCTCCACTTACACCTTTCAAAAATTATGTGATCGAAGCTAAAAAGCCATAGTATCATTCTATGGGGCAAAATGGATAAGCTAGTGATAGATATATGCGCTATACAATTGGTCTCATGGACCATAAATGGTGATGCATGCGTATATAAATTAAAACCTTAGAAATAACATGCTACTTTAACATGCAACACGAGATTTATATTGCCAAGAAAGGTATGCATCCATGAAAAATATAATATACATGAAAGATAACCTACATGTAACATTATTCTACTTAGATGACAATGCTTTATAGCAGCAACACAGATATAAAGTTTATGCTAGTAAGAAATAAACAATTTCTTTGTATTTTTTTTTCAATAAGGACATACAACCTATATAAGAGATCTCCATATAAGTCAATGTTCACATTTTCAACTATTTTATAGGCTTATATGGGGAAAGGTAGTGTCTCTTCCATGAACTAAAGAACCATACATATAATGTCATATGGTCTAATTACATATTGTCATGGCTAAACTTCACAACATTCACTTAATTCATCAATAAACATCACTAAATATGACCATTGTGGAGTTTTGGAGCTATAATTGTGGAGTTAACTCAACTTTTATACTCTAATGTGTTAATCCTGCAGCTGTACATCATGTTTTAATCCCAAAAATTGCATGGTTACACTCTAGTTACCCTATATGTAAGTTGATAAGAGTTATATTCTATGTAGATATAAGTAGAATACATCACTTATTACCCTCATGGTATTATGGATGGTTGTTATTTCAAATTTTAACATATACTTGTGTCCCAATTACAGTATCGTAGATTCTTTTAGTAAATTGTGAGGTTAACATGACTTATGAACACTCCAAAAAATCATGAGACTATAGCTCGTATAGTTAGCAACTCATGGCCACAAGAATTAAGTTAAAACTTGTTATAATAAGAGAGAAATAATTCTCGAACCTCAAAAGCGACTTTTTGACCAAAATAGGGTTTGGCGGCTTCCACCAATGTCGATGATAGCAAGCAAAAAACATGGGAACATAAAACTCAATGTGTTCTATGATAAATGGCAAATACCTCCAACTTTAGCAAGGTTTAGGTCACTTTATGCTAGAAAAATTGAAGAAGGCGGTTACGGGTAGGTGCGTAAACCGCCAAATTCTCTAATGTTTGAGCAATCACCACAAGGTAGAGGTGACCCCATTGGTCTTGAAATTCTCAGAGGTCATTAAGAAACAAGTGAAGACTCAAATGGTGGCAGTATAGTTCAAAATTGAAATTTCTGTTATGAGTTACATGGGTTTAAGTGGCAGAGGTCATGTGGGCCAGTTCTGGTCCATGGATCAGGAATGGTTCCAGGGACAGGTCTAGTGTTAAAGGAGGTGAGGTGGCACCCTCATTAATAAAAAAGGTAATGAGGTGGCAAAACATTTATGAATGGACTTTCTAGGAAGCTTCCTTCAGTTTAATCGCCTTGAAAGGCACGTAGCTTGCAGTAGAGTGATCGGATGAGGGCGGGACCTACGCCATTAGATTCCTCTCATCGAGAGCTTTCAAATGAGTGGTGCTTTGACACTATTTTATCGCAGCTACAGCCAACGTGATCGAACACTAAGAATCTTTTTAGAATCTTCAAGTTTCAAGGAATCTATGGTAAGTTGAGGCAATATAGGAGAATCTTTATAGGATCTTGGGGAATCCAGAGCAGTATCATCTATAGGAATCCCAAGAAAGCATCTTTGAGAATGTAAGGGAATCTAAGGGAATCTTAATAAAATCTTTAAGAACCTAGAGGAATCTTGATGGAATCTTGGGGAGTCTAGGGGAATCTTCATAGAATCTATGGGAACTAGAGGAATCTTAAGAAAATCTTTAGGAATCTCAAGCGTTTCTTTGGGAATCTAGGGGAATCTTGATAAAAACTTTAAGAACCTAGAGGAATCTTAATGGAATCTTAGAGAATCTAGAAGAATCTAGGAGAATCTTGATAGAATCTTGGAGAATCGAGAGGAATCTTGGGGTACTCTTTTGAAATCTAGGGGAATCTTTAAAGAATCTTCGAAAGTCTCAAATGAATCGTTGGGAATCTAGGAGAATCTAAAGGAATCTCCATAAAATATTTAAGAATCTATGGGAATCTAGATGGAATTTTGGAGAATCCTGGGGAATCTTAATAAAATCTAGGGAAATCTCTGTAGAATCTTAAGAATCTAGAGGAATCTTTGTAGAACATTAAGAATTAAGAGATTCTTTGGGAACCTAGGAGAATTTAAGAGAATCTCAGAAGAATCTTTGGGGATCTAAGGGAATCTTTTTAAAAAATTTGAGAATCTAAGGGAATCTTGATGGAATATTAGAGAATGTAAGAGAATCTTCATAGAATCTTGAAGAATCTAGGAGAATCTTCATAGACTCTTCGGGAACCTGGAGGAATCATGGAATGATCTTTGGGAATCTAGGTGAATCTTAGGAAATCTTAAGAGAATCTATGGAAATCTAGGAGAATCTAAGGAAATTGTCATAAAATTTTTAAGAATATATGGGAATGTAGATAGAATCTTGGAGAATCTATGGGAATATTAATAAAATTTAGGGGAATCCCTGCAAAATCTTAAGAATCTAGGGGAATATTTATAGAATCTTAAGGAATCTAAGAGGAAATCTAAGGGTATCTACGGGAATCTTGTGCAATTTTGAAAAATCTAGGGGAATCTTCATAGGATCTTAGAGAATCTAGAGGAATCTCAAGAGAATCTTAGGTATTCTAGGGGAATCTCTATAGAATCTTGGAAAATCTAAGAGAATCTACATGGTTCACGAGAGAAGCTTTGAGAATGTAAGGGAATCTAAGGGAATCTTGATAAAATCTTTAAGAACATAGAGGAATCTAGGGGAATCTTCCTAGGAACTTAGAGAATCTAGAGGAATCTCAAGAGAATCTTAGGCATTCTAGGAGAATCTTTATAGAATCTTGGAAAATCTAAGAGAATCTAAATGAAATCTTGGAAAATCTAAAGGAATCTTGGGATAATCTTTGAAAACCTAGGGGAATCTCAAGAGAATCTTAGAAAATCTAGGCTAATCTTCAGAAATCTAGGGGAATTTTTCATGCTAGGTATGTTTTGAAGGGTCGGCTTCATGCAGTCCCTCATATTACAAACACTTGTCATAATATATATACAATAACTTAAGCAGCCCCCTTGTCCATAGAGATTTTCATCTGGACCGTCGATTGTGAAATCGATGGTTTTAGTGTAGCCACCTCGTCATTACCTAAGCACCCCCTTTGTTACATAGGATCCTGGCCATTGAAACATAAATCGACGGCTTGAATGTAGCCACGTCACAATCCCCCAAGCAGCCCCCTTATTTGGGGCTTTTAATATGGACCATTAGATTCGAAAGTTCGATCTGGGCCGTCGATAAAAAATCATAAACAAATAGGGCTTTTGATCCAAACCGTTGGATTTAAGGATTTCATTTGGGCCATTGATTAAAAAGTCAATATCATGAGGTGGCAGGGCACCCTATCAAGGCCGTTGGATCAAGGGATAGAGTTGTAATCGTGGCCTTTGCTGTGAAAAGCAAAGCCAACTTTAAATGTTGACTGATGAGGTGGCAAGGCGTTTTTGAGGACACAAAATTCGTATTAGGCTACGAAAATATCCTCGCCATGCTGCGCCTAACGAAATAGCAAAATAATAATAATAATAATAATAATTTATTATCATGCCCCTTAAGGACCTTGAAGGTCATGGAGCAACTAACTACATCACGTGTTCACTTTTATCAACAAGTCTCGATGAGAATCGACATCTTTTAAGAAACTACACAATATTCTAGGATCTAACGACAAAAGTAAATGAAAATCTGGATATGCAATGTTGTGTCTCTCTCTAATGTCTTCATAAGCACTGCAATGTATAAAAACGTGATCCTCAGTTTCTACCTCCCCCGACTGGCATATTCTGCAAACTCTTTCTTCTCGCGGTATTCGAGCCCATCTCCCTGTTTCTATCCCTAGAGAATGTGATCCTGTCCTGTACCTAGCAATAATGTATCTCATATGCCTGGACATAGGTGCATTTAGATAGTTCTGGTCTGCATATACCAACATAGGATTTACTTCCTGCTGATAGAATGTCATCCTAGTGCCCTTATCTGCCCAAATCTTTCTGACTACCTGATCCTGTATCATCTCCCGAAAATGATCATTCCGCCGACTTCGTTTCCACCGGCGATCATGGCCGCTCCATTTTTTGGTTCGTCGAGAGGTTGCTTTCTTGTGCTTACCAGAATGGCTATATGTCGATCTACATATGAAGTCCGATATCCCGGCAGCTGCAAGCCATGGCATTGTGCTTGTTTTATCACTGCTAATTGTTATATTATTAATCCATGGTCGCTGCCTGGGAATACAGCTTTAATGGTCAGCATCTATTCTGTTGAGTTTATTCGCTTGCAATTTTCTAAATCTGTTGAAACTTGAAACTTGCAGGCAGCGTGACTAAAGCCACAGATTTTATGCTTATCATTTCCAATCGCAAATGTCAATCTTACCCTTACAACTCCGTTTACATCCTCTTCGACTTTAACTTCTGAATGGTGATGGATCGCATCTTAACTCCAGTGGTAAGGATCTTTGTCGATTTAATTTTATTTGGATTCTGAGCATATTTTTAATTCTGTTGGATGCCATTTGTACATCCTATAACATAGTGTTGAACAGGCAAGAGTATATTAATTCCTTATTCTACAACACAGTTATTACAACGCCATCCTGTTAATCAGGTTGCAAGCCACCAGAAAATTTTTTAATCTCTATTGTTCTCCCTAGTTTCTCTGTTTCGGGATCTTCTACACTCTGACGACCTCAGGGTTTTCTTTCAACGGCTATTCCCTGCTTCCATTCCTTTTGTAAACAGCATCAAGCTGAGTATCTGATTATTGGACCCATTGCCTTCTTAACCAGCAGGAAGTTTTGGTTCTGATAACAATATGCTAGGCTTTGCTCGCCATAGCTTGATCGTGTTTTGAAAAGCCATCGTTTTGCCAGGCTGCAGAAACTTGCAGTGACAGGAGCAGCCGTATTTTGAGGCATTTTTTTCCTTGCCTGATGCTGCCGGAACTGCCTAGGGAGCTTTTGCATTCACCTACTCGTCCACAATTTCCAACGGATCAAAGGATATAAAAGGGTAAGAGTTTCCAGATTCTTTACATGTTAGTTTTTTGTGAGATTGCAGCTGGTAGCCTTAATTCTCAAAGCTAATCCGGCAAGTTGCTGGTGCAGATCTGTGACATAGAATCTGAGTTCTACTTATGGCAGACCTGGATTTTTTGCTTGGCCTTGGGCTAGATTTTCGCAATGATGTAGCTCTCAGCTTCTCCAAGATTTCAGTAGGGTCATTCCATTTTCTATACTGGGCTTGATTTCCTTCTTGATCTTCTTCAATGACTTGAGATCAGTGCTTGAGTCAGGGTTTGTTCCAAGGCTCCCAACCCAGCCATTTGATTTGCAATGGTTTTTTGTGAGAAGAGGCAAGGTATATGAAAATATATTTAGTATGGATTCTACGATGTTTCTACAAAGTTTGTAGCAGAAAGTGAATAAGGCATTGCTTATTATCTTGAGCATAATGCAGCTTCAGAAATCATTTTCCATAACCAGGTAAAGCATTATATTTTGCTCAAGAATTTAGATGAAGACGTTTGTCGTTGGAATTTCAAGAAATCTGGTCTTATGAGTCAGATCTCTTGGGGTGCATTATGGATGCATCCATGCATACTTAAGTGCTTATATTTTTATGTTGTATCCGTTTCTTAAGATATTTCTGTGGATCAAAAATTAACTCGTTTACAATGTGAAATTTTGTGACAATGATAAAGCTTCTTTTTATCTCTTATCTAGCATTGCCACGACAGTCAGGTCATGTGCCTGGATTTTCGTCTACATGAGTTCCTGCTTGCAATAGGTGGTCGTTAAGAAGTTAGATCTTCTTATGTTTTCATTAAAAATGCATGCTTTAAGTAGTTATTAGAATATCATTACTGCTATCGTTTTACGCAGGTTGTGTAGAAGACTGTCAAATTTTATTGAAACCATCAAATTACTTGGCCCTTCTAGACCTGAGGTATTTTTGTGATTTATTATGCTATGTTATTTCTTCAACATGATATGGATGGTGCGTTGTAAAAGTGGCTTTGGATGTTCTTATAATCTTATACATGCCGCTACTTTCTTGCACCCCCATAGCTGATTATATTGCTGCATGTTTGGCTCTATGTAGGGTTCCTCTGTGTTGCTAGGATATGTCTTCTAACCATCTGGGGTGCTCATATTGGCGTCTTCTTCGCATTTAGTTCCTTTTTTGGGTTTGTGAAATGGGGTCTGAAATGGGGTCTGCATTATTTCCAGGATGAAGCCTGCATCTTTTTTCATGCAGGTGAGGTTCTCTGTCTCTAGAAAAATGCCAACGTTTTAATTTGGGAATGCCAACGACCTCTGAAAGAGCTCATGCCTTTTTATTTAGCCAGAAGTAGAAAGGGCTTTGCTGGTTTTGGTCCACCGAAAGCTCCTGTGGCTCCTGTGGCTCGAATAATTCACTGAATTTGTCAACAACGTAGAAGGTAAGGCTTCTGTTTCTCGTGACATTTTCAGAATTGGTATTTTTTTTACAAACACGTCCTGAAGTCGTGTGGGCACATGGTAACCCATACTTGCTCATCATGTTTTATGCTGGTTCCATCCTTTTCAAGAATCTGATGAAGGCAAACGTAGTTGTCGTATACTTCCCAGTTAAATAGGCAAACAAGAAATTGCAACCATATTTTGCTTCAGCTGGTGTCTGCCTTCTCACTGAAGATGATATTGCTGGAAGAAGATGATATTGAACTTAGTATCTCAGTTCTAAGTTAAAGCTCCAGTTTCTAGTTCTGATAAAAAAGAGTATCTGGTTGCTTTGTTTCTATCATTTTGAACTTACATTGCATGTCTCCATCGATTTCTTGAAAAATAAAATTTCTATGAAGTTTCTAGCTTGAGTTGCAATGTAATATAGCATTAGCACGTCGAGAGGCACATAAGCGTGGAGTTTTGTTTTGAGTTTGTTAGCAATTCTCATAGCCATTTCAATGCGCATTTGATTGGGTGTCAATTCTTCATGATGGTGCACATCCCAGCTCTGTTGGGTGCAAAATAGTGAATGCAAGTCATAATAAGTTTATACGGACGTTGTCATTGTTTGATTAGATCATATTCTCCATCTTCTCTTTAAGAAATACTCGTAAGAATTTTTACAGGTATGTTCAAGAAGTGCTTATCTCATCTTTCGGAAGCTAGTGCTTATGTCTAATATATTTTGATTTCTGTTACACATGCCAAACTAAAGCCACATTTATATTTTTGCATCTGCGACTATATGCAGACCCGTGTATCATATACTGCAGCAAGTTCATGTTACATGCTCAGATTCTTTTAGTCTCAATAGATTATACTCAATTAATAGCAGAAGTTTTGTTTTAATGCTTGATTTTCTAGTGCTATTTGCAACCCCAAATAGGTGGAAATGAATTTGATGATCTTAAAAGCCATCATTTGTACATGTTGCATGTGTACGTATAGATCAGATTCCCAGTGGTTTAATAGTTTGATGCAAAGCCATTTATTAGCGGAAGATAAAAGCTGCTTTAGTATTGACCATTCCGGGTAAACATGGTTTCACGCTCCTCGCATTTTATTGAGTGCCTTCCAGTTGTGATTTTTATCTCTTGAATCATGATAGGGCAATGTGTACTTGAAAGCGATTAGACTTCATTAGAGCATCAAGCTAAGCAAAAATATAGAAACTAAAATCAAACAAAATTAAGATTAACATTGCAAGGAGACTTTTTTAGCTATTTTGTAGATTATGTCCCATAGATAAACAGACTCATGCTGCATAAAAATGTACAGAACTGCATAAAAATGCACACAATTAGCTTTTAGTTAGTTTATGTCCCAAGGATAAACAAAACAAAACAAACTCATACTCACAAAATAAAGCCACCTCTCCTCCCTTTTTTCCAATCTAAAGACAACAATTTGCGTTTGTCATTCTAAGCCATTTCATTTCTTTTATTGAAGACAATCATCTTCCTGTGCATAGCCAATATCTAGATTGGATAATAAACAAAAGATTCGTCCTTACAAAGAAAGCCAACCGTGTTTTCTTTCTACATGATAATATTTGCTACGGCCTATGGCATAGTTATTGTCTGTCCTTTTCACACAGGAATTCGAAATGGCTACTTCCCCTGTTGTAAACAGTGCCCACGTTGCATTAAGGGTTAACGCGCCATCAACGCACTATCTATCCACAATGCACATCACCTTGGCAGCAATTCATAACCATGATATATATTCTAACTTGCCAAGCACAGATGCACTCTTGGAAAAACATCTTTACCAAGATGTCATTTTCCAATTTATATGGACTTGCTGCAAAATCTTAGTTTCTGGGGTGACTTTAGTCACACATCAGAAGCTACTTTCTAAAACCCGAATATATTCCATGTCTTCAACAAATGTGACTTTTCGATTGCTCAACAAAAATGTATTCTCCTTCTTCCTTCTTCAACATGTGCTTGCACATCTCATCTACCCCCCTTTCCTTATACAAACTCAATAACAATGTGTTCTTCCATCTTTCTTCACAAATGCTACTTTTCAACCTCGGGCCTAAACCAATTTAACATCACGGTACCACTTTTTGCTTCAACTTCGCATCACCCACCACCACCTTGAGGAAGATAAAATAGTCTGTGAATAATATGAGCACCACTTTTACATCCCTTTTGCCAAAAAAACAAGTTTGCCACACTCGATTTGAACTTTTGTGTGTGTTCTAATGAAGAGATGCTTTCCCAACTTCACATTCAGTAATTTGAAAGAGGAAGCTCTAGAATAACAACTTCTTCCAAAATAACATGGTATGCTTAAGCTGAACTTACATGGTACGATGTTATCATTGTTGTAAATGGGTAGAAGGGTGTTAACTCAATAGACAACAAATATAAAACAAATTTGTAATTTGGCATTCTCGGTTCAAACTTTAACTTAGACTTTGAAGGAATTTATATAAGGCATAATAATGAATATGTAGAAGGATGTTAACTCAATAGACAACAAATATAAAACAAATTTTTAATTTGGCATTCTCGATTCAAACTTTAAATTGGACTTTAAAGGAATTTATATAAGACATAATAATGAACAAGATCACACAATTCTAAATTTTATTGGCAACTTTTGCATGGGATGAAATAACTCCAGTTTAATTTAAATTTAGCTTGACTTTTTTATTTGTCTTTAGTTTAGAAATTTTTTGCTAAGATCCTTATTGTAAATTCCTCAAACAAAAATTTTGACAAATGACCAGCCAACTTCAAATTTGAAGTTTGAACTCGACACTCTAGGGATTGCACACACTGTCTTTAATTTTCAGCTTCCTTGCTAAGATCTTATTGTAAATTTCTCATACATAAATTTCGATCATAAATGACCAGTCGACTTGATACACTCCATCATAAAGACTACGAAGTTATATGAAACTTTATGACTATATGTTAGGAGAAAAACTACAAAGTTATTGAAACTATGTGGCAATGTTGACTGATCTAACTTCCATTATGATGACTTCTAACTTAATTTTTCACACTCAACTTTAAATATTGACTTAATTTTTCACTTCAAACTCCCATATCTTCATAAACCATAGCCGAGAGACCCATTGATAGTACAAAAACTTGTATATATATACAATAACTTAAGCTGCCCCCTTATGGATAGAGATTTTGGTGTCGCCGTCTCGGCCGTCCAAATCTGAGATCGACGGTCTAGGTTGTGACACCCAAATCTCTATCCATAAGGGAGCAGCTTAAATTGGACTAATCTCAGCCGTCGAATGTGCTTCGTCAATGGCCCAGATTTAGCCACATATTTGCTCGCATTTAATATTACCTTATGAGGTGACATTAACATTAATTGCAATTAATGCGGCCATGCGAAGTGGCATAATGTTATTTGGGTTTTTTTTTTTTCTTTAATTCTGGTCGCATTTTTTGGGGGAAATGAAAAAATCGATATTCTTATTTGACCATCGTGCATGACCATCGCCATGGCGCCCAAGGTCTAGTTTTTATCTGGTTTTTTTCCTCCACCCTACTCTGTATTTGTTGTGTATAAAAAAAATCTGCCTTCTGGAGTTAAATTTCCAATGTCCGATGCTCTTAACTCTGCTCAAATAAGCGATTCTGTGACTGCAGATTGCGTTACTGTAACACTATGGCCATGGCGACTTCTTCCGGAATGCGAAAACTCTGGAGTGCATACTGCAAGTCAATCCGGCTCTGCATGGCAAGGCTTTTTTTATAAAGTGAGGTAACAGATTCCGGATATGGCCCTGTGCAAATTTTTCTTCAAAACCCTGTGCAGATTCTTGGATAAAGCAGCAATTGCAGATGTAAGCATGACGATCTAATAAGCAAGGAGACCTCATGGCTCCTCTGCCCAGTAACAAAAGATTGAAGAAGTAAAAATGGGAATAGGGGTTCTTCCGATCTGGCAAATCGCTTTGTCTAACTTGGCAATGTTTTACAGGTCTCCAAGATGCGAAGATGATGTAAGCTGGTCCGTTACTGAGATATGGCCATCATTTGCAGAGGTTGCCTTATCGGTTTGGTCCCGCTGCTGTATTCAAGCACTAGCTTTATCATGGATTTAGTTGTTCTGTATTTCTTGAAGGTTCTTATCTCTAACATATAATTATAATGGGGCAGTTTCTGGAATGTTCTATAATTTGACATTAAAATAATATTTCAATGGTGCGTGTAATGCTGTTCTATATTTAGAATTGGCTAAGTTTAAGCACCAAAATATTTTCGAATACTGTAGGTGTTTCTGGAAGGTCCCGATTCTTCTAGAGGACCCGATTGGGCGTCCGGTTTCTTCTAGAGACTTCGGCCAGAGACTCTTCTGGAGGGATCTAGAGTAGTTCCAAACAAAGGCATTTGTCCAAACAAAGAAGTTGGAATTAGCCTATAGTTTCTTATGTGTGTTCTACACCCTTTAGTTGTTTGTACATACATGCACCCATACCATGTTCTTTGACTTTTTGAACAACTTGCAGAGATTTAAAGACTTCCAACCTGCTTTAAGCAATAGAGAAGAACTAAAGATTTGTGATTTTGGATTGGCTCATCAATATGGTAGTCCAGACACAACAGTACCAACTGTTGTTACACTTTGGTCTCTATAATAAGTTGCATCTGCAGCAATACATATGCATGAACAAGATTCCAGATTCCAGGCAAGACAACCCATGTGCATCAAAGGTAATTTAGCTCTTACAGGATTTCTATATAGAACATCACTTTCAGCAAAGGTCACTGCCACCTTCAGTACTTTGGAAACCCTTCAAATCATTTGTGTACTTTACATCAGAAAGTGCAAAGAAACTTTCCAGGATATACGCACAGAATCCAGCACAGAATCCAACGATGTCATCCATAGTTATGTCTTGCTGATTGGCCTGAATTATGGTGTGTTCCTTTGACAGAAACTATAGGAAAAGCTCAAATGGTTACAGATAGTATAGCAAAACCACAAATAGCTGCAGATGGTGTAGCAAAACCTCAAACTGTTGAAAGTGGTAGGCGTAGGCGCAAGTGAAGTGCAAGTGAAGTTTGAAAAGGTATTTACAAGTGAATTTTTGGCAAGTACTACTATTGGCATGTCGTATTTAGAATGAGCCTTGGCATGTCACTGATTTTGGTCGATACTATATCACATAAGGAAACGCAGTGTATACTATATCACATAAGGAAACGCAGTGTATGTATACTTACCAAATATACAAGAGCATGTGTTACATGATTAATAGATTTTTTTTGGGATTGTTCCTAAGGTTGACCATCTCTTAAGTCTACAAAGCAAAATAGCATGACATTTTCTTCCTATGATAAAAAGAATAATGCTTCAACAACGTACAATTGATAAGAGAAGCGAAACATGCTGCATACGTCTTAATAGGGGATGGGTCGTAATAGGGGACGAGGAAAAGGAACTTATCCATTGCAATTGAAAAGACAATTGTATAAAGCCAATAACCCATATGCAACATGCATCGTGTATTATATGAGTTAAATATTAATTGTGTAGATGGCACATCTATCCTTATTGAGGTTGCGATTCTAGACAAGTATGCATTGGTTATATAGTGTTTATTGCGATTCTAGACAAGTATGCATTGGTTATATAGTGTTTATAGTATTTAAGGATGGTATAAAGTCGATTGGTTGTTTATCAAATTTTGTATAAAAAGCCCGAAAGTCCAAAGTCTACGTTGCCAATCAAAGTCATCAATGTCAACTCAAAAAGTCAAGGTAATTTGAAAACTTATAAGAGGTAAGCTAAGGCTAAAGCTTATGAAGTCAAGGTCAAAGGCAGAGCTAAATTCATGTTAGGCGGTCAACTACAAAAGTCATGCCCTATGTTAAAAGTGAAAGTCAATTTTAATTCGTGAATTCAATGAATATCTCCTAGATTACCGCAAGATTCCCCTAGATATCTCGAGATTCTTTAATGATTTTGCTGAACTCTCCAAGATTCACTCAAGATTCCCCTACATTTCATAAGATTTTATAAAGACACCCCTAGATTTTCTTAAAGTTCTCTTAATTCCTATGAAGATTTTAGATTCCATAAGATTAAATAAAGTTTCTTTTAGATTCCTTTAAGACTCTCCAATGTTAGCATAAGGGGGTTGATTTTGTTCTTAAATGATTGCTTGCAATAGAATTCAAAAAATCAAGCAGACATATCAAAGGGCTTCATCCTGATCAACAACTAACACTTGCTAAAATCAGGTACATCCCAAACATATGTCCATCTTTCACTCTACTATTCCTTGAGTCCATAAACTTTAACAAATAGACGTTTCATGGTCTAGGCACTTCAGGATCTAACTCCATTTTCAATATGACTCTTGGTGATCACGTGAACGAGGCTTCATATCTTTCTTCTAATATCTAAAGTATTGAACTATATCTACTTAACAAAATACAGTGTATTTGAGCTTGCAAATAAATAAGGTAAATGCCAAACAATCTTTCTATCTTTCACTATATTATTTTTTTTACTCTATCAATCTTAACAAATAGGTGTTCCACGATCTCCGTATTCCAGGATCTACGGCTTGCAAATAAATAAGGTAAATGCCAAACAATCTTTCTATCTTTCACTCTATTATTTTTTTACTCTATCAATCTTAACAAATAAGTGTTCCACGATCTCGGTATTCCAGGATCTACGAGCTAAATGAAGCTTCTATTGAAGAACAAAGCAGCAACCCAACAACCTATTTTCCCTTTCGAGCAATATACCTGGAGTTAATAGCACAAACAATAAATCCCATGCTATCTTTCTGTACATAGCACATGCAACTTAGTGCCCATGTCAACAAAGCTGCATCTCTTTTCTCTAATATATAAAAGTATGAAACCAGGATCTACTTAAGAAAATACAATGTATGTCACGTTGCAAATAGTTATTTGCACTATCCTACCAGAATTCAACCTCCCATCCCTAAAGAACCAAACATTGTAGCTAATCAAGAGCCCATGGAATTTTTCAAATCAGTTCTATTCTCCATCTAACAATTCCTAAATGGTTATGTAGCTTACATATCGCACATTTCCAAATTGCAACTACGCCCGGCAACGCCGGGCACCATAACTAGTATAGCTATAAACTTGCATTATTTAAGATAGGGAGGTTGTGAAAAAGACTTCTAAGATGTATACAGTGAATGCTTTCTGGGATATTTTTGGACAAGATTTTCTGTGAAGATTGGTCCAGAGGATTGCATGAGTGTGCCGAGAATGTCGAATATAGAATAAAGAAGAAAAGCACAAGAATTAAGTAGTACAGGATATCAAATAGTTCATGCATACAGGATGGTAAGTGTACAAATCATTACCCACGTGCATTTTTAGATGAGACCACAATTATCGATAGATATCTGTCCCATATCTGCTGTATCGAAGAAGGAATGATGATCAGAAAGTGGAAACAGATGATATAAATCTAGACAATAGATGGGTCCTGCCATATAATCCATGGCTAACATCGTACTTCAAGTGCCATATCAATATTGAGGTATGCTTCTGTAAGATCATTAAATATTTGTACAGGTATGTCTACAAATGGCCAGATATGACCAATGTGAACTTAGACGCTGTGAGCGATGGTGCATCGACTAACAGGGCACCCATCATAAACCATGATGAGGTTGAGTAATTTTTAAATGCACGCTGCTTCTCAGCTTCTGAGGCATTATAAAGAACTCTCTCATATGAAATACAACAATAGTTTCCTGATGTCACTAGATTGGTTGTACATCTCCCAATGCAACAAGATATATACCATCGAGAATGTATGAGCGTGGACACTATAAAAGGTAAGTATAACAGGACAATGTTGACAACCTTTTCTGAGATGAATGCATCTGGAAATAGAGAGACTGCTCAATTGCTCAACTGCTCAATTGCCCTAAAAAGTTTACCAATGATAAATCCAGTAGAAAATGGCAGGTTAGATCCAACAACCAGACATTCCCCACTATACGCATGTACTTTGTCAATCTCCAGGATGAGAGCAATATTATCTACGACTCTATTGACCCGCATGACAGGTGCTACTTGTTTTGAAGATTTATGCTCTTTCAATGGGGATTTGTGTGCAACATATAAAAAAGCTTGCATTCGCCGTGTGTTGCTTCAAGATGACACAGAATGGCTCGAGTGTCTTCCCGAAGCAGCAACATGGTGCATGCCACCACAATTGAGGCACATGTTTGTCGCATAAAAATAATTACAAAAGTAAATAATGTCCATTCTTGCCAGTATCAACATGTGCTGTTGTCAGAAGTTGCACATGTGAAAGTTAAAGACCAACTAAAAACACATGGCAGGACATTAGCCCAGCAATGCCGAGGACATGTTTACTAGTTGCAGTATGTTAGTAATTAGAGATTTCTGGAAATGAAACGTCATCACATGGCGGCATATGATTGGAGGATAGAACAAAGCAAAGACTAATCGGTTCTTACGTATCTCAATAAAGCAACAAACTATGTAGTAAGTTTCAATTCAAAAGTATTGCGTGTACCAAAGAACTTCTATGTTGCTTCTTTTGATAGTACAATCCAAGACAATGCTCTCATCACATCAAATGCCTCATTATTGGACTACCTTTCTTATCATAGCCAGTGACAAGCCCACTCTGAACATACATACATATTTACTAAGGAAACCCATGGACGATAGCTTCTAAAAATATGTCATCCATATGAAGTTTATTCCTACACAAATACATGACAAAATGACCAAACTAATTGAGGAACCCTTCTTCAACGTTAAGAAATTTGAAGGTATGCCTAATCATACGAAAGTATGCCAATCTAGTCATAGATACACATTGGTATTCTACATGAATCTATTATTTTTGGAACTGAAGATGGTGATTTGCTCTAAGGCCATATGTCTTTATAGATTTGATTCTTTAATGAAGCTGCAAGTTATCTCTAATATTGAGATCTATGCACAATTAAATATTATACCGTATGATTCTGCTATATAATTGCTAGAATTTGTCATTATTAAGCACCATCCATATAATGCTATATTCTTCTTCTAGCAGATTACGGCTTAATAAGCATTTAGAAGCAAATTTTGGCAAATCTTTAATAAGTATCAACATAAGACTACAATTTATTTTTCTATTCATCCACAAAACATGTACATAATATGATTTAGAGGTTAAAATGTGGTTAATGTCTGCTCTAACATATCTTGCAGCAAAGCATAATTATAAAAAGAGTCATATGACATGTTGTCCATGTCTGGATCTGCATAAGAGCTACAGTTAGTACCATACTCTTCTGAGGTTATGTTTGTTATTTGTACTTGAGCTGGAGCTTGAAACTTAGTTGCACTTTCCACTTTTAGTTCATTAAATTCCACCTTGAAGGGCACTGCTAGCCTATAGCTAGTAACTTGCTCCAAACACAATGGTCCTAGACAGGTTTTTGCCGATTTATGAGCAGCACTATTCCAGAAATTCTTGATATCATTGTCGGTTCTACCAGGTAATTGTTTCGCAATCTGAGTCCACCTAATACATATTACAGTATAAAATAGTATTTGGTTATTTTGCTACTATAAGATTTCATATTCAATTCAATCCAATACCTGTTACCATAAATAGAATGGAGCTTCAAAACAAGCTCTTTTTCTTCCACTGACAACTTTCCTATCTTGATGCCAGGTCTCAAGTAATTCAGCCACCTTAGTCTGCAGCTTTTGCCACAACGGTCCAATCCTGAAGCAAAGGGGAAAAAAAAGGGGAGCCTCTCTTTACGGTTTTTTATTTTTAACGTTACATGATTCAAAGTTTTGTTGAATAATGTTGTATGCAATTAAATAACAACAACATTACCAGCTTGAAGAGGGACATCGTTCCATGTCTTAACTCCATGCTTGGTTATAAATGCCTTAAGCTTCTCATCCTCTTCAGGAGACCAAAAGCCCTTCTTCATCGAACTGCTAGCAGAAGAACAAGAGCATAGGTTTGGTCGGACCCATTGCACTCAGGTATCAGGGTCTATATAGTCTTACGATAAGTAAAGGGTATTTAGATGTCCTCCTCATTCTTGCATCATGTGACAAAAAGTAATGCCATATGGACGCATGTCTTCATTCTATAGTTCCTCTTCCATCGGATCATTTAGGTGAAGACACTTATTACACACGTTTGCTTTCATATCTTTACAAGTTATTCCACTACATGAGTCATTGCCACAAAGTCATTTTCATCTTGCACTAGATGATGATCAGCATGACCTTTTATAATATGTATTAGGTAAGATTTTCATATTGTCAACATACCATACTAATCTTGTCTATTAAGGTTATCTATCACCTTGACCTTTTATAAGATATTTTCTTATGACTAACATACAACCACCATTATAAGTATTTAGAATGGATGACAACCATTAGGGTTAATCAATTTCCTCCAACCCCCCTTTTCTTTTGCCCCCTTTATATTTGTGCAAAGCATATAAGTCACTGGCCCGGACCTTTGAAGCGATCCGAAGTGTCAGAGGGTGCCACATTTGAAAATACACAAATTATGTGTGTTGCGGTACATACAAATTTTTTTTTTTGAAGAACTGTGTCATCAATATATTAAAAGAAGGGTAATGTTACAAATCAAGTGAGGAGGAAGGAGAACTGCCCCAAAGAGACAACGATACCTCGACACTCCACAACAAACTCACAGAAAACTTACAACTCTACTGCTGTACAAACCGACCATCACCATCTACAACACCCAAGAAGTCCCCCCAAATGGCGAACTTCCGCTCTACTAATCCCGGGAACGCCAGAAAGCTTTGAAATAGCTTGTACCTGAGTCAAGGAATCAGAGAGGCTGCAGGCTGCTGAATCCCCTGAAAGATCGACAACCGCCGCCGCTTCCAAATCAGTCACACCAACCAAGCCACACATAGATGCAAGGCTTGCTGCCGCAAGAGCGGCCAAACACCAGGATGCACATGAAGCAGCAACTGCTGGCTAGTCAATCTCACCTGAAATAGAGCCCTGAACCAATCCCAGGCAGCCTGCAAGTGAGGGCATAAAACCAGACAATGCTCCACAGTCTCACGATGAAGGCCACAACAAGGGCAGAGAGGGCTCACACCTGGCCTAAACTAACTCACAAGGGCATTCACCCTGATACAAATTGCACCACCGCCCACGAAGCACCCTAACCTTCGGTGGGGGAAGTGAGCTCCATGTCCACGTCCAAACCGAGCGCCATCGAGAACTCGAAAGCTGCATAGACCACTTGCCTGAAGGAGGCAGAGTGTCATGAATAGCCAGCACCCGGTAGCAAGACCGCAAAAAACAAGAAGACACAACATCCGGATGAACCTTCCAAACCTGCACCACCACATCATCCTGAAGGACTATAGGTATGTGTAGCGGAATACTCCCCGCCACTTGTTCCCGTGATAGCCCTACCCGCCCCTCGGCCGTAAGTGGGCTCGAAAGAACTCCCATGAAGCTAGCTGACCATCCCAATACCAATCCTCCAAGGTGAGCACAACAGCTCGCCTCCAACGGGCCTGCGTCCAAGCATGCACAGTGGCAGCCAAGGGCAAGTGCGCATGGGGTAGAGGAACCCACAAGAAAGGAGAAGAGTAGTGATAAACTGAGGCATAATCTAGCTGGAAGAGCACACGCACATGATCCCAAGCCCACAACACCCCCGTGAGAAAAGGGGATGCATTTGGGAAAGGCCGAAGACCATACAACAGTGCCCAGGGCAACTCCACATGCACAGACGGCTTCCCAAACGCCACACAATGGCGCGATCGCAACAACAACCAAGACTAGGAGAAGATGCTCCATCCTGCAGAATGCTCCAAACAAACTTGAAGACCAACACCTTACTATGCAACGCCAAATCCAGAATGGCCAAGCCCCCATCCTCCTGGGGGCGGAGACACTTCCACCGACCCACCTTAACAACCGCCCCTTCATCATCCCTGCCCCACACAAAATTTCGAACCATCTTATCCAAAGCCTGCATCTTACCCTCAGGAGCTAACATCACAGATGCTGTATACACATGAGTGCTATAAAGTACTGACTTGGCAATAGTGATCCTACCTGCCATGGACAACTTGCTACCCTTCCACCAATTGAGGTGTTTCTGCAATCCCTGGAAAATCTCATCCCACACCCTCCCCATGGAAACATCCCCTCTAAAGGGAATACCCAACATCTTAGTACACACATTACCTGGAAGCACCTTCCAAGGGAATAGAGCCAAACAAGGGGGAGGCGGAGTCAGCTGGGTCCATATTGCGGAGCATTTACCCTAATTCAGAAGAATGCCCGAGGCCAAGGAGAAAGTATCCAGCAAACCCTTCACATGCAGATTCCTCTCTTCTGCCACCAAGAAGAGGAAGGTTGCAATGGTTGGATCAAGATTTTGACGTACCTATATATGTGGTGCATCATTTTTTTGCAGTGGTTGGACTAAGCTTTTGACATGCCTATATGCGTGTTCCAATCCTCACATGTCGATAGACACTTTGCATGAGTATGTAAACTACAAAGGGGTTCAGAGGCAAATTCCTTAATTCCAATGACTGGCATCCATTTAATTACTTTTAATGGTGGTTGCGGTTGGCCTCAAGAACAACCAACATTTGAAGGGAGGAATCCATCCATACATTATAAAATTGTGAATTTATGTTGTTTGAAGATGGTATTTGTGTTGTTTGAAAATGGTAGTGATGATTGTGAAAAACTAACTATACAAAGTATACAATTGTAACTATATAGACTATGAAGATTTAGTAACAATCACTTTGATTTTCTTTAATTGGCTTTACTAATGGTGTTGAAATCATCCATAAATCATTCAAAGAATTCATAGCATATAAAATGTTGCACTTAGAGTTCAAATAACTCTTAGAAACCGCGGGGCACAAAGTCCATTTAGCTCCTGCATCGTGTTAAAAACACTGAATGTGAGTAGTAGAAGTAACAAGCCAAACACAATGTTCAAGAAGAAACAATATAAACGTAATGCTATTTGTTACTACCACCACCATAAATAAGAAACAGAAATCTAATTGTATTCTTAATAAAATCAATTTTGTATTGCTAATAGAACAAATTTAAACCTTCATTTCAAATCAGTTTTTTTTTTTTTTTTGGAAGGACTCGAGCCTTTATTATCCAGAGAAAGTTACAAAGTACAATAGGGACTAAAAACTCAGTGGAGAGAATTTCCACCAGAGCAAAACCACCCCACTCAAATATAACATCTAAACAGTATGAGGAGCAAGCAGAATCTCATGAGTGAGTGTGAGTCTGAAGATAATGCTCCCAAATACGGCTCTTCATCTCATTAGCAATTGATGAGCACCTGAATGCTTTGACAATTTGTTGTTGGGCATCAAGAAGGACATGTGCATATGAACAAGCGAGACCTTTAAATATAAGAAGATACCTTCTTTTCCAAATGGACCAGATGATCCATGCAGAAGCCAAATGAAACTCCCTTTTGACCAATTTTCCCAACCACTTGGATAGACAGTTAATAACACCTGCTGGCTATTCAAATTGCAACAAAAGAGATCTTGAAGCCACACCCAAGCATGTCTGGCATGTCTACACAGGAAGAAGCAATGCTCAATTGTCTCGTCCCTCTGTGCACATAAGGGACAAAGTGCAGATACCTCTGGACGAAATCTGTGCACCTGCCCAGGTCTTCTCTCTTGCCGCTCAGGAGGGAATCTTGCATGGACTTAATATGAACAATGGGTCGCAGGAGATCTGTAATCAATATGCGGATGACACTTTCCTTTTTTTGAGGGCAGATGAGCAAAATTTGCAGAATGCCATTTCCTTGTTGGATTCTTTTTCCCTAGCATTTGGTATTTTTGTGGGTTGGCAGAAGTGCACAACACTATGGGCATTGGACCCATGCGTAACATGCCTATCCATGGAAGATCCTTCCCCATGGTAAAGCAACCAAACTTCTTGGTATCCCTGTAGGTGTGAGAGGCAGTGATCAAGGGCTTGGAAAAGCACCTTGTCTGGTGGTCCACAGCTAAGCTTTCCATGGCGGGACGAATCATTGTGACTAAGTCAGTTTTAAGTAGCACCCATGTGTATATGGCTTTATTCATGTTGGCTCCACAGTCAAAAGTACAATTTATCGTCAGGGTTGTCAGGAACTTCATTTGGGGGGGAACAGAGGAGGGTGCTGCTATCAAACTCAATTGGGAAAAATGCATGTTGCCAAAGCATTTTAGCGGCCTTGGGATGATCAATTTTCTTTTGCAGAGCAAGGTGATGATTTCTAAGTTTATTTGGAGAATTTTGAATAATGTGGATGAGTCTCCGGGTTCCCGTCTTGTTTATCAGTCTTTGCAAATGTGCATTTCTTTTGGGTCTCCATCTGTTAGACCACTTTTCCCCTGGGTTTTGTTTTATCCATTGACCGCATACCCTAATGCGCCTCCATTTCTTAGAGGATTGCTAGTTGCGTGAGAGACTGTACAATCTCTATTTCATTTTCACCATCTTGCGCACACTAGCACTACTGCAAGTTGTTGGTGGATTCCATTGGACGGTGGTCCTCTAGTATCTTCAGTCCACCCATTGATGCAGCGTCGATGGAGATCAGCAGGTGTGTATATGATATCTGATTGGTATAATAATCGAAGGCAGTTGCTGACATGGGAAGAGTTTAGAGCTAAGTTCCTCCTTTTAAGGTGGGATTGGGCTATTTGGCAGAAGGTGTCTTCAATTCTTCCTCCTCCAATAGCACAAGTGGATGACCCCCAGCCTTGGGTATTTCATGAGCATATCAAAGCAGATAAGTTGGTGAATTCCATGTACAAGGTCTTACTTGCTGTGGACATCTTGCCTCCTTCATCCAAATGGCCTTTGATCACTATCGGCAGAAAGCAGTATAGAAATGGGTATAGGATAAACTACTCCATTCCAAAGTATCTATTTTATGGTGGCAAGTCATTCATCGTTGTCTGCGCTCTGAGGGACGCAGCCCTGATAGATGCCACGACTGTATAACAATGGAGCTAATGGGCAGCCCTGACGGATGCCACGACCCACCTGAAAAAATGCTGAGGGTTCCCATTGGAAGAGAATAGAAGAGCAAGCAGAATAATGAAGCCTCATGACATCAGCTATGAATTGTGCACCAAAACCAAAGCACAAGAAATATTTCTCTAAGAAGGCCTATTCAACACTGTCGTACGCTTTCGCAAAGTCCAACTTCAAATATACAATTTTATGGCCCTGAAGTCAAGTCCAGTAAATACCTTCATAGGCAGCAGCTTTAATATGCATCGTCGTGGCAGAAATCCTGATTGTGTAGAGGATATGGAATCAGCAAGAATATCCCGAAGCTTTCGTGCATAAGCTTTGGCAAAGATCTTGTACATAGAAGATAGCAAGGTGATAGGGCGCCAGTCCAAAATTGATGAAGGTTCCTTACACTTGGAAATGAGAGAAATGCAGCCTGAGTTAAGAATTTTGCCTTTGCCTCTTGAAATCCTGAAACGCGACACCTCATTTCCAAATAATTCCTTAAAGAACTCCATAGGAATACCATCAATTCCAGGACACTTTCCTTTCTTTGAAAGGAAGGTAGCATCTGCTAAATCATTCATCGTAATCTCTGCTTCTAGAGTAGCTCTTTGCTCCTCAGATATAATAAGATGTATCTTTGCAAGTGATGCCTCCTGAAAATCTGATTGGAAGGGAAGACGACGAGAAGCAAAAAGAAGAAGAAAAGTGGCCATCCAGAAAGAACTTAGGTTGCTCAGAATCAGAGATGAGAGGCCCATCTTGCACTTGGAGAGACACCATCGCAAAAGCTTGTCTCCGAAGTTTTGCAGCCCTAGAAAAGAAACCTGTGCAGGGATCCCCCTTTTTGAACCATTGCATGCCCGCTTTAACTCGAGCATGATGAACCTGCTTAGCTTCCATCTGTCTAATGCTGACTAGAATATGCTTCTCCTCCCAGGCATCTGATGGTACAACAGACCTGCACGCCACTAATTGTTGGTACAGTGCAATCAAAATCCCTCGATTAGCAGCAACTTGCTGACGACCCCAATTCTTAGTGAAGGACTTCATGGCAGCTAGAGCATCAAGAATCCCAGCCATTCCTTTCCTTCTCACAAATGCAGAGGATCAGGCTTGCTTGCATCCATTCTTAAACTCCTCATCTTTTAAGTAATAAGTCTTAATCCTACTATGCACCCCTAAGAACAAGAGAAATACTGCGGATTTGTGATCTGAGATAGAGCTGTCAAGCATGTTTTGGCGAGAGAAATTATGCAAATATGTAGCTGCCAACATGATATATATATGCTCTACCAGCTCCAAGCCAGCCATTGGACGAAAGGTTCCATCGCCATCCATCTCTACCAAACCATAGTCATGCATCAAGCGCTGCCACTGTTCACGTTCAAAGCCTTGAATGATTTCTGATCCTCTGCCACACCGATCAACTTCCAACTCCTATGCAACATGAGCCCCCAGTCGGACTAGTTTGGATCTTAAAGCAGCCCAGAATGCACCTCTCTGATGAGGTCTATTGTGCGCATACACAGTCACTAGTCCCTACTCTTGTCCCTTATCAAGCCATTTGATAATGATCCAGCGACCAAATCTGTCAGCATGAGTGAATGTGACTGCTATATCATGCCTCCATGCTGTAAGGACCCCCGCTTTTGCCGAGTCTGTTGCAGCCACCAAGACGTTATATTGCCTACCTACCACAGAAGCTACCTTTTGCACATCCTCCTTTTTGCACTTGTGCTCTTGTAGATAATAGAAATTTGAATTCAACCTAGCAAGAGCCATGGAAAGTCTGCTCCTTTTGATTGGGAAGAAGCAACACCCCGAACATTCCAGGAAACTAGCTTCATAATGCAGGGGGGTTTGATGGCCAGTGTTCCAAATCCATGGAGTCATTATTAGCACATGATGCTTCTACCTGGTCAGCCCGAGTCAGTCCAGATAATGTAGGAAGGGTTGTAACAATGGTAGGCACTGCTGGTTCAGCTGGAGTAGCACACTCAACAGGAAGAGATTGTGGTGCAATAGTGTTTCTCCGACGGGTAACTCTCTTCACATGAGGGATGGACCACTCACTACGAGATGCTTCTAGTCGTTCCTATTTGTGAGCAATGACTGCAAGCCTCTGTAACGTTCCTAACCGACATGCCCTTAGCCAACTAGGCAAGACCGTCTAGACGTTTATGAGTAGTCGCTTCTACCCATTTACGCCGGTGTCTCGGGAACGCACACCAAGATCTACTCGAGCGGTCTCCCATGGGTCCGTTACAATCTCTCCCACTAGAATTATGCTCATCCTCGAGCATCACAAACCAAGTCATGACCTACCATCCAACGGTATTCCGGGTCATACTTGCCCCCATGGAGACTCGAACTCGAGCCCTGCTCTGATACCAAATGTAACGTTCCTAACCGACGTGTCTTTAGCCAACTGTGCAAAACCGTCTAGACGTTTATGAGTAGTCGCTTCTACCCATTTATGTCGGTGTCTCGGGAACGCACACCAAGATCTATTCGAGCAGTCTCCCATGGGTCCGTTACAGCCTCTCACATTGCTCATCAGAAAGAGCAGCTTGGGGCACAGAGGAGAAGGGAGGAGAGGGAGGAAGAGGAGTAGGAATGGACATAGGAGCAAGAATAGGCTGGCTAGAACCGGAAGCTGCCAAGACTGGAGAGGGATCAGAGGAAGATGGAGACACTTGGCCATGGGCTGCAGATGCTGCAGGAGCAAAGGGAGGTGTTCTTCTAACGCAAAAACTAAAGAATGCCTCAGCATCAAGAAACATGTCTGCAAGCTCAGGACCATTAACCATCAGTGGACCACTTTTGACAACAACAGATTTTGGGAGAGATGTGTCAGCTAGAAGAAAGATACAAATACGAGGACCATTTATAATAGAATGAGCAAGATGGAGACCCAAACCACTAGCAATAGCCATCATGGACTCTAGAACTTGCAACTCAATAGGAAAATCTTCCAAGGCAAACCAACATGGCATTCGAAGTGCACTAGTCTTGTTAGACAAAAAGCCAGGAGTGTATACCTGATACAAAAGATAGTGCCCCAATAAAAGATCTACCCCCTACTCCACTAGCTTATCAACCGCTATAGGAGATCCAAACATGATCAAGAAATAGTTGTTTTGCTTATTAAGGACCTTCAAAGACTCATGCTGGGGTAAACCCAATCTCTGTAGGTGCTGCTTTAACCAAAAGCCCATCCTTCTAAGATCGACAAACTGATCAGTAAAGTGGCACACAACAGCATGAGAGACAAGATTCTGAATACACTAAAAATGTACTCCGTGGTCAATCTCAACTACAGGAAGCCCCGCCTGTGTGAAAGCGTTAGCACACTCATTAGTCTCGTAAAAGACACTCTCTGAAGGGAGTTGAATGTCCATCTTATCTTCTGCAGCCTGTAACTCCTTCAGATATGTAGATACGTCCTTCTTATTATTCTCCATCATAATATTCACAGCAGTTGTAACACAAGCAGAGTGTACACCAAATGTCATATCACGCTTTATCCAATCGCTAAAGCGCGCACGTGACACACGAGCAATTGTATCACTAGAGGTCCAAGGAGCAGGAGCAGAAGCAGGAGCAGGCAAAAGACCCACAGAAGTGGAAGGGGTAGAAGGTAAAAATCCAACAGAGGTAGATGGAAAATGGGAAGCACGAGGACTGGGATGTACAGGAAAACAAGGACCCGCAGTTACAGCAGACGAGGAAGCATTGAGAGGCGGGAATTGTTGCAAATTAATGGATGCACTAGCAAACGGATGTGCAAAAACAAGAGGATTGAGACATGAGTTAGCAAGCAAGGAAGGAGGAATTATAGAAGCACCAGATTGTGTAGGGGAGGCAGAAATATAAGAAAAGCAATAGAAGGATATCCTAGTGCCATAAAAGCAAAATTGACAGAAGAAATAACACTGTGGAAGACATTCCAGGGTTAACCACAAGGGCTGAAATGGGAAACCCCAAATCTGGCACTGATGCCGATGTTGGGCTGGCTGATGCCATACACCCATGAAAAGCTTCAGTCCGAGCTTTCCAAAGCACCAAAAATCGTCCAAATCCGACACCTGAGGAGAGAGATATGCATAGAAACGGCAGACTCCACCTCACTGCGACCTCTTTCCTTCCAGAGGAAAATCATAATGCTATGCTATTATTCACGGATAAGATAATGCTAACATTTTAGCATCAAGATCAATATCACAAAGTATCAGATTCTCATTTTTACGAAGTTTTTACCTGTAAAAGTTCTTGAATTCTAAAAGGAAATGCACTGGTTACATGTACTATCAATTAAAGAGGTTTAAATCCATAGAAAAGGCCCTATCACTAGCACCACATCTCTTTAATTTTGATGTCCATCCATCAACATGCTATGAATATCTATATTTTCTTGGAAAATGACATACCTCTAAGAAGTCGTAAATAAATCCATTCTTGCATTTTCTTGAAAAGTGCAAGATCTCACAAACTGACAAAAACCAAGAATTACTTAACATATTCCAAGGTTAAGATTCTAAAAAAAAAAGGGACAAAACAAAAAAGGAAGTCAGAAATTGAAACAAATGCCAAGATTCCTTTATGTAGTAGTTGCTCTTTCATACAATCCACATGCTCAAATTGGGTTGCAATAAACATTCCATGCAAGACCTTACAATATGCTGCATATCCTCTGGTTTCCTGCATATCCTGGCACATGTTTGATTCACATCTCCTAAGATTGGAATGGGTCTTAGAAATCATGGATAGAATAGAATAGAATTTGTTAACGTCCATGGAGACTAATAGGCCATGGGACCTATACCATGGGCTAGAACAACCCAGAACATCACTAAATATAATGAAAATGTTACAAAGCTTGGGCAAAACCTAGATGAAACTATGACTTGATTCTTAGGCCAAACCATGAAATCAGACTTTAGATTCTATGTAATAGTATATCACATGTTATCTAAACATAAACAAAGCAATGGTTGGATGGACAATGGTCTAAAATAATCGATGTACCTCCCTTCTTCTAGATCTAAGCTTCTCTCATTTTGCATACCCACACTTGCAAAGTTGAAGAGAATAGAATAGAATGTGTATTTATTGTCCATGGAGACCAATTGGCCTATGGGGCCCAAATAAAGAGAGTAGCTGTCAGGATTAAAAAACCCCTGCTCGAGAGGGTTCTCGAGTGAAAAACCTTAGTAGTAATAAGTATGATGGTAGATTGTACAATTGTATAGGACAATTCAATACTACACCGGAGGACACAACTGAGTCCGTGTATTCATAACCTCCTGAATCTATGATTCCAACAAGCCTACGGAGGTTGTGTTTGAAGAGCACATGCAGTGTGAACACATGCAGTGGCTGGTCAAGCATAAATAACTGAACATATCGTGCCCGGATATGATTGAATATTGGGTAGGTCTGAAGGGCATGACATTCGTCCTCAATGGCGACATATTGGCACTACTGACAGATCATGTTCTCATGACCTCCCGAGTCCATCGACCTGTCTTAGTGTAGAGGCGTGCATACCTATGCGAATGGAAGCCATCAGTCTGCACTTCTTCATGGGCAAATGGGTGCGCAAGTAGTGTTGTGGGCCTCGTGTGAGCATGGGATTGACTTGCTACTGATAGTGTGACGTCTTGACATGTGTCAGAGCATCTGCATCCCAAAGCTTGCTAAGGAAGCAAGCATCAAGGTATTGCCTCAATGCATCGTGGTCCTTCATTGTCTACATGTGTGTGTGCCTATACATTCCATCGTAAAAACCACTGAGCTTGCTTGCCCTCCAGCAGGCTTTGAGGCACTGTGGACCCATTGCTATGGCCAAAGCAAGATTGGCAAACAAGAATCCACCATACCAACTACCTTCTTGAACTAAATGATATGACAGTCTAGTGCAGCCCTCTGAAGGGTAGGAAACCCGTCTTCTGGAGCAGGATTTGATGAAACTGTGGACTTTACCCCAAGTGCTCATGCTAAGAAGGCCTTCTATACCTACTCTAGGTCATTCCAAGTGACAAGGGATATCATCAGACCCCATACCGTTGTGCCGTACAGGAGAACTGGCTCGAACCAATGCCCTAAATAGGTGTGACTGATGACCCCAATATATAGCTCTGCCTTGTGGCTTTTTCTCTACATGGGCATATATTTCTTTCCACCCTACTATGACATGCAACCTGATGGAAGCCTCCCAATATGTGCTAGCAGAAAACTCAATCCCAAATACTTGTAGGTCAGACTGATAAGTGAAAAAGGTAGGCCTTGGCTGACAAGAGGATGAAACAAGCAACACTCTAGTTTTGTCCAAGTTAACTCGCATGGTAGTGAACCGATAGAAAGTGTCTAGAGCATCCATGTGATGTTGCATGTCTACAGGGATGTAGGCCAAGAGATCCATGCATGACCATATATGAGTTGACGAATTATGTAGTGCATGAGTTGAGCGCCTGCCCCTCCATGCTCAGTAAGCCAATCTTTCAGCTGATCAATATAAGGGCCAAAGAGTGACAGGGAGAGGCGGCAACCCTGGCGCACCCCAATACTACTGACGACATGTTGTTATGATGGCGTGACATGGCCTGAGCATGCCTCATATAACCGGTATATTATATTTTGCAAGTCAACAGCAGTCACTAGCTGTCTCAATCTGTCCCACAACTTGTCCCGGGATACTGCGTCAAAAGCCTTTGCAAAATCCACAAAATGACAATACAAGTTTTGCCTGCAATTCCTGTTATCCTCAATCAGTGTTCTCAGGGTGGAAATATGGTCAATGTTGGAATGTCTGGGCCAGAAGCTTGCCTATGTCAGAGCACGCACTCTGTGTCTTCTGCCCATATCGTCAGCCGCTGCTCAAGGATGTCAGGCAATAATTTTGCAAAGAGGGTGTTGACCACCATTGTGTGATAGTTGGCTCGGCAGTAAGGGTTGGTTGACTTGTATATGGAAACAACTCTACTAGTGATCTACTGCGGGGGGGAAGCCTTCTTGCAATGCTCTATTGAATAATGCCATGAGGATAGGCACCATTGATTGCCCAACCCATTTGAGAAGCTTTGCTTTCATGCCAATCCAAATTTGCTACCTTCCCATTAGTTAGACGTTGTAGGCACATTATAACATCTCCTTCTATAATGACCAGTGCTAGACCCATCTGGGGGGGTACTGTTGCTCGACCCCCCTAGTGGATCATAAAACCACTGCAAGTATTGCACCCATTACTCCGAGGTGATGTTCCCTGTAGGCTATCCAGGCCTGCTCAATACGTTTCTCCAGAATGTCCTGGGGTGATGATCCAGGATAGAACATCCGTTGTTGGTGTTCTACAAGGTATCTAGCTTTCTTGACCTTGAGAAAGGAGCGATCTTGATTGATGGCATATGGATGCAAGGTGGGATCAATGATTTGAACTCCCTACATTCCTCATCAAACCACAAGTGGCGAGGGAAGGTGGTAGCTCCCAAGGGCCTCTGTGAGCGGCCTCTCACAAAGCATCTGTCAGCGGCCATCAGAAGCAACTGAGTCAACTGGGCAGTTTGCTGTAGTGTGGAAAGTTGTAATATTCCCTCTAGATCATGATCAACCATCCGAGCATAGGTATCTACATGGCCATAGTCCAGGCGCAGCTGGGGCACACGTGATGTTGAGGCAATAGATGCATGTGCAGCCTCCCAATCTAGATGCAAGAAAAGGGGCTGATGATCTGAATCTACTTCCTCGTCTTGATTGTCTGTTCTAATGCTAAAATGGATATGAGATCATGTTCGTCTGCCAGTTCATAATCCACAGCATTAGAGCCCCTCCCCCCCCCCCAACCCCGGTTAAACTTGTCTACAAGTATAGCGGCTGGAGGATGACCATTGTACTAGCCCATTGCAAATGATCAAGTCAAATATGGTTGCATTGCAACAACAACTGCCTACCATAGAATGTAACATGGTTGTCATTTCATATCCTTGGCCAAGTCACCTCTGTAGGGTTCAGCTATAACATATCCTCTGCCAAGGGTTCAAATTTCGGAACTTGCTCGTCCCCCGTGCGTGCATTAAAGTCTCCAAGCAACATGACCTTGCCCAAATGTTTGTGTTATTGTATGTCATCATATAGATCGAAATAGGGCTCCAATCTATCCACATCCAAATGAGTGTTATAGAAGTTGCTCTCGGCATTATTGTTTGTGTTGTTGTATGTCATCGTATAGATTGAAATAGGGCTCCAATCTATCCATGTCCGAATGAGTGTTGTGGAAGTTGCTCTCGGCATGTAGAAAGTAGCATGTTGCCACAAAGAGGAGGTTGACATTGCCATGTTGCATGCATATCCACAAGTAGCAATTGTGCGTGTCTGTCTTGTGCAGAGAGATTGACTCTGTCAAGGTTGCGCAATAGCGACCCCCCTCAACCACGATTCCGTTAATTTGAAATTATTCCACATTTCATTTTTTTGAAAATTAAAATGCATCGTTCACACTTGATTTTGAGGTTATTTGGAGTAAAAGATAGGATTCCAAGGCTTCAATTTCCAAAGAATCTGGTTCAAGATTGATCAAAGCATTAAAATACGAACATAAAATACGCATTCAAAATTAATTCTATGAAAATTCCGCAGATATATAGTTAAAAAATGGTCTATTTACATGAACTTTAGTTGTAGAAAAGTTAAGATTCTAACCTTTCAGACCAATATATTAGGTCCAATTCGAGGTCGCGTTGCAAGAATAGAGACCCTTCTCTGCCACATCTCGCGCTTAGCGCGGGAATTGATGCAAAAATACAAATTTTAGCTATAAAATAACTAAGATTCTGATCTTTCATATCAGTATACTATGTCCAATTAGAGGTGGCATGGCAAGGATAGCATACTCTTCTTTGCCACATCTCGCGCTAAGCGCGAGGGTTAAAGCAAAAATTTAAATTTTAGTTGTACAAATTAGATGTTACATTGCAAGAATAGCAACCTATTCTCTGTCACATCTCGCGCTACGCGCAAGGGTTAATACAAAAATACAAATTCATGTTGTATAAAAACTAAGAATTTAACCTTTCAGATCAATATACTGAGTTCAATTGGATGTCATATGACAAGAATAGTAGACCTCCTCTGCCACATCTCGCGCGTAGCGCGACAAGGCAAAATAGGGAAAAAAAAAATAAAAAAAACATTTATTATATTTTTATTGTTTTTGGAAAAAAAAATCTTTTTTTTCTTTTCTTTTCTTTTGGAAAGCGCGGGAAGCTTAAAACCAACACTCGGGGAGAAACCAAAAATTAAATCTAGGTGGGAACCCTAAAACTGACAAACCCGAACTGACAACCCTGAACTGACACATGGGGCCCGGAAACTAACAACCCCCAAACTCAACCCGGTGGGTTCAAAATCGTGGAATAATTTCAAATTAATAGAATCGTGGTTCCTCCCCCCATGTCCATGCTTTTCGATGCACTCGTTGAACACCGAGAAATGCAGATAGGCTAGGAGGCCTGACTCTCTATGCCCTACATATTCTCATGTTTTTATGAGGAAAATGAGATTCATATCTGATGCAATTGAGTTGAGATTCTCTCCTTTCTGCCAAGAGAAGCATCACCTATTCCAAGGCACCATACAGAGGCACAATTCCTATTTGTCGTTTAGATGTAGATGCCGCGGGTTCGTCGACCTTGGGGGAAGTAGCGTGTGGTGCACGAGCAAAATTTTTTTGGCTCTTTGGAGCAATGGGAGCTTGAGGGGCGGGGGTAGCTGACGAAGCAAATGCTTTGGCACGGGTTGCGGTGGTGGTTGCGACATTACATGCATTTGTTCATTCCTGGTGCATTGAAGCATTTGCTATTGCAGCTAGATTTTGTGATTTAATGTCACCTTGGGTTGGAGCATAGGAATATTGCCATTAGCTGAGAATTATTTTAGTACTGCAATACAATCTAAAAGGGCAAGATACAAATGTCATATGTTTTATATATGCCACATTTTCTTATGTACTTCATATTCATATGGACAAAGTAATATCCTTGAGGTTGAAAAACCAATGGCAGAAGCATCTTTGGTGGATCGTATACGTACTTGAAACTTTAGGCATGCTGTGTACAATCAAACGAATCCTGCCATCCTCCTTGGGGATGATTGAGGTGGCAAAATCACAATGACCCCATGGCCCCCATTAGGCAAGCTACTCAGGCCCTCAATGGAAGCATTTTGTACAAGGAATAAAAAAGTGTGCGATGAAGTAAGTAAAACCAAATACCGCAATGTGCAAATCCATTGATCGACATGAAGAACCCTTCTACAATTCTATATTGACACATATACTACAAATATAAGTGCAACACAAAGCCCCTTTCATTATTCTGGAAACATAGAGAACAATTTTTACAAAACATCCAACAAAAGACCACAAACATGTGCCTAAAACATATGTTGCATATAGGTCTACATAAGCTCCATGGACATGTGACCAACATACCACACTACATTGCTCGATTGGGACCTGCCCCCAACCACCTTACATTGCTTCTGGGCGTTTGCTCTAGTGGTAACACACTAGTTCCTTAGCAATGTGGTCTTGAGTTCGAGACTGCCAGAATTGCACTTGGTACTGTTGGGGAATGCCAATCCAGTGGAATTAATGTGTATGTCATGGTAAATCAACCTCTAAAATGCTAGGGAGAAACTAGCTTAACGTATAAGCAATTTAAACTTATAGGTTTTGGCTGTGTACAACCCCTATAAACACAAAAAATCATATAGCCCATCCCTATAAACATAAAAAACCAACGTTGGGCTTGGTATTAGTTGTAAGACAACTTGATCCTTCAGTGTAATCTCAAATCGGACATATATGAAGCACAACATTGCCCCCAAGCGAAGCATTTTTTTTTTTCCAGTTTTTGAATAACTTGGAGGCCTTTTTTCTTCGGATTAAGCACGACTAATTACTTGTAACAATGGATTCACTTCCTCTAGAAGGATTTAGCTACTGCAAATATCAAAATTTTCAACCATTTTCATAAACCTTTGAGCATTACTTTGAGCAAAGAAAGGATTTTTGTCACTTAATCCTTCTAAGCTTGCCACCAACTCCATAATCTATACGAATCAGCTGCAGCTATTGCATTAATTTGTGTTTGATAAAAATATCTATGGCTAGAATTTTAGCTTCATGACTCTCCCTTATCGAAAGTAGCTCCTCAACCCCGAACACTCAACTCCAGTACTTCATGGGTTTTCTCATGAACGTGCAATTTTCTCTACTGGTCAACTGGTGATCCCTTTAAAATGTGTATCTTCAATCCGTCTCTTCTTGCGTGAAAACTGCAGAGCAGCAGCAAGAAACTAATTATGAGCAACATGACCTCGACATGACGGCGTGTTAGGAATGTGTTCTTGGCATTGGTTTGGACAGAACTCCTAAGCTCTTCAAGGCTGCCATTTGCTCAGATTAAAACAAAAAGAAAGAACAAACGTACATGAAGGATCAAATACTCTAAAAAATGATGCTCTCCAAGTTTGAGATGAAACCTGAGTACAATATGAAAGGGATCATTTCTATGCAGAATAGACCTCAAATCTTGGCCATAAACTCGATCTAACTCAATCTCAACCATAGATGTAACTGCTAGTCTAGCTCTCTAATATATGCACAACATATTATACTCTACAACCAACAGACATGTGTGTTTAAGGGCTAACAGCTCCAATGTGATAAAAATACTTACTACAAAGCCTTCTGAGAAAGACCTAAGCTAATGGCAGAAAAAGAGAGAGGATATAGAAGACAAGAACACAATGTCTGAATAAAATGCGATAATCCTGAAGTTTCAGCTAAGAGCATTTCGAAATAGAAGTAAACAAAGGGAAGAAAGTCTTTGCTAACTATAGTAAATAGTATCCCTGGTACACCAAAACTTTTGTTACATGTTCTCATCACCTATATACAGATTTGTTTAAGCAGAAAGTCACATCTTGGTGGCAGGATACTTATATCTTTCTTTGCTTTTCTACTTGTTTATAGTCATGAAAGGTTAAAAACAATTAGAATAACACAAATCATCGTGGCATACACTCTTTTTCTTTATCTACAATATATTTGTTGTATACCTTGATCCGCCGACATTTGTGGAAGCATCTCTATCCTTTGTGGAATAACTACCTTTATGCCTTGATTTCTTTGAGCTCTCAAAGGGTGCCACATAGAGTTATCCATGACTAAATACCGGATTTGGCAAATACAAACTAACCATTTCCATTGGGACTTGTTGATTGTCATACCAAAATCTGGACACACCAAAAATTGCATGCTCTCAAATTGGAATAGGAGTTCTGCATTATTATGCACCAAAGAAATTTGAAATATGAACACTCTGCTTGAAATATTCTTTTCAGTTACAATCTGGGCATTTATAGCACATCTTCCCAATGAACAGAATGAAGCAGGGCCATTGTAGAGTCCCTTACGTGTTGGAACAGACCTTTATAACATGACAATCATGCCAATCTTTCAATGTCATATGTTCCTAATTTATTTGTTAAGTTTGTTGCAGTAACACAATTGCATCCTTGAATGGCCACCCTGATCTCCTATGGGTGTTGCCCCTCAGCCTTGGTGATACCAGTACCGCCACTAGTTTGACATCTCATAAGTTCAGGTGTTGATTCCAAATTGGCAATTGGCATGACTTACCATGTAGACCATCTCATTGGGCATGTTGCCATGTGCCATGCGTAGCCATTAAGATGGTTTTATGGTTGCCAGTTCAATTATGCGCTTAAGTGCGCAGCCAATAGACACCCTTCCCTATAGGTCCAGTTCCACCTTATTTGTATATGATTGTAGACCAACATATTTCCACGGCTAAAATGAAGAGCTTTGATGAGAAAGAAGCAAATAGCTAGCAAGAAATAAAGTCCATACTCAAATGCACTGGTCCTGATACCACATTCCTGGTTTTGTCATTTACATCCAGAACTGCATCGATTATTGTAGGCATCCCACTCAGTGTTTACACGTTCGAAAATTCAGTAGGATACCCCTGCGGCATTCTCTTCAACAACTCAATCATCACTGTAATAATCCGTAGGTGCGGTTGGCAACCACTCTGTCATCCTCTTGGTTATTTCGTCTACATCCTCATTTTATGACATAAGGATTGCCCTTTGCACCCAATAGGACACACTTCTATAATTCGTTGAGATATCAGGGAATGCCAGACTAGGAGTCATTTAAATCCCGTGACTTGACACAGATTGGATAGTGTTCTACTTGGAATCTACAAACATATATTACGACAATATTATACAAAATTCGCCTCGCGATTTTGTGAAATATATATACTTTATGCAATTCTAGTGCTATATACTATAAGACACTGTGCCGAGCGTCTTATTTAACAACCATGGTCATGTTTGAACCAGCATGAAATAAAAAAAACTCTGTGTATTTTTTCCCTTGATGTGGTTTACTTGTGAAAAAATTCATTAGGTCCACGAAAACCCTGTGTATTTTTTTTTTGTTCAAACATGACCATGGTTGATAAATAAGACGATCGACACCGTGCATGCACGACTACTAAAATTATCCACTTTCTTGGTAATGCATACTATTAAATCTTGTCCACTTTTCGAAATTAATGAGATTTATTCTCTTGGTATTTTAAGCATTGCACCCTATTGGGAAAAGGTTATAGGAGGGAAGATAATTGCTGGTTCACGTGGCCTAGAAATATGCCATACTCGACTTTCAACAGAATTAGCACTGAGGTTAAGTTTCAGCATTGCCTCAATTATTGTAGTAGAAATTTCACTCACCTTGAAATTTCTCCAGGTCTGCTCAAAATTTCCTGGAGAAATTTCAACGGTGAGTGAAATTCTCTGACGAAATTTTAAGCAGCTAAACATTTAGCCCGTTCTTGATTGATTCATCGTTGAAACTCTGATGCAGCCAGATTTAGAGTTCAAGAAACTCTGATGCAGCCGGATTTCTTATATAAAAACAAGCAAGCTTTGGCTATGGCTGCCGGAAGAAGCCCCAGTTGTATCCAAAACCGTAACCTAGTTTTGTATGAGACGAAAAATGGTCGCCTTTATGCAATATTTTAGTCTTCATTCTCAATCCTCACATCCTTTTTGCAGTATTTCTGTCTTCAATCTCAATCCCACGGCTGAAAACTTGGGATTTCGGCATTTCTAGCCTTGGCTACGCTGTTTCCAGCCTTGGCTTGGCATTTCCAGCCATGGCTATGATGTTTGCATCCCTGCTCACCGCTAACTGTCGCGCTATCGGCATGAAACAGAGATGAAGAAGCGAAAACAGAGATGAAAAAACAGAGATGAAGACAGAGATGAAAAAACATAGATGAAGAAGCAAAAACGGCAAACAGAGTCGAAGGCGGCGCCGCTCAAAACCGCCGAGACAATTCAACATAATTTTTTCGTTTTAAAAAAACTAGTTGAATTAGGTCGAAATTTTTAGGTGCTTAAAATTTGGGGTAATAGAACCTTCTAACGAAAAAGGTGCTCCAATACCTAAAAATACCCCAAAATACCTATGAAATCCCCTTTTACGTCCAAACAACGGGGGATAAAATGTATTTTTGGAATAGAAGTGTTGGCCACAATCCCCCTTTTCCTCATTTGCATGTTAATACCCTATTAAACTGGTGTCGCAATCCCCCATTTAAAGAATGTGAATTCATACCCTGTTATCATTCGTAAGAGATAATACCCTGTTCAAGGAATACCCTATTTCAGATCATACCCAAATAATACCCTGTTACAAATAATTGTTTCAAATACATACCATGTTTCAAATAACACCTTTATTTACAAATAATACCCCATTCAAATAACATACTCTGTTTCAAATAACATACCACATTCTCCAAATAACTCTCATTTATCATTAGTTGAGATAATACCCTATTGTCATTCATAATAGAATAGAATAGAATAGAATAGAATAGTTTTTTTAACGTCCACGGAGACCAATAGGTCATGAGACCAATAAGAAAATGCCCTGTTATACATTTTGTAAGATAATAACCATTTCAAAAATATGTTGATAAGTAATAAATTGAACCAGCAACAAATTGATAAGATTTCTCATTATTTTCAAAAAGCAGCCCGGTAACAAGCCCGATCAGATTTCAAGAAACAAATCGATACACAAAATTCTGCTTGTCGGAGTTTTTCCTAGCGATTAACGAGTTTTTGCTCAACAAGTGCAGCTACCACTAAGTCCAACCACATTAGCTTGTGTAGTTCTCCTAGTACCTATGAACGTTCGCTGCCTTGCTTTGTTCTTCTCTGCCATGAACTTGTTCAATTGAGAATACATTTGATCCACGTTCGAGATTTTCAGAAGGAACATGCATACAACCTCTTTTCCTTCACCTGCTTGAAAAGACAACATATTAAAAAAATGCAAGCATACTCAAATTTCAGATTTTAATCACATTGATAAAATTTTTTTACCTTAACTCCAAGGTGTTCACATGGATTGCATACTTCTCTTGATAAGACACAACATTCTCCTCCTCTTCCTCTGAAACGAACAAATAAAAGCAAGTCAAGACTAAGTATGAACTTAAAGATAAAAAATGAGTATGAAGAACAATTCCTCCTACATTGTACAATTCTTTGAATTGTGGACTAAAATTGCTGAAATTGTGGACTAAAAAGACAAGATCATCACGAGGAAATGCCATGAATGCATGCTCAAGCCTTTAACCCCATTAAAAATTCCTTTTATACAAAAAGATACCTATACTTTTGCAAGTCTATGAAGGTGGTCACTGCGTGAACTCGTCTTGCCCACGATAGAGTTATTAAGCATCATGGTCAATTTGTGGTAGTGGAGTTTGATACATATCAAAATTCTGAATCTCCATGGGTGACATAAACAACAACCATGCGGTGTTGATGTTACCAATACTACCTCCATCAAACCATACAACCTTTACGAAGCTGGCACGGATGCTTGCGGCGATTACAACATCACGGCTTGGGTTTGCCTACCATGGTAGAATAAAACATTGGATGTTTGTGTTTTACGATTTTTCTTCATCTTTTCTGTTCCAAGCCCTTGATCTCATTTGTAGTAGACATATGTGGGGTGTTGAATGCAACTAAGCTTTATGCGAGATTTGGATCGAGGCCTGCTGAAGGTGGTTATGAATATTAAGACATATATTCATGGGGTTTTTGATGCGATACGGGCCGGTCCATCACCATCTCAAGCCCGTCTTTTGCTAGTCTAAATCGCCTCTCGAGAATCACGGTTTATCATGTACTTGGCTACTCGGCCTATTTGATGATTTCCATTATGTTCGGGGCCTATTGATATATACAAAATTTTTTTGGTATTGGCATACTATGTTACTAGTAGTGTGTTAATCATCCACTTATTTTACTTCTAAAACAGCGAGTGGAGAATTGCCATATGCCAATGATGTGCCTTTATCAATAAATATGACCAAAAACAATATTACCAAAAAATAGGGTTGAATAATTCACCGAAACAAATAAGTCTCTTGTAATCACTTTCGTAGATTCTTGTGATATGTCCATTTGATGTGGAGGTGGGCTTTATCTAATAAAAAAGGACCGCACCACATGTAATGCCAATTTGATGTGGAGGTGGGCTTTACCTAACCAATTGCATTGCCTACTATCAGCCAAAGGAAGTGGATAACTTCTAACATTCAATCCTAAATTGGTCAAAACAAATACGCTTTTGAATGTTCCCCAAGCGTGACACCATTTGGGAAGCAAAACTTCTTTGACTACTTATGGCAAAATTTGGATAATATGAAAACTACTGCTGCGACTCACGGTGGTTTTGCTTTTCGGTTACAAAAAAGCGGCATTCTTAAACCAAAAAGAAACCTTGGAAATGAAATCCGGACTCTGCGGTTGGTGTTGGTCTAGGATCGGGACACTTCCTTCAAGAACAAATCGCTACTTGGAAGGAAGGGAAAAAAGGGTTCGTTGGACCAAGATAAATCTTTTGTCTAGGGCCATCACACCATTTCCATCAAACTTTGAAAACAAAAATCAGGCACGATAGAGTATGACATGTAGAAATTGCATATGGCGGTAGGAATGGAGCGGATAGATACACATGTGGCAAGTGGGGGTACCAAGTGAGAATAACCCGCAATATGATTATGAAGGGTCGAGGCCTGATTGGTTATTGTCTCTGCGATTCTTTGCCACTTTACCTCTGAGCTTTTATTCCTACAAGAATTATATAATGAAGCTACAACGAAATATGTAATGAGTTACTTTTAAATTCGAACGCACTATTTTAACAAATACGAGGTGCTAGGAATTTCATTTGATGGTGCCCGCACCAATACCAAGTCTATGGGCCAACGAATAAAAGATCCTTGGCGGCATAATTAAACACTTAAAGTTAACAACTCAAGGTTAGCAACTTCGCTTCGGTGGTGCTAAATTTACATTTCATGTAATGCCCTTTTATACATGTTAGGTTTCCCCACAGATCCGCGAAATTACCATCGGATCTCATTATTGCCTCCATCACAATTTAGAAGATATTGTAGCAGTCTAAACTACATCTATTATGGCGGACTTAAGCTACATCTATTGTCATTTTTCAAGCGATTGCAATTATAAGACCAAATTATGCTAGATGTCTCCGAGGAAATTTAATTTTTCTTTAAAACCTAATGGACTGATTAAGTGGGGCGTCCTCTTCATCCTCGGTTCGTTGCTTGCATCCTCGAGTATCCTCTACTAGCGAGAATATTACGGGAGCTTCCTTGTGGCTAGATCCTCCATCCAGTTTAAGCCGGGGCTTAGAGGCAATAAACTTCCTCAATGTCAACTCCTTTTTTTTCTTTGGTTGTATCTATCCCATAGCTCTTGCGGACCTCTAAGAGTTTGGCCTTTTTAATTGTTTTTATGGGTAGCCCCATCCTTCCCTAAGCCATATAGATCAATCCCGTCTTTGCTTGGCATATCTAACCGAATCCTGCTTAGTCGGGTCCCTCATTTGGAGCCCCTTTTGGCACGGCATAGTGATCTCTTTTGAAATCAAATAGCGGAAGAACAATAAAATGGAGTCTCCACTTAGGAATGCGGTGGCTCTGCGGATGTTTCTATGGAATACTCCACTTATAGAGCAAATTATCCTACAAGGGGTCATGCCAAAACTAATTTCCAGTGTATTGGGGGTTCTTTTGCATCGGCAAATGGCGGCTACCAAAGGGAGCGATCCCTTCTTGCAAATCCGTTAGGCATCCATCAAAAATCATGTACATGTGATGCGGGCAAACCTAGTCGGTGTGCACCAGCAAGCTTTCGTGGCCTTGATGAACTTCCAGCGGCTCTGTTGGCGCTAAACTAAACCCCAATCCATTATTTTTTGGGCATATCGAGGCCAAGTGCAAATTTAGTGCATAATTCTAAGTTGCGGGTGCAGCGCTGCGACGTGAGTAGGCTACCTCGGTATCTTACGCTACTAGGAGCCCCAACTGCGTATTATAGGGTTCGAGGCGTGATGCCCTTTTCGATATGGATCTTGCTTTGCATTTTTTCAGCGATATCATGCATGTGAAGGGTGGTGGGGTTCAAGACACTCTTAGCGCTTACATGTTCTTGACATGGGAAACCATATCGGAGGGACTAGTTTCTCGATGCGGAGGACCTCTCCCTCTTCAATTGTGTAACCGTGGGAGGAGCTCTGCAAGGTGAGGGCAGCCACTTTGCAAAAGAAATGGGCGGTTAATGCGGGCGCATCAATTATTCTAGATCAATGGCCTTCCAATCCTTGGACTGGCTATGTCTAGATAATTTTAGAAGCATAAATTTACCACTAGCATTAGCATTATCTTCTCTTATTCTTGGTAGCCTTTTAATATTTGGTTATTGTATTTGGTGATGGGGCCTAGTCCCCAGGTTTTGCATGGGCTGTTGGGTTCCCATGGACGTAAAAATTCATCTTATCTTATCTTATCTTATCTTCTAAAAAATAATAGTAAAAACAACTAAGCAACTAATTGTACCAATTCCATGTAGATCCAAAATTGTTAGCTTCTGTGTGGTTCCAGCACAATGAATCTGCCCTTTCCAAGTAAAAATCTTAATATTCAGGTTATTTCCATACCATCAAGTGTGCAACGTTAAGATCGGACATTACCCTTGAGGCCCTTACCCTTTAGGATTATATTCTGACATTATCTGGTCCATCTTAACCAGTGACCACCAAATGATAATAGGTGGCCATAGTGAAGCCTTTAATTTAAGTTAAAGTATTCAATTTATTGATCCTACATCAACGATTAGTCAGTCCCTTGCAAGGAAAGCAATACATCATGATACATGATTATCGGTAACCTAGATAAATAGGTGTGCCGTTAAGGCAGGAACAAATATTGTGTTGCCCCCTATTATATTATTTATATCCTATGGGGTTGATTTAAATATTAAACTTGAAAGCACGAATATTATTATTTAATTGAATCACTAGGTTAATATCGGTCCCTATCCCTAGGTCCTTTAACTTCAAGTTTCTGTCAATCAAACCATTAGATCGGCAGGATGAGTGTAAGTAGGTGGCCTATAAAGTTCTCAATTCCATGTTCTGCGCATACCATTAACCAAACCTTCGGGGAAAGTTATATATCATAGTGTACCCGGTTATTAGTATAACCACCTTAAACTAAGTGTGATAATCGACTTGAGTAGTGTGATGGTGTTGAATGGCTTGCATGATAGAACTCTTATGCAAAGGAAGGCTTTCAAGTTCAACAAAGTATTTTACAATGGTATTTTTTTTACAAAGAAGGAGATTATGTGTCAACGAGAGGACTCCAAGTGCACCATAACGTCAATATTTGTCCATGAGTGTGAAGGGAGAGCTCAAGAGCTATTACAGCTGTGTGTGCTTCTCCCTACATGGTAAGGAGCCACTCAAGAAGCATGGGTTCTTTCTTTGGGTGAGACCTCTTTGAAGGCGGGAGTTTATCAAGCTGCTTTAGTCCGAAATTCATTCCTATTCCACATCATGAAGGTAAGGTTACGGCTTATGAGCTGATCCGACCATTTACATATGACCATTCAATATTTTGAAAGTAGATGGTATTTTGAAATTATTTTTAATTGAAAATACCCTTTTCCTTGAAAATACCCTGGTATTTATTGCAATTCTTAGTTTGTTTGGTAATTCCCCTTTCATTCAATCCTCTTTTATTTGGAGATACTCCAACCCATTTGCAAATTCGCTTTTGAACCAATCCCCCTTTCTTAAAAAATACCCCAGTCTATTTGCAAATTCCCTTTTTGAACCAGTCCCCTTTTCTTGAAATTACCCCAAACCGTTAGCAAATTCCCCCTTTCTATTCTATTCTATTCTATTCTATTCTTTTATTCTTTTGACTCAATCCCCCTTTCTTCAAAATACCCCAATGTGCATTTGTAATCCCCTATTTCTATTAATTCCCCCATTCGGATATGCCCTTTCTGTACAATAATCCCCCATTTCTACTAATCTCCCCCCATACGATATACCCTTTTGTTCAAGAATTCCCTATTGCAAAGAAAATAACCCATTTCTCTCGAGTCCCCCGGTTCCTCAATGGGGGATTTTCCAGGGGATGTGAGCACCTTTTTCGTTGTGCTTGCAAGAGCTGAAGATTTTGAACAGGGTGAATTTCTTTCCATTTTACAAAAGTGCCTAGGCTAGGCTCTTCGCGTGTGTGAACTCAGCATAAAAGCTTGCCTGTGCGCGCTGAGCGACAATGTGGATATGATGATCTGGTTACTTTTTGGACCACTAAAGTCAAGGTCAGTCATCACGGCTTTGTCCTTGTAGGTCAGCCTTTGTGTGAAAACAAACTGGAAACATGACAAGCCTGTCCTAGTCAACAACCCGTGTCTAACAGGGGCCATAAGACGTCAAAATCAGGCCGTCGTTTATACGGGGACCCAAACTATATTATTTAAAAGTGGAGCGCTTGAATAAAATGCTCCTCGGAATCCGATTTCCACTAAAATCCGTGGGTTTCTTTATATTTTCCGGATGAAATCTAGATTTTCATAGGCCCCTTCCGCCTATTATTATAAAACCTTACTATTATATGCAAAGAATCGGGATTGTAGTAATGTGAACCTGTTCCGACAAATTTAATGCCAGTGAATCCTTAGTCTTTACAGATCATTGTCTCTGTCTGTGGTCTGATCAATAATGAGGTCTAGAATATAAGCAGGGACTGGAGAAATCTAGCCAATAGTAATGCTATGATCTAGCTATATATACCCTGGTTCAATGCGCTGACAAGAAGAACAAGAATCCACACATTAAAAGAGCCAAACAATATCTGGTGGCCTATTTGGTTTGTTAATTAAGCGGTCTGTTCTGAAGATTTTGGATATGGAGGCCATGGTTCTTATGTGGGTGATTCTTGCTCTTGCTGCTCATCATGTAGCAATTATACATGGCAGTCTGTGCTCTGAAATGGTGCTTGTTCATGGTTATCCCTGTCAAGAATATGAGGTCTAAAAGTACAGAGCATTTCCTTGATGAAGAAGTATAGAGCATTTAATTTAATGGAATTGAATGCTTGGCAGGTTGCTACGGATGATGGCTACATTCTTGCTGTGCAGCGAATAGCACATGGTGTTGGGTATCAGCCTGCTTCATTCCAGGCCCCCTGTTTTCTTGCAGCATGGCTTGCTTCAGGTAGCTGGTTTTCTTCTTAGGCCATTGATTAATGAATCTTAGATATACTTAAGTGATCTAAATGTATCCTTTGTTAGATGGTAATATAGTGTGCATGCATGCATCTCTGTTCTGAATATTAACATGGCATGCATTTATATCTTCATGAAGTTTTCTGTTTCAACATGAACACGCTTCTGTTAAGATATGATATGAACATGTTAAACATCAAATACTCACTTAGTTTCAATAGATTCATAAGTATAGCGCTGTTTTTTGGAGCAGGGGTGGAGATAACTGGGTATACAATCCACCAGAGAATTCATTGGGGTTCATCCTAGCAGATCAAGGATATGATGTCTGGATTGGTAACCTGAGAGGCTCAGATGGAGCTCAACACGCATGGTTTCTTCAAGCAGTACAGAGGTGCTCATCTTCTTATGTCAGATCCACTGCTCTGTTTTTGAAGTGTTCAAAATTTCTCTTCAACAGGTGCAGGGACCCTTATAAGTGCAGGATTATTGGGACTGGTCTTGGGATGAGCATGCTGCCTATGATCTGCCTGCAATGATAAACTTAGTATACAAAACAACCAAGTCTCAGGTTTACTACATTGGCCATTCTCAGGTGATATGCTCTGCTAATTTTTTTTTTTTTGTTCATGCTCAAATCAAGTTTCAGAAGTAACTTTATGTTGATATAACAGGGTACTCTGATAGCTTTGGCATCCCTGTCTCAAAAAAACGTTCCTAGCAACATGATCAGGGCTGCAGTTCTGCTCAGCCCCATAGCTTATCTCAAACATGTCAGTTCTGTTGTTTCACTTTTAGCTGCCAAAATGTACCTTGATGAGGTATTCCTACCTATAAACTTGTTCAAGACAAGAAACCTAACTCAGGCTCCTTTATCTGACCACTAAATCTGCACAGGTATTTCAAAATATTGTAGGTGAAGAATTTAACCTTCAAAGGTAAAGCATGCAGGGTACATATACTATATAGAGCTTTTTGAAATTAAGGCATTAAGGTCCTGTAATTTTGTTAATTCAGTGGTGTGGGAAATCAAGTTATCAAGCGGATTTGTTCGTCATCTTCTCAATGTGCCTTTGGAATAGCAACTATTACAGGTTAGATGATCTGATCTTTTCTTGCATGGTTTTAAACACTGTCATTAATTGATCTTACAGGTCCAAACTGCTGCATAAATGAGTCCCTCACATCATATTACCGACAATATGAGCCTCAATCCTCCTCAACAAAGAACATGGCACACTTTGCACAGAGTAAAGTACAGACCCAAAATCTAGTTACTTTTCTACATTCAATTTGCAAATAAGTTAACCCACAAAAGGTAAGAACTGGACTTGATAGAATGGTGCCTTTTACAGTGGTCGAACTGGGTTATTTGCAAAAATACAACTATGGGGTGATTGGGAACTTAAAGAAATATTGGAGCATTAGTGCACCAGAATATCCTGTAGAAGCAATTCCGTCTGATCTTGCTGTGATGTTGGCAGTAGGAGGGAAAGACTCTTTGTCAAGCATGGAGGATGTGGAGCATTTAACTCAAAATCTTGGATGCCAGAAAAAGCTCCTTTACCTTCAAACTATGCTCATGCAGATTTTATCATTGGCACTCGTGCTAAACAAGATGTTTACCTGCCTCTAATTGATTACCTTCGTTCCCATTAGCACCACCATCCACCTTTTGCTACTTCAAAAACACCTACAAACATGATCGCATGGTAGACATGGAGATATACATTCTAGGTATACAAGGAGATGGTATACATTGGGAAAATGCCCTATATAGAACTTTTGGAAGCTTTTCGTAAACTTTTGAATAACGATTTGTTCGAGAAATTGATTCACTCCCCATGCACACATAAATGAAATGAAATGAAATATATGTATTAGTTTTGAAAGACCAGCTGGTCCAAAGGACGTTCAACTAGTACATTCAAGATTGTAAAATGTATCATCCGATGCATCCTCATATAGAAGTGCATTAGCTTCTACTATCTCAATCTCCTATATATCGAAATTGTGTTCTTTCTTCTCGCTAGATAGAGATAGAGAGGGGAGGGAGGGAGGGATTTTTAAAACAAATGTGAATCCTAGTTGCCGAGATTCATTATCTTGTTAATCTATCATATTCTTTTCCCTAGCCATTGCAAGAGGTCAAAAACAAAGATGGAGATTCCACTATCGCATATAGACAAGAGAATAAAACAAATGCCTATCAAGGAATCAAAGCTTAGACGAATAATTAACACAATCAAGAAAGAGCTTGATTGCAAGAGAAACCATTAAAAGCCTTGTTCCAAGCAAATGCATAAAATGTCAAAGTTATTCTATGACATATCTTTGGGGCTCCTTTCTTTCTACATATTCATGAGGAAAAACTTTTGCGCCCATACACACGAAAAGGTGCTCACATCCACGGAAAATCCCCCATTGAGGGAACCTGGGGACTTCGAGAGAAATGGGTTATTTTCTTTTGCAATAGGAATTCTTGAACAAAAGGGTATATCCATATGGGGATTATTAGAAATGGGGGATTATTTATGCAGAAAAGGGCATATCAGAGATGGGGAATTAATAGAAATAGGGATTACAAATGCACATTGGGGTATTTTTGAAGAAAGGGGGATTGAGTCAAAGGGAATTTGCTAATGGTTTGGGGTAATTTCAAGAAAAGGGGGCCTGTTCAAAAAAGGAATTTACAAATGGGTAGGGTATTTTTAAGAAAGGGGCGAATTGCAAATGGATTGGAGTATCTCAAATAAAAGAGGATTGAATGAAAGGGAATTACCAAACAAGCAGAGAATTGCAATAAATACCGAGGGGGTATTTTCAAGGAAAGGGTATTTTCAATTAAAATAATTTCAAAATACCATCTACTTTCCAAAATATTGAATGGTCATATGTAAGTGGTGGGATCCCGACTCATAAGCGGGAACGCTTACCTTCATGATGTGGAATAGGAATGAATTTACGGACTAAGCAGGGTTGATAAACTCTGTCTTCAAAGAGGTCTCATCAAAGAAAGAACCCATGCTTACGTGGTGGCTCCTTACCATGTAGGGAGAAGCCTACTGCGGTGTAATAGCTCTTGAGCTCTCCTTCACACTCATGGACAAATATTGATGTTATGGTGCCGGAGTCCTCTGTTGACACATAATCTCCTTCTTTGTAAACAATACCATTGTAAAATACTTTGTTGAACTTGAAAGCCTTCCTTTGCATAAGAGTTCTATCATGCAAGCCATTCAACACCATCACACCACTCAAGTCGATTATCAAATTCGACTAGACCAAAAACTACTAGACCAAGAGACCTTGATGGGAAAGGCATGAGCGCAAGCACTTACTTTCTAACTTGATGAAAAGAAAGGCGGTAAAATAAACTTCGGGGAATATGGGACCAATTATTAAACCTTTTGAGTAATTGATCCTTTCCATGGAAGTTATTTGGAACCCATGGTGGTGCCTATTGGAACCGGACCCGTGGAAAACATCTTAAATCAAACCTATAACCCCATAGCAAAGCACTCCGCTTTATGGCAATGGGTAAAATATTTGCCCGGTGTTTTACTCGGACCATCGTTCCCCACGAGGTTTGTAAACCCATGGCTCTAAATATAATCTGAGTAGCCTTAAGCGCAGTTTTAGCAAAGGGGACTTTCTCCCCAGGCCATAAATGATTATAAAGCATTGGCCTTAGACCCATAGTTTTAAGAGAAATAGGAGATAAGCTTTATGATTAAATTAATAGACTATGAGAATGCATATCTAGGGGTTTGAAAATTACGAGGTGGGACCATGCCCAACTAAGCGCCACATCACGGGATCTCCAAATAGAATTATTTGCTTGAGCATAACTTAGGTGTATATTGCTTAGGCCATTGACCTATACTTGTAATGGAAACAAAGGTTTATACTTGTTGATAATTAAATTGATAGGCTTGATGTGTGCATATGCGCCGCACTAGAATAAGGAGGGATTGAGCTTGGGGCATTATAAAGTACAGTCTGGAGGACCTTAGCACAAATTGACTGCTGGACCATCATTCTTAACTTAAGTGGTTCATTGGACTTGCCTGATGGTGTATAGAATCTATAACTTAGCCATGGCATATCGCCTAAGTTGTTTCTAAGTACTAATTTATGACAAAATACAAGGCTTTAACCTAAGATTGAGGGCTGGAATTGATCTTTATGCATTGTGGCAACCTCTGCATATCTAAGGAAAACAGTTCAATGGTCAAAACATGACATCTCAACATTGATGGATGTTAGGCAAACTAAGAACACTATATATGGAATTGGTGGGGCACTACGGCTAAAATATTGGGCCCCATGGCACACTCATAGTGCTTATGCTTTCGTCAAAATACAAAGGTAAAGATTAGGGTTAGGTCTTCTTCTTCCAAATGGCGACCAGGAGCGGCATGCTAAGCGTGCGGAGAAGTCCCGTTCACTTGAGATGTAACAAACATGATGGCGGATTCGGTCGAAGATGGTACCACTAAAAGTTATGGATGATGAGTCTAAGTGCTTGTTTTGGTCGAGGCAAAGGAAGCAGGGTAATGTCTTCCATTTGGCATAAGGATCTTTGTCTTCTAAAATGGATCTGGCTTAGCCAACTAAAGCACAAGTTAGACTAAAATCGCAGCCAAAATCTACGATGAGTTGTGCTTTGTCGGCTCTAACATAGGAGCCTGGAGCATGCGAGGGAGCTTACGGTCCAGAGCTCTAGCGATGGCGGGGATAGAAATGGCATGAAAATCTTTCACTTCTTGGAGATAGTTATGGCTTAAGCCAAGTATCTTCTTTATTAGAGAGTAGAATGTTGCCAAATTAAGCGACAAAAATGCCTCTAAATGGCGGACAACATATCGATGATGAAATTTGGATCTTTGTGGGTACACTTTTGTAACCCTAATGGCATAAAGCTTGCGGAACATATAGAAACGCCAGATGTCTTTGCTCGGCTATGGTCGGGATGGAGAAGGCACATCAAAATCACGAATCGGGCCTGACTCCTTGATCTAGTAAAGAGGCGGGCTTACCTCTTAACACTCCTCGTAAAGAATTTGGGGGGAGGCTCCACAACCTTGAAGCTCTTTACGCAGTTGTTGTTGCAAAATACTGATCGGTGGTGCTCCCTCCCGGTAAAGGATCGGAAAAAATCGTGGCTAGCAATGGCGAAGGTTGCGGCTCTCAAGCTGACGTGAGAGAACAACAATATTGAGGGCAATGAACAACGAAGAAATGTGCATCTAGGCGGTGAAGATCGAGGAAAGAAGACATGGGCGTCATTCCCAATCGGGGTTTCTTTAGCATTAGATCTGTTTCAAGATCAAGTAGTAGCTATATCTTTGCTAGTGAACTTTAGCGAAATTTTCATTTTCTGTATTGACTATGGCTAAGCATATTGTGGATAGGCAAATGGCCAAGTCGCAGTATTGCTTAGAAAAATCTGAGATACTTTGTGTCAAGGCGGACACAAAATCAAAGATCAATTCTTGTGGTTCTTTGTCTTCCTTTTGCATCTCAAAATCCACTCACGATTATTCATTTGTTTGTTAGACTTGTTAGGCGAGAAATTATATGGAAAAGAAAGTCTTTACGGGGCCTTCTCTTTTAGAATCTTTTACTTTGCGGTCTTCTTTAGTAAACGGACATATTCAGCCAGAATTCTTCTGAGGCTAATCAGTTCTTGGTTTCCTTGGTCTGTTATTTACATTATTTCAATATTATTGGCGATTCTTTGTTATTTCTAGATGCAACACTCTTCTTACATGCAAAAGTTCTTCTAACTTTCCGAGAGATTTGTTGGTATGGGAGAAGTGTCCAAGATCCTTGGACCCGCAATATCACATGAAAAACGTCCAAATGGATGCTTCATCTGTAACAATTGAAGTCGGTAAGTCTTTCTCAACATTAGTCTTCCATTTCCAAGTATGGGGCGAGGATTTTTTAACAGAGTGCCAAAGGATATTTTGTTAGTTGGCGATTCTGAACTTGTTATTGAGTGCGAGGCACCATCAAATGAAATTCCTAGCACCTGGGTATTTGTTAAAAATAGTCTTGATTCGAATTTAAAAGTAACTCATTACATATTTCGTTTGTAGCTTCATTATATAATTCTATTGTAGGAATAAAGCTTTCAGGCGATGGCGGCAAGCTGTAATAACCAATGGGCCTCGACCCTTCATAATCATATTCCAGGTTACTCTCGGCTTGGTACCCATTTGCGACAAAACCATTTATTATTAGCGGGCGGTTTGCGTCCTCCATATATTGTAAGGACTTGGAAAATGGGTTAACTATGCTTAGAAACGAGCCAACTTGGACAACCCATGCAAGTGGCACTAGGTTAGCTCTTGCAATGGTGGAACGTTAAAACCTTGTCATGCAATTACCAATGGAGGCTGTGATACAAGTACCAATCTTTGGAGGCTATAAGGGAATGTTTTTCTAACGTGCATTCTTTGTAGCTCTCTTCTTGTCCAAAGGAACTTGCATCACCTCGGTGACCACAAGATGCTTAATAACTTCAGAACACTGAGTTTCTGTGACCACCTTCATAGACTTGCAAAGTATAGGTATCTTTTGTATAAATGGAATTTTCTTTTTGAAGCTAAAACTTTGATCGCATTCATGGCATTTCACGCGTGATCTTGTCTTTTTAGTCCCTAATTTCAGCAATTTTTGGTCCACAATTTGGTAATTGTACAAAATGTAGGAGGAATGCTGCGGCATTCCACCTTTAAGTTTATTTTTATCTTTAAGTTCATACTTGGTCTTGACTTGCTTTTTATTTGTTAGTTTAGGAGGAAGGGAGAGAATGTTGTCTCTTCTCAAAGTATGCAATCCATGTGAACACCTTGGGTTAAGGTAAAGCGAATCTATCAATGTGATTAAAATCTGGTGGTATGCTTGCATTCTTTTTAATATATTGTCTTTTTAAGCGATTAATGAGAGGAAAAAAGGGTTGTATGCATGTTCATACGAAAATCTCGAGCGTGGATATATTCTCAATTGAACAAGTTCATGGCGAGAACAAAGCAAAGGCGTGGCGTTCATAGGTACTAGGAGAACTACAAACATAGGATTGGACTTAGTGGTAGAGTGCTTGTTGAGCAAAAACTCTGGAGTTAGCGCTAGGAAGCGGCACGGACAAAGAATTTTGTGTGCTCAGTTTGTTTCTTGGGGAATTTGATGGGTTATTGCTAGCATTTTGAAAATAATGAGAAATCTTATCAATTTGTTGCTGGTTCAATTTATTTACTTATCAATGTATTTTTGAAATGCGTTATCTTACAAATGTATATGGCATTTTCTTATGAATGGCGATATAGGGTATTATCTCACGAATGATATGAGGGGTTATTTGGAGAG
>JAJEKV010001063.1:0-32988 GCA_021234155.1 Isoetes taiwanensis | reverse complement strand
TTGGGCTCGTGAGGGATGAGGCAGCCCCTTTTTTTCTTAAGCTGGATTTTGCCAAGGCTTATGACAAAGCAGTTAATGGGCGCTTCTGGCGATATGATGCGTGCCTTTGCGCGGACCTAGTTTCGTGGAAACGGTTATGAAGCCGCACGGTGTCCGCTAGGGCTTACGCAGGGTGTCGGGTGAGACCTCTTCAATCTTCTCTCAGGGTAGGGCATTAGGCGGGGATGTCCGCTGGCCCCTTCCTGCTCACTATAGTGGCGTAAGCTCTCGCAGCTTTTTCGTGCGGCGCGACAATGTGGTGCAAGGTCTCCGCATGGATGATGGGTCGCAACAGTTTGCAATCAATTTGCGGATGATACATTCCCCTCTTTCTTCATGCATGAGTCCAATCTCCAGGCAGCCAAGAATATTTTAGATGCCTTTTCTTTAGCTTCGTGGTGCTTGCTTAACCGGTCGGCGTTTGGTCATGTGGGTACCGGAGGAACCTCCTCCGCGGGTTGAGTCGGGCCTGGGCTCTTTACAACCACCACAATACCGCCAAACCGTTGGGCATACCATTTGGCTTAGACATTAATGCTAGGGCAATTTGGGCGACATTTACGTAATCTTAGGCAAAGATCCGAACCGGTGGAGGGAAGTAAACTCACCATGGCATGGTAGGATTCTCATAGCCAAGTCGGCTCAGCACTCATGTCTACGCTGCCCGACCCCGATACCTGCGCCGTAAAGTGTGGTTAAGGAGTTGGATGACACCATTCGCAATTTTGTTTGGGGAGGAAATGAGGAGGGGGCTACAAAGTGGAAGGTCGCATGGTGGAAGTGTGTGTGCGGCCCCGCAGGCCCGGCTGGGCTTAGGTATGCTTGATGTGTCCTTGCACACCTAAGGTTCTCCGTGTCGAAATTCATCCTGCAGCTTGTTGCGGGAGCAACAATCCCCAGGATTGGCTCTGTTGGCACAGTCACTACGCCACTCTATTGTGTTTAGAAGCGCAATTCCTACTCAGTTGCCGTGGGTCTGCTTTGAGGATTTGGCGGCCATTTCTCATGCTTCGCCTTTTCTTAAAGGTCTCCTCAAGGCCCTGGAAGGTGGTCAAGGTTCTCTTTTCATTGGACCCTAGCAGGTGTATGGTAGCCTCATCGCCTCTTTCTTTGGGTACCCTTGGATTCTGATCTCCTTGGCCTCTTCCTACACCCGTACTCAACCGATGGATTGCCGCAGGGGTAACATCCATCCGGTGACCCCGGTATTGGGAGGGTCATCCGGCGCGGGGAGTTTTTAGGGATCGATTTGGTCTTCTACGCCGGGACATTCTGGACTTGGGCGAATGCGAGAATGCTATTCCATTGCGCTTGTCTTCTCAAGTCAATCGCGTTGGAAGTCGTGATAGTGGACTTGATGCATCTCGGTTTGTAGCACGGGCTTATGGGCTTTAGCGCCGGAGACACATTGTCACCGGATAAGTGGTCACTTATCCAGTGGGGAGGGTGGTCGCCATGTGGAAGTGGGCATGGAATACATTGCCTCCTCCTAAAATCCGTACCCTTCTATGGCAGATCTTGCACCGTAGCCTCAGGGTGAATGTCCGAGTACACAGGTTCAAGCCTCAGGTAGCGGAAACATGCCCTCTATGTGGGAGGCGCCGAGAGACCATTGAGCACTGCTTTGTCCTATGCACAGAGGTAGGGGCAGCTTGGTCCTGGGTGAGAGCCCTCTTTGGGTCTTCAACGTGCGGTGAAGCTTCTCATGGGGAGTCTTTCCTAGCGGTTGGTCGGCAGGCCAAATGGCGGGGTTCCATTTATCTGAGCTTGGCTACGTGGTTGATTTGGAAAAGACGGGAAGCGAAGATCTTCGAATGCGGTCTTAGCCCCTTTGGCGGTTGGTTCCGATCTTGAGGCATAAGTTGTGGCGGGCTTACCAAGTCTCAAGCTTGTCCGCACAGTTTAAAAGCGAGGAAATTTGGTCGACATTCCTACAGTTGTGAATCATGATGGGCACTTCATTTCTTAGCACCACACTTATCATTGTACTTTGATCACATTCTAGTGGTTTAATATATTCCTATATTCTTCAAGAAAAAAAAAAAATCAGAGATCAAGTTTATATGCCACAACTAAGCTGTTATGCTGTTATTGCCTTATATTTTCATGTCCAGACCACCTAAGCTGTCGGCTTATGTCTGCTCCATATCCTGTTACCTTCTATTGAAACTTCCATAACCATGCAGGTTATGCAATAAATGCATAACACGGGTCGTATTTACAAAGAGATGGTGCATGAAACTTATCATATAGGCCTGTCATCTGCAACTATATGGATCTTATTGGCCATTTATCTAATTATAAGATTAAGGTTAGGCTAAGCCATCCAAGAATCTGTCTAAGAAAACAGAGATCTAATTTATATGTTACAACTGAGCTGCTATTCTGTTAATGCCTTATATTATCGTGTATGGACCACATAAGCTTTCTGCTCATGCCCACTCCATATCTTGCTACCCTCTATTGATACTTCAACCTTCATGGTTCGTGTTTACAAAGGAAGGGTCATTTTTAATTAGAGAAATCACAATTGATACATTTTTACCTGTAAATCTTCGTTTCGTAATTAATGTCATCTTCATTTTGTTGTGTCTCAGGCACATATTGCTCATTATTATTGCTTCGAAATAACCCCTCGGGTTTGATTAGATCCTCCACCTCTTTTTTACCATTGTATCCATCCCGCTATCCTCAAAACTCCTTTTGGAATCAAAGCCACCGCCTCCCCTTCTATTCATACTTAGTTGCTTAAGTTTTACAGAGTTTTTGCACCAGAGAAGCTCCCTCTCCGTCTCTATATCTGGTGTAAACTCTTCCTCAGAACTGTGGCTACCAGACCAGCCATCCGAATTAAAACCCATGATTCAATTGCATGCCACAATCTTAGAAGATATTTTTGGTCTTACACGATCCGCCGTGTCTTGTTAAGGATTGAGGAACGCCATACCTTTTAGGTCGAAACCCTAGACTTCACCATAAATTACAACGTTTTAATCCAAAATTGTCATTTATTTTTCAAAAAAGGGGCCCTTACCCATGGTCACCATTAAAACTTGAAAAATAAGGTATAATTAATAGCTTATACTAGTTATTTTTAATGGTGTAAAGTGGACCATTTTTGTATTTCCACTATAATAGCAAATCATGTTTTGTATGCTTACTTGAACCAAGCAACCGGACACTTACCATTTAATTGCTACATCAAGTTCAAGGAAAATGTCTATACATATTATAAAATATATATATATATATCTACTCTATATATGTTCTTATGTTTGTCGCGCTTATCCGACCGTCTGTTCGAGATCCGGACTCCATAGCTTTGGGACGTATCCCATGGTCCGATGGCTTGGGAGTTTATATATAATTCAGATAGACGCCATCCTACGGTCAGGTTGATTTGATCCCTCGACGCCGGGTCCGAGATCCCACGACTCACGTTGCTTTGGGACACATCCTACGTGTGTACATGACTTTGGGAATTATATGTAATAGATCCTATGGCTCATGTTGCGTGAGATCTCGACCCTTGATAGCTCCGCGGATCAACGGTCGGATTGAGAGGACAAACATAAGAACATATATATGTTATGATATCTATCTATCTACTCTATATATGTTCTTATGTTTGTCGCGCTTATCCGGATACAATTCGATCCGGCTCACATAGCTTTGGGGCGTATCCTATGGTCCAGATGGCTTGGGAGTTTATATATAATTCGTATAGACACATCCCACGGTCCGATTTGATCCTCACGTCCGAGATCCTACGACTCACGTTGCTTTGGGACACATCCTACGGTGTACATGACTTTGGGAATTATATGTAATAGATCCTATGGCTCATGTTGCGGAGATCTCGACCCTTGATTGAGTCCAAGATCCCTACGGCCCAAGTTGAATGCTCATCCCTTAGGAAAAGGCTTTTAAATTTTTATGTTGTGTGGGGATTCAACCCGGCCATTAACCCCCAACCCCACATTCTAACCACTAGACCAAGTATTAATTCCATGAAAAATTTATATGTTCTTATGTTTGTCATGCTTATCCCACTGCACTGCTCGAGATCCCATCGGCTCACATGGCTTTGGGGCGTATCCCATGGTCCGGATGGCTTGGGAGTTTATATATAATTCAGATAGACGCATCCCACGGTCCGAGGTTGATTTGATCCCCATCGTCGGTCCGAGATCCCACGACTCACGCTGCTTTGGGACACATCCTACCTTGTACATGACTTTGGGAATTATATGTAATAGATCCTATGGCTCATGTTGCGGGAGATCTCGACCCCTTGATTGAGTCCAAGATCCCACGCCCAAGTTGAATGCTCATCCCTTAGGAAAAGGCTTTTAAAATTTTTTATGTTGTGTGGGGATTCAACCCCGGCCATTAACCACCCAACCCCATTCTAACCACTAGACCAAGTATTAATTCCATAAAAATTTATGTTTCAAATATACTTAAGGGTAATGTTCCCATTAAGATAAAATAGACTATAACATTCTAGCTAGTTCAAGAAGGTTCTAGAATGTTCTGGAAGGCTTTAGAAAGTTCTAGAATCTTCTAGAAAGTTCTAGAACATAATAAGAGAATCTAGGAGGGATCTAAGAAAATTCTTCCAAAAGTTCCAAATTGTTCTAATAAGTTTTAGAATGTTCTAGAATGTAGGGGAATCTATCTAAATGTAAGGAAATCTAGGTGAATACTTCCAGAAAGTTCTAAAATATATTGAAAGTCTTAGAATGTTCCGAAAAGTCTTAGAATGTTCTAAAAAGTTATAGAATGTAAAGGAATCGAGAAGAATCTAATAGAATCTAGGAGAATATTTACAAGCCTAAGGGAATCTCTTAAAATCTGGGGGATCTAAAGGAATCTTCATAAAATCTAAGGGAATCTAAGAAAATGTTGATGAAATCTTAGAGTATCTAAGGGAATCTTTATAGAATCTCTTTGAATCTCATGTAATGTAAGGGAACCTAGGGCAAACTCATAAAATCTAAATGAATCTAAGAGAATCTAAGGGGATCTTCATAGAATCTTGAGAATGTAGGGGAAATCTAATAGAATCTAGAGGGATCTTATAAAATTTAGAGAAATGCTCACTTAACCCTCTAAGAGAACCTTGGTAGAATCTTAGAGAATCTATCAAGAGATTCTTTTACAAGAACTTGCACGAGGAACATGCTAAAACTTCGAACATGCAAGGGGCGCATTAAATTTCGATATATATATATTTATATATATATATATATATATATATATATATATATATATATATATATATATATATATATATATATATATATATATATATATATATAATAGTATATGTGAAGTTCTTATGGAGAGTGGGACATAGATCTTTTTCCTTATATATAGATCTATGTTACAAGAATCTAAATTCTTTGTTTTGTTGCTTTTAACCTATCCTAATTTAGATGGTGGATTAGAATTGAATATATAGCATAATAACTTAGCTTTTTTTTTTCTTTGTATTTTTATACGTTTTGCTATGGTTTTCATATGATTTGATGGGTGTATTAATGCAAAGGTGTACTAGTAAATCTAGAGTCGCCAAAGTATTTGCATGCAAACTTGTGCCAACTCCCCCACTCCCCTAATGGTCAAAAATCGAAGGGCTTACAACAAAAGCCCTTTAAAAGTGGGGGTGGGGGCACATGCAACCATCGTCCTCGCATACAAATCCTAGGGTTTCAAAATGGACAATTAGCAAAGAACGGCTTTTTTTGATGTAATCCGCCATGGACATCTCCTCCTTTTTTGGTCAGTAGTTGCAATTCTCGCTTCAATCCGCTTCATCCCAATTTACTAACTCTTATCTGTTCTCAAATATATCCAGTTCGTGGAGCCAGAAGACAAGGGCAAGGAGCGGTAGATGGATTTGATGCAACTTGGCTTCTTCCTGGATTTGTGGCCTGGCTTTGGTGCAGAATCGTGAAGCAAATTGGGCTTATCAGGGTTTCGGCAGATGTTTTTGTGCAGATTGCAGGTTCGAGTTAAGTCCTCCATTTCGGTACAGATGTCCGTTGACCTAATCCGATCTGGAAGCATAGCTTATGTTCTTATTCTTGCCAGCAAACAAGTTGAATCCAAAGCTGGAATGCTTAACCATATATCTCAATCATAACGTTCTTCTATACACATGGGGCGGTTTACGGGTACTCATTCCCTTTATTTCTTTAGATTGATTATGGTTTATTAGTTGCAAAGGCATCTCAGGTTAAGCAAAAGGATTTTTGTGCAGGTCGACATGGTCAGAATCGTCAAATAACTCTGCAGAAGGTGTAAGGGATGAAACCATGCTCAGTTTCAAGAGCCTTCAATTTTTGGGCTATACAGGGATGAAGCGGACCTGGTTAGAGTTGGAAGATTAGGATTTCGAATAGCTCTTTTAAAAGATTTTAAGACGGCTCAATGATAAGGATGGTGCTCTATCTTGCTCTAGTGCGACTTCTTTTAACAAGTGATATTCCTTCATATCTTTCTTTTGTTGCTCATTTAGAGTGCATGGCAAACGAGTTAGGCCCTCGAGAAATTCATTTCAGGTTTATGCTATTCATTTCAGTTTTATGCTATTCATTTTTATGTTAGACTCACAAGCCGTCTTCTTGGATCTCTGCTATTTATCACCTTGCAGGGTTCTCTTCTTGTTATCTTTATGGAATCCAAGAGAAGAGTTCATGGCATACCTTGAAAATTATGCCTCTTACTCTGGGGAGTTGGGATTCATACATCTTCTTATCTAAATATGGGTTATAGGTTGAGATCCCATACGAAGAAAATCTCATCTCATTCTTGAAGTTTGATTCTGCCAAATATTACCACTTGGCAAAATGTCCTTTTCCAACATGAATACACATTACTCTATTGATATGCCAGATTGTTGGGTTCAGTGTTGATTGGAGACAATGGCCACCCGTGGTCTCTAAGCATCAAACTAGATCTTCATTTCTAGTTCCTCATTTGACCACTAGTTCTGAATATTTTATTCCTATAAGGTAAGAGGAGATGACATAATAACAAAATTTAGACGATGCCATTTAGATGTCATGAAGCTATCATTGTGATGGTTGACAAGAATGTTAAGATGGCTTAATGCATGTTTATTATGTTGTTGTAGCCAAAAGTAGATGGCAAATTACTCTGCAACATCCAATAAAGGAAGCTATGGGGCATCGAGGAGAAGAAAAGCTGGAAACATATACACTAAAGGATTCTCTGCGTATAGATTGGTCAAACGTTACAATGCCATGCTCTTGCACAAGAAGCTCTTTGGATCTTAAAATATGACATTTAAAACTAATGACATTACATCAAATCGAAGCTCCATAACCTATAGTATTATTTTGCCTAATGTAATGATTTGTGTTAAAAGCCCTAAGGGGCCAAAACTTTAGGTATAACACAAACCATTACATTCCACACTTAAAAATAAAATTCTCCCTTAAACCCCCTTTGGTTTGGGTGAGTATTCATACGGGGGGTGACGTAGGGCAGCGAGAGCCCCTAAAATCATATTATACATGTACAAAATCAACACATATAGTACATTGCCTCAAATCTTATAGTATTTATAAACCGTGGTTATACAAGTATACTAAAACTCGTCTGAATACCCCACAAACGAGGATCTTTATATCGAAGAGCTCATTGCCCAAAGTCACCCCCGTGGTGAATATGCACCCAAACCAAAGGGGGTTTAAGGGGAATTTTATATGATAATATTAAAAAAAATTGTCAAGCAATTATTTTGAGATAAGATTATTACTCATGACATGTTAAGTCAAATTGTTAAAATGTAAAAGAGAGCCTCACTTTTAAGATTTATCTCTAAAAAATAAAAGATATTTATAATTTAGAACAATCTCTTAATTTATTTTTCGAGGAAAAGCCCGACATAATGGTATCACTAATCTATGTTAGGGTCCAAAAATACAATTTTCTATACCCTCATGTCGACAAACCTTGTTTCCGCTTAAAAACTACATTAAGGCAATGAAATTATAATTGAAGCGCATATTTGCAAAGCCTTCTCTATTGATCTTGACTTGTCGTAAAAACCGAAACCTTTTTCCAAATCCCAAGCTATAGAAAAATACTCTCCCAAATCTGTTTCACGCATTAATGTAGGGAAACAAAACCAAAGCCGTTTGCTCAAGAACAAGGTCCTTTGATGATTGGCTGAGAATGGAGAGTGATCATCAAATTTATATCTTCCGGATCCACGAAGGAACTCAAGATATTCTAGGATCATCAAAAAAAGAATGTTAGAATCCACTACATTCAAATTTGAAACAAATAATTCAAAATGCCCCTTATACTCTCCATAAGCATCCCATTTCCTGTCATAGTTAGTACCATATCTTTTCTTATGAGCAAGAAGTAAGAGTTTCAAGTCAAATTGAAAATGAAGTTTGATACAAAGGATAGAAAGCCTCTTATTCTATATAGGACTCGATTCCTAGATTTCCATATATTCCAAAGAGGAATGTAAGCAATGGTATTAGCAAATTTATCATCGATTGGAGAAAGGAAAAGAAGATCTTGATTATTGACAATTCCAAATTTGCTAGATAACTTGGGACCAAAAAAGCCGCTTAGCTTACTACAAAAGAAGATATGACTCATACTCTCATCAATGCCACATAACATGGGACAATTTGCCATAATATTAGGATTTTTCCTAGATAAGGAATAAAAGATTATTCAAAGTGCCATTACTATAGTTATATTTTATGCCTTTATGCTTTAAAATCTTAAAACAGCGATGTTCTAAATTTTGGAATATTTCCTCCTTTGGAGAGCTGGCCGTTTGACTAAGTCATGGCCTATATAGCGTGGTCTTCCACGCCTTTTTTGTATTACTATGTCTTATCATGTAATATAATACTACCCTCAAAAAAAAAAAAAAAAAAAAAAAAAAAAAAAAGTGCCATTAGCAATAAGCCAAATAAAATAAGAGATCTTCGAGGACAAAAGAGGGAATTCTTTTGTTGTGAAAAAGGGGCTTTAACGATCGAATTGATTGACCATTTTAATAAAGCTTTGCTCTCAAGAACATTAGAAGAAAGAGCATTGTGCACATGCTTGACCTTGTACTCCACTTTACCATTTATAGACTAGTCTCCTTTCCTGGGTTTGGAGATAGATTAGAAAGGGAAGTTTCTAATATGAGTAAAAAAAAAAATTATCGAGAGAAATGCCTTTAATGATATCTTTCAATCTAATCCAAGAAATTATCCCGCCTCTCCGAAAATATCTCTGATATATATCATTACTGCATCATACCATTTTCTATAAATCCTGGATGCCTAATTGCCAACACCCAAGAATTATGATCAGCCGAAATGGATTCCCGAAAATAGGTAAATCACTATGAATTTTTCTCTAGAGATAAAATCAAAGCTAGGAGAAATAGAATTCAAAGCCTTAATTAAATTACACATTAAAGGGGAAATATTTGAGGCTGGCTTTATATGAATGGCGAGTGAGGGAGGCTGGATGATGAAAGAAGGATGACCATAAGGATGACTATTGTTGATCCGAATCGATAAACTTGGAGGTAGGAGACCCGACTCCCATGAATAGCCTTCCAAACAAACTTGCTTTGCTAATGATTGAGCATGAAGGAATAGATTCTTACAACCAAGGCCACCTAATTTCTTAGATTTACAAATGGAGCCCCAAATGACAAGATGACTACCTTTCCAAATGAAATTCCTAATGATTTTTTCCAATTCCAAATAAATGATTTTGGGAGCAATTAAAGCGTTGGAGAAATAAACATGGGAACTTGCTAGAACATAATTTGCAATAATAGTTCTACCAAAGCAAGAGAAAGAGAAGTCCTATAATTATTCAAATTCTTCTTTATTTTTTGAAAGAATAGGATTCCAAAGACCTTTAATGCCCTCGAGAAAAGGGGCATTCCCAAAAATTTAGTGGCTTGCTTTCGGGGAGAGGATTTTAATGCCAAAATAAATGTTGATGAGGAATGCCTCCAATGATCAAGCTTTTCTCAATATTAAGTTTGGATGCCCGAGGTAAATTGATTTAGGATTTTCGGGAAGAGCTCAATATTTGCCATGTGAGGATCAAGGAAAGAAAGGAGTCATCGCCTTTAAAGAACGATGAGGGATTCATCAGTTCGGGAAGTTTGAGCCCCTTAATTTGACCAAGATTCTGTAATGGATAATGGCTTTAGTAAGCAATTCAGCATCCACAAGAAAAAGACAACCTTGCCTTACACCACAAGAGAGAGGAAAGAAGCCAGAAGGGAAACCATTAATAAGAACAGACGAATTGGACCTCGAGTTAGGATCAAAGATGACATTTCTAAGTTTGGAAGGAAAGCCAAGTTTAGACATAGCAAAGTCCAGGAAATCCCATAAAACTGAATCAAAGGCACGCTGAAAGTCCAGCTTGAGAAGAACACAATTTTTCTTAGAGATCTTATTCCAATGTAATCCTTCCACAACAGCAACATAATTATCAAGAATGTATCTAATTGGCAGAAAGGCAGACTTGATTTTGACTGATATTCTTTTGCAGAAAGCTATTAATCCTAGTGGCAATAATTTTAGCACAGAGTTTGTAAGAGATATAGGTCTCCAACCTTGAAATTTGGTAGGATGATCAATTTTAGGAATCAAGGAGATAAATCTACTCGAGATGGAAGGATGAAGATGTTTAGCATTCGAAAAGCATGCACCAGGAAATAAGATCATTTTAAGAATATCCCGAATTTGATATAAAACTTCGAGAGGTAAAGCAATCACAGAGACATCCACACTATCAGGAGCAATAGGTAGGATATTATCTATTAGAGTCATGAAATCATTTGCATCTATAATGTCATTGGCGGGAATAGGATTACTATTTCTTCATTGTTAAAAAATCAGATTGTTTATAGTTTGAAACTACAATAACATGTCAAACTAAGTTTTAAAATTAGATTACGAGATAGAAAATAGAACCAAAGAATATGAGTCATAAACGTTCCATCAAGAGGTTTGAAAGCTATTGCGATGATTGACCAAACCGCTTTGGATCAATTAGGTCAGAATAGGTTGGATCTCCTCCAAGGTGGTAGTCAGTCCTCTAGTAGATTCAAATTCATCCAAACTTATGTCACCGCTCTTCATTCCAAATAGCATATGATTTAGCATACCATTTGTTGTTGAGGGTGGATTTTCTACAAACCCAAAATAAAAGTTGGATATGGTATGTCTTTGACTCAAGTGATAGTTATGTATTAGTTGTCAAACTATGCTATCAGAGTTTTTTTTTTTGTTGAAGGACGTCGGACTTTATTCAATCAAAGAGTCAAATACAAGTATAAATGCAGAGCAGGGAATAAAATCTCGGCCGATAAGGAGACCCACCGAAAGTGAAGCAACCTGCCTAAGCATAAGAGTGCACATCCAAAAACTCCTCAAAATCAATCGCCTCTAGAGGGCAAGTGAAGAACAATGATAATGACTTTACAATGTAACCTTGAGCTTCTTGGAGAACACGATTATCCGCCACATCGGACCTTTGAAGATTACCAATCTTCGCCTTTTTCAGATAGTCCAAAGCAACCATCTTGCTGCTAGATGAAAAGCTGGCCTTGTAACTCTGTCCGTGTACTTGGGTAAATTACCAAAAGCGGTTGTTGACTTGTTAGTGAAACCCGAAAAGGGAAAACAACCAGTCCCATACTGCCTAAGGTGTTCACACATGAAAAAGCAATGCTCAATGGTCCGAGATCCACGCTTGCATACCGGACACCGATTTGATGTTCTAGGGTTAAACTTATGGACAAGACATTAACCCTCGAGACACCTATGAAGAATCTGCCACCAAAAACCGCCACTTTAGGATGAAGTAGCTTGTCCCATGCCCAAGACCACACCTTACGCCATTGAAGAGGAGGAAGTTGAAGAGACCACTTATTAGGCGGGAGGAAGAATATCGGTATCAAACAACAACCGATACATAGAGTTCACAAGTTTGCACTCCTTAATTTCTTCATGACAAACCCATACCAAAATATCTTCTTGGTGTGGCCCGAATAGGTTTGTAGAAAATCAGCAACTTTTGCCAAAGAACTCTATCCCATCGCCCAATAGAAACTTTAAGCCCGAAAAGCCTCCCATGTCGACGAATCGGGCTTTGAGTCATACCATCTTTGCAATAGTTAAGATTCCAGCACTTTTCCAACGTCTTTGAGTCAATGGGTGCAATTGTAAAGCAAAGTGGTTGATTGTCTACGAGGGATCCACCAACAAGGTGCGATCCAACGTACACAAGCGGTTGGACCGATGTGAAATAAAGTTTTGGCAGGTGCCGTGGAATCTAACAAGCCCTTTAAGAATGGAGAAGCATTATGATAAGGCCACAACTCATAAAATAAACTCCATGGAAGAACGAGGTTTGAGTGTGACTTTACCAAAAGGGATACAATGAGGTAAGAGCACATGCAATAAGCCGTAACCCGGGGAGAATCATCCTTACCTACGAAGCCAAATGAATTTTGAGATCATAACCTTACTCTGCTCATGCCCAAACCTCCAGCCAGACTTAGGTTTTATACACTTAGACCATGCAACCTTCACCACTACCCCCAGCTTCATTTCCACCCCTGATAAAGTTTCTAACAACACCCACAATCTCCCCAAACTTTGAGTGGGAAGCAAGAATGGTAGAAACCATATAGACATGTGTGTTGCTTAAGACATGCTTAGCAACTGTTACCCTTCCGGGCATAGATAGCTTAGCCGTGATCCCACCAAAAAGGTGCCTCAAGAACCCCTCGATTATAACATCCCAAGCATCGGTTGAAACATGAATACCACTGATACCCACTGGGATACCACTGGGCTATCAGAGTTTTGAGGAAACTTGATATTAAAATAATCTAGTTAAATTTAAAAAAAAAACACTTATGAAATGTAAAATAGATTTTCACTCCCAGGTGGGATTTTTTGCTCAAATCAGATTAGAATTCGACAATAAGATAGAACAATGGAAACAAGCATAAGGGAGTAAGACTAAAATTATGTAATGTAATGTAATGTATTGATCTTACTCCGTGGAACCTTGAAGGTTATGGAGTGAATTTACAGAGTATTTACTTTCAATAATAAATCCCGGTGTAACTCCACCGCTTTAAGATATGAACCTAATGTTCTAGGATCAATATCAACAAAGATATGCAAATTGTTTACATCAATATGAAACTTCACTCTAATGTCTACGTATGCGAACATTCCAAAAGGACATGTTGCTGCGCCTTCAATCTCATGGCTGCTACATAAAGTGCATAGTCTTTCATCTCGTGGAATAGAAGCCCATCTCCCTTTGTTTCTACATTTAAATGGTGTGAACAGGGTTCTATAACGCAAATGGTCTTCACGAGATACAAAGAGATGTGTGTCTTCATGTACGCTGATCGTATAGGTGAGCATTGGGTTTATCTCGAGTAGAATAAAAAATCATTCTAGTACCTTTTTTTTTCCATGAATAGGCTCTAATGCTTTTTTTCGTAACAGATCTCTAGCTCCAATTTACGTATCGGGGCCAGCTCGTTATATCTATCCCCCAACGTTACGCCCAATTGAGTACATCCTTGTACCATCCTCGACTCGCAGAATATAACGGGCTTGTCTTGAAAGCCTTCCTTCCGAGGGTTCTTTGCCTTACCTGTTGACAAAATTTATAGTGCGGAACGGGCTTCCGCTTCTAAAGGGAGTAGATTGGCTTCCGCCAACAATATAGCATAAGGGGTTTGTGCCTTTGTGCCTAACCTCCCTTAGGAAGAGCTTCAACACTGTTCTATCTGCGACCATTGTTTGTTTGTTGCACTGAACCCCAAATCGGCTCAGGTACAACTGGCCCGTATGCACTAGGGTTTTAAACAAAAGTTTTTGAGCCCCCAAATCTGAAGAGGCGCACCATGGCATCTCGAGCATGCTGAAAAGGGCTGCCTTGCCCCACGTTACCGTCTTTTGATGCAAATACGCCCATGTATTTGGTCGAGAAGTCAATACCCAAATACTTAAAGCATTCTCGGTTTCAAGCTGTTCCCCCTTGATCTGAGAAATTGATTCATCATCCTTTCCCCACCACCATTATCTTTGTCTTTGCCAAATTCACTTGCATATGCCTTGCTTGGCAAAAGAGCAACCTTGATCGGATGCGCTTTGTAGCCCTTCCTTCCTATCTGCCAATAATACTACATCATCTGCATATAATAGCAATTGGATTACATAGTCATTCACTTAGTACCGCCATGTTATTCTTTCTCAACCAAGCATCCGGTTCATCAATGTATATTCCAAAAGAGTAGGTGAGAGTGGGCAGCCTTGTCGCACTCCTATGGTCTGCTGTGGATTTCCAAGTTTATGTCCCTTTGCTAATTTTACAATTACCTCATCATACAGCTTGAAATTGCTCCTCCAGTGGTTGTGGGACATTCACCCGAGCCATTCGCTCTCCTAAGTCCTTCACGGGCACCTTATCAAATGCTTTTGTGAAGTCTATGAAGCATAAAAATAACGCCTTCCTTGGCCTTTTTGCCATTTCTATCAATATCCTCAACACCAATGCATGGTCTAGGGTGCTATGATTACGTCTAAAACCAGCTTGGTATAGTGATCTCAAGTCATGTTCTTCAGCCCATGTGCTCAACTTTCTTTCTAAAAGGGGTTCCCGGAGCTTTGGAAAAAATACTCCCAATTAGAATAGTTCTATAATTGCTTGCGATCGTTTATCTCCAGATTTATGGATTGATGCACCCTATTGACCTTCCACGCTTGTGGGAATCCACTCTTAATTGCACGGGTTCAGCAATTTAGTCACAAATTGCTTCACTTTTTGGCTGCTCCATTTCAATAGCTCTCTATGCATAGCCCCTCTAAGTCTCTGGTGCTTTCCCATTAAGCCATGCGTTCGAGGGCATGACTAATGTCTTCTACTAAAAAGATATCTTCCAAGCATTCTCTTCGTGTCCATGCTACTGCACACGGGCAATTATATATGGAAATAACCGGTTTTGCAAGCTCATTCATATCCGGGTTGTCTTGGGCTGGTTTCTTTAGGACTAAGTTCCAAAAATCTTTTAGGTGTTCATATAGCTTCGTGCTCAAATCTTCCGTCTTTTTTCTTATGAAGGCTCTCTTCTTGCTTCTCAACAAGTCTCTATACCCAAGTGGCTTCCTAATACATCTTTGTGGCAACCTCGATCTTGCTTCCTTGCATTCTAGATCCCACCAACCATTGTAAGATTTTTAGCCTACCAATACTTTGTGTTTGACCGAATACTTCATGTCTTTAGCTGGCAATTGCCTCCGATATGATCTTTGAGTCAAGTTCAATTTTCATCATGCCATCCAACATTTTCAAGCTTTTTTATCTAAAAAGCTTTACGTGACGATCCCTTTTTTACGAATCCACCTTAAATCTAGGCGGTCTTTTTGATATAGTGGGACTTTCAAGATTTTTCATTTGGATTTGCAAGAACAATGGAGCATGGTCGATCTCGGCCTTCTCTCCAACTCGTAAACGAATGTATGATGTTTTGTGTCTTTAGCCGTGACATAATCTACCATGAAACTCCTCAGATCGTAAAGCAAGTGTTTCTACCTGAATTTGGGTACTTTCCCAATCCATTAAGGATTTTAAATCACATCTTGTACCCTAGTTCCAAAGAAGCAGAACCTTGTCGATTAGTATTGGGATCTCTGAGACTTCACTTTGAAGGAAGTGTCAAGGACCTCATCCGGGGAAGAAATTGTCTGGCTGTCTCATATGTCACTGATTGCATATGAGCCGTTCTTGCATTAAAATCTCCTACTAAGAGGATTTCGCCTTGCATCATGTGCGATCCGATATCTTTAATTAGCGAGCTGAAAAACTCTCCGCAGTCCTGATTTTGTTTTTGCGGGGAGGCGGATAGCACAAAAGCTAAGTGAAGAGGTCTTTGGTGCTGCAATAGTTTTAACCGCAGATAATTATTAAATTCATGTATAGAAAGCGGGCTTTACCAAATGGGCAAACTCCTTTCTAATGTATGTCGCTAAGCCTCCGTGACCTCGGCCTCTTGTTGTATTCTTCTGATTCCATCTTTACGTGCCAATGGGTTGGAAATCATCCAAATCTTGACCAGTTGAGCTTGGATCATGTTGCCAAAGTCCCGCCGTAACAAAGATCCCGTTTTCCCCAAACATGGTTTTCAGCCTTTGTAATCTTGCTTCATTAATTCCTCTAACATTCCATACAAGAACCTTCAAGGTTCGAGATCCCCTATACTCTACTGCTTTTTTGTGACCAACTGCCTTCCCTTTCTCGGTCCAAATATGCTACAATACGAATTTCTTGCCTCCTTTTACTTTTTCCCATTCTCTTCTTCTAATCTCTTGTTGGTAAGGTTAGATGCGTGATCTAACCATATTTTGTGCCCTTAAGGGCCTCCTATTTGCCATGACTCTTTCTTTTGCTTCTCTTGTCTTTGAATTTGACCAAAATTGCTTTTTGGGACATTTTGTGCGCCTATCGCTAGCATTTACAAACCACGGTTCATGTAAATGCATTGTGTCGAAGAAGAAGTGATCAAGCACTTGGGTTATGTCCTCATTATCCATTCGAGAATGCACGATATTTTCATGTTTTGGCTTTAGATTGCCGCTCCCGTTTCTCCCATTCGACCCATCTCTGTTGTGTTTTCTTGCTTCGATAAAGCGTGTTAACTTCCCTTGCGGAGTTCATCTAATTGCGCTAGTCCATCGATCTTCGGTCTGTGTTTTTGTTCATCGATGCTTGCAAATCTATATTTTGTTTTCTCAATTCCGCGTTCGAGGACAAGTTCCTCCACAGGTTAGATTCGGTTACGCAATTTAATGCGTAATCCTCCCATTTGCTTATGCATATCTTGCGGCAGTCAAGAATCGTGGCGAATCACCTTCATATTAGGCCTTCTCTCGGGTTTTTGCCCTACTTCGTGTCATCGGCCCTTCCCTGTGTCCGCCAAGCATTCTTATTATGGAGGAACCTAAGAGCATTCTTAAGAAATTAAAATAAATAAAGAAATACTCTAGTAAGAAGTACAAGAAGGATGTATTAGGCTTACTAGAGAGAAATAAATAATAAAATACCACTTCATTTTGAAGAGGAGCAAAAAGATATTGTTGACCAAGAAGACATGGCGGCATAAATGCTCGATTTTTTTTCTGATACTGCATATATAGGATTCATACTATAATAATTTTTGACTTATGATTTAGGTGTATAAGATTTCATGTAAATGTTTTTGCTTCTTTTATATAAGTTTCAATAGTTGAAATAGAGGTGGTCTTATTTTTGCTAAATTAATACTTTAGTTAAATGTTGTGGCACATATAATATGTGTGATACAAAACTTTGATCTTCACTTCGTAGCTTTTAGAAAAGAGATCTCTTTCAAGTGTATATAACATATTTATCACTTCTAACAATACAATTTGGTCATTCAACATTGTGAGTAATGAGATGAATTGGATTAGAAGACACATGTAATACTTCATCTCAACATTCTTTGCAGGTTTTAAGCTATAGTTATGAACCTTCTTCCAGAGAATTATTAAGGCAAACATGGAGGCATACTTATAACTAATATATAGTTGTTAAGTGTAAAGTTCTTGAGGAGAGTATGCCATTTGATAATCTTTTCTTCTTTTTTCTTACATAGATTTATCCCACAAGAATCTAAATTCCCCCCATTTTTTTTGGTTGCTTCTGCCCTATCTTAATTTAGTTGGTGGGTTAGAATTGATATTTATATGATAATATTTCTAAAAATAAATTGTCAAAGTCCTTATTTTAAAATGTCATTTTATAAGTTTATTATTTATGACTTGTTAAATCAAATTGTCAAAATTTTTATTTGTTGTCAAAAATGGATGTCTCTCGTCCCCACAGGACTTCCTCTACATCTATTCCAAACGATTCCCCGCCTCTGGCTGGATCAAGAGGCAAAGGTTGGATGAAATTCAGGTCGCAAGAGCAAGTTGAAGAGGTTTGTGGGCAATACATGGACATTGATCGTCGTGGTGCCCACCCTCCACCTAAACATCCACCGCTCTTCATCAACCTCGAAGTTAGCTAAGGGTTGTAACACCTGCATCCCATTTCTCCTCGGCTTGCTATACATGATTACGCTCCTTCGTTGCATGTGGTGGCTTTGCTCCACTCCGGTGGGGCTGACTTGTTGAAGATAATCTTGTTTAGGTAGAGGTCCAAGTTACATCGGTTTTGACGCCATTCATAGGTTCAATGTGGTTAGCCTCTTAAAAAGCGAGCCTTTTCTCCTTTTACTTATCTAGTATGGAATGCAAGCACATGGTGTTGCAGGCTCGTGTTCCAGCAGCACCCTCTTGTGCTTATACAACTAGATGAGAAATATTCATTTTGTACTTATTCTTGCTGAGTAATAAACTTTTTTGTTCGTCCTTCAAAAAAAAAAAAAAAAATTATTTGTTGTTATTTTAACAATGTTAATTCAATATTTAAGCTGTAAACTTTTTAGATAATGTAAAGATAGAGCCTCATTCCTAAGATTTATCCTTGGACAATAGAGATAGTTATGTTTAGAATAAGTTTATACTTTAATTGCCATTTTATTGTATATCTCTTACTTAACTCATTAGTACAATATTTTTACATTCCTCTTATTCACTCAGTTGCGAAAATCAAGTTATCATATTTCTTCATTTTTGTAAATTAAATTTTTGTAGTTCAGAACTACAATAACATGCCAAACTAAGCTCTATGAAGAATTAAAATTAGGTTATAGATATAGAAAACATAGCCAAAGTTCTCATTGCATAAGCAAGCTTCTTGGAAAGCTATCCTACGTCTAAAAATATAATTATAGTCCAACGGTAAAAGATTGATATTATCCAATTCCAATATGAACAAGGTAAGTGCTTATATTAAAGTTGACATTCCTTTAGCGTTATGTACGATTGCTAGCGTAGACTTTTTGCATTGTTGCTCATAACGGAGATTGTCAAAGCTAAAAATACCAATCAACCCATTACAATTGTTAACCTCACCTTAGAAATGGTTTTAAATTACTACTACGAGGGAGGTGAATCATGGTGTCAATTGGACGAACTAAATGTACCCAATGGAGCTTAGCTCATGAAGAAAATACAACCTCTTTCAATACTAAAAAGCTTCAAAACTACTCGTGGTTCTAATTTTGATGGAGCACACATGATTATCACTTCCAGGAGGGAGAGATGATATTTCAGATGGATGATAATATTTGTAAGTTGAAGATTATTTCATATATCTTTAACTAATGGTGTTAAAGATATGGCAACATTTAAAACTTCTTTAATTTATAGAATCATTTATCATGAGATGCTTCACACCTTCTTGCAACAACAAGGAGGATGATGCTAAAATGTATGAAACTGTAGTCTATATATCTTAGTATTTTGGCTAAAAAATCTTGTTTTTTTAAAGCATCAAAATTTTATGTTTATTGTCTTTTGATTTTGTACCTCAAATAAGTATCGCTGGATTCTTTACTCTAGTATTTGGTTCTTATGCCTCCTTTGCTTGCAGACCTCTAAACACAACTTCGAAGGGCTTACTCCATTCCACTTAAAAAGTAGGTTGTTGTTGTGTTCTAGCTCAAAAATGGGTTTGGCTTCTTAAGATAGCACTTTGCATTGCTATTTGAGCAGAGAGAACTACAGGCGACAAATGCTCGGGTAGATCTTCAGCATTGGTGTTATAGATGTGAAGAAAAGCAATCAGTGAAAAAACATTTTACATGGACAAAAGCAAATTTGTAGGATCCCCCTTAATAGTCGAATAGCAATGAAAATGCCCCTAACAACTGGTAGGGGCAAAACGTCTAAGTGTGAGAGCCAATCCTTTTCTCGCCTGCAAATACTCTCATCATCTCTTGTTAAACTTAGTCTCAAGATCTCTCATTGAGCATGTGGTCAAGGCATCTATATCTCTCTTCCACTTTCCCTCCTTCTCTCTGATTATGTCTAGTACAACTCTCTGATCAAATAAGTCTTATCTAGGTGAGAAAAAAAAAAAAAGAAGATGAATGTGCCTATGGCAAAAAAAAAAAGAGAAACGAGAAAGAGTAACGCACGTTACAAGCGGTTAGAGGAAGTTAAAGCGCATAAAATGAGATGATAGATGGTTATCGAGGACTATAAGTGGCGGTCTAGGGCAACGAGATGGGTGTTCAATTTTTTGGCAATAAAAGGAATATCGATTAAAAAATATATCTTTTTTCTTTTCTTTTTTTTTCACTAATGGTTTTTGGATTGCCCCCTGTTAAGGGGCAGTTCGTTAGGGAAAGGGTGGGCTTGAGTATCAAGAGGTATCTTTGCATATCTAATGATCGGCGATTGGTGGTATTTTCGGTGGTGAAAAATGTTTTTGTATTTTCCTATATGAATATGAGCCTAAGGTCTTAACTTTTGGGATGCCAAAAAATCTCCAAATGATCGGAAACTCATTTTGCCCTAATTTTTTTAAAACTTTAGCTTTTTTTTTTGCTCAATGGTTTTTTAAGATTGAAAATCTATTTTAAAACTGCCCACTAAAACTTAATGTAGCCTTAAAAAACTAGGTTATTTCTCTTTGGTCGCTACATTGTAAAAGATTAGATGCGATGGCAAGAAGGCAACATCGATTCTAGGCTACAAACAACTCAAGCTAGGTTTGAAATTTGCACTTCTGTCTTTCTAGCAAAAATGTAACATAGCTCCAGAACATGTTCCAAATCATGCCAAGAATCCTCCTGATTTTTGCACATTAGTATGTAAGTTTGAAGATGCATGAAAGATTGACATTTAATCGACATTTACTTTGGTGTATTTGATTTGTAGGATTTAAGCATGGATGCTCAACACAATGGAATTTATAAATGGATTCTTAGCATGGTGGCAAGGTGGCATGCATTATTGCGGATTGAATGCGTTACAAATTTAAAATTTGTTGTTATTGTACTTGATCTATTTAGATGGAGGTTATTTAGTTATTAGTGATTTGGTATTGTTCAAGTCATCCGGAGCAGCATTCTATTGAGAATTCTTTATAAAAATAGCCTTGCAAACCATCGTACATCTAGGTTGGTTTCTATTTTATTTGCTTCATCTTTATAGACAGTTTAATCCAATTATAGGCTATGAACTTGCCTGAAAAGGTAAATTTTGTGGTGTGGTGTACTCAATTATTTTGTAGACCACAATCACACTGCAATGATGGTACTCTGGCCATTCTGACGGATCAGAATATGTCATATAATCATATCCCAATAGGTCATTAATATGTAAATTATTTCATACCCCATTCTTGCTTGAGCTTCTTAAATTGTTTTGTCCATAGTTCTGCAAAGAAATACTGTAATGATGTGATCCAAAGAGAAAATGGGTATTATCTTTTTCCTAATCCTATAACAATTCATTTGTTTGATATTCGATTCAAAAACTTGTTAGTCCCGTTGCCTCACAGTGCGGGACTATTCATCACTCTGACGGGAGGTCAAGCTCAAGGATCCTCGATCAACCCGGGTCGGACATCCAAGGCTCAGCGAAGACTAAGCGGCGAGCCCGCCTTGATCAAAGCCTTTGGTACGTCAACAAAGAGCGCCCGGCCAGACAAGTGGCGGCACAATCGCAGCCAGCGTCGGCGTCAGCGTGATTCTAGGCACTTCAAGAGCACGCCAACATTCACACAAATCAGGCCTCCTTCGAGTCGGGCACGAGATCAGTCGGAGTGTCTATATTGGGCCCAAGGCCATTGTACTATATATATGGTAGGGTTAGCTCATAAGTTTTTAGATGAGTTTTGAGTCTTGTCTCCTTTCGGTTTTCTCTCTATTCGCGAGAGCTCATGTATTTTCATCATTGATATCAAGGGAAGCTTATCATCTTTCTCTCATTTGCTCACTGTTCTCTTCTTTTCTTCTCTTCGGCCAAATCCCGTGACATAGTCCCCGGACTCTCTGTTAGATCCACGGGTCCTCCAGGAGAGCTGTCTTCGAGGAGTTCGAACCCGAACCAAACAGCATTAAAGCTTGCTTACGATTTTATCCTACTTTCAACATTGCGCCATGTACGTAAATTTCCGCCCGAAGAACTTCTTTCTCGAGCGGCGGCATCTGCGCTTGGGCGCCATCGTCGGGGAAGCTGTTTGGCGACATGTATGGATACTGCTTATGATGACATAGAGGGAGGCCATCTTAGGTCTAGGGGCTGGATCGCGCCACCACCCCTGGTGTCGATCACCGTCCCGTTCCCGCCCCAGCGTGCAAACATTGCTCACAACCTCGATCCCCTCATCACTATCGGGGAAGCCTTATCCGGCTCAACCTTCACGGCCGATACTTTCACACCCCACTGAACATGCCTACATCCATCATTCTTGGGCCATAGCCTCTTCCTTCACAACCATCATCTCCCGGGGTGAACGCGGCTATCCACATGTCTCGCTGCTTCCTACCGGGAATATCCTTTCCCCTTCACGTTTTCCCCGCTGCTCTTCTGTTTACAACTTACGATCTCAAAACCAGCGCTCCGGCTACTGCCGGTTTCTCAACCCCGGTCACCCTTCATCGGGTCCGTCGGGCACAATGCCACATCCACCTCAACCTCAATATCCTCACTATCTTGTTCTGTCCAGCCCGGCACTTTCACATCTACCTTTTCCGGACTGAATCGACTTATCCCACCTTTGGCAACACGAAGGCAAACCGTTAGACCAAAGTGCTCGGGCCCACATGGAAGAATTTGAGGCTCTAGCTCTCTTAAATGGTCATCGCCAACCTCAAGCGAAATTCCACATCTTTTCCACCACCACCTGCGTGGCTCTCCTCATCAATGGCTCATGTCCAACAAAAGCCATTGGAAACAAGACTGGTCGAAATGCGCCGCTTTTACGTCTCATTACGGGACCCGCAGGATGATGATCAACTTCATCTCAAGCAACTCAATGAACTTCAACAAGAGCCCGCAGATGCCTTGGATTTTCTGGATCGACTTCACGATACGCTAAGTAAGCTCCAAGGAGTACCCTACGGTGATTTTTGGTGCGGTTTCTCCAGGACTTCCTCACGCTATTCGACTCATGGCCGAATACCAGCGTCCAAAAACTTTGGGCGGGGCTATCGACCTTGTCAATCACTTTCAGTCAATGTTTCCCTCGAGTGGGCTCTTCAAGAGCTCGTTCATTCCACCGTCATGGTTCCATAAACGGCTGTTCAAATTTCTCAACACGCTAATCCCACGGCCAGGTCAAATGCGGTGCCATATTTGCAAATATCAAGGCCATTTGGCCAATGAGTGCAACTCCACCAATGGGCGCCTCATTGCAAGCGATGCAACATGTGCAATCATGCCCGCGGAAGAGTGCACTTTCGCTCATCCCACACCGTTCGCAACAACAAAATGGTTTATCAAGTGCAAAACCACACCTCACCGGCAATGGCCGCACTATCGGCGGCCACCTCTTTCGGGTGCAGCCCGCAACTCTATCGCCGCGGGACCAACCACGGGGATCAACCAACGTCCTCCTTTTTGATCCTTCTAAAGCTCGGTGTTATCACTTTGTCAAGAATGGGGTCATACCACCACCGGCGTGTGTCCTCAACTTCCACAAGTTCAGGTCCACTTCGGCACAAATCGAGACCACATCGGTCCGCCTCACGGCTTACCAACTACGGCTTGCTAATGGCAAACAAGGCCGACGGTTCTTAGAAGCCCCAAAGCGCCTCGGCAATCACGCTATCAACTACTCCGGCAAATCAACCTCACCGGATCAACAAGCCCAAGAGGAAATTTTTCGGGGCACTTAATCCTCGGTCCGGCCGTCCAATTGGGTTGGTTTAGTTTCCGCGCCGGACAAGGCATCACGTCCCTTGACTATTATTGAGAAGGGCCGCGCCTCACGCGCTTTGGTTGACACCATTCCTCATGGGGGCGAAAAAAGGTTCACTTTGCCCCCGACTTGGAAAAGCTCATGCCACATGTCATGCCCAAAGTTAAGCCAAAAGGATTTTTGAACCTCATGCAAAGGCTGGCGAAGGCGCACATTGGCAAATGTTCATGCCACCACGAGCTCAACAAAGACAAGATACACCTTCAACATCTCAACCTCCGCGCTCTCGGACATATCCCAATATTGCAGCCGAGGTTGACTTACTCAAAGAAGTTCTTTGCTTCCACCACCGCACTCCGCACCCGTGGAACCCGCCCGGATCCTTTTTTCTCATGTACCTCTCGAACTCCAGAGGGCTTCGCCAAGATCAAAATTCCTTTAAGCTTGGCCACCATTTTAAAAACTCGTCACCGCTCTCAAGGGACGGTTACCACTCCCCAACTGTTTTAGTTGGGGCTGTGGCCTACTCTACACCCACGGTCCATGCCGCGTGGGAAATACAAAGTCAACCATGTTCAAATCGATGGAGGTAGTGCGGTCAATCTCATCACCCGGATAAACTCGCCAAACAAATGGGCATCACACAAACTCTTTAAAGATTGCCCCATATGACATCAAATTGGCTAATGGCCACATCCGCGAGAGAGACCTCAAAGGCGTCACACCTATTCTTCACATCAACATAGGTGATCTCAAAACTTTCCCATGGAATTTGGAGTGTGGAAAGGCTGGCGAAGATCCGGTGACTATGAAATGCTGGTAGGTGAGACCTTTTCTCCGCCGGGCAAAAATTATCCATTATCGGGCCACGGACCCGGTTAGTCATCAATGATGGTCATCTCAATGCCACCATGGACTTCCAAACGGGCGAGGATCATTACGTTGACAATGCGGAACCTTCTCTCTCGAACCGCAGATTAAGAAGCTCAGAATATTTATCAGGATTCGAGGCTCCACACAAGGGATGCCTCGTCATCCTACCATTATCTTTGATCCTTGGGGAGAAATGACTCTTGATCGGACCGGTACGTGGCTGCCTTGCTTGACCCCTACGGCTCCTTGCAATGTAATCGAATCCAACGTTGATCTTTTCAGATCACGCCCTCCTGCGACGCTCCCCGTTGATGTACCGCCGCCATGAAGCAACCAGCGCTAGATGACACCGAGCAACCTCTCTTTTTTCACCACGCAGTGTGCCGCATCCGTTATGCTCCAACCTCCTCGCACACATTGTCCGGATATCGTCATACCCCATATTAGGACTCGAAGTCGAGGGTGTGGGCGTTGGCAACAATCAACCTCGTGTCATTAGCGCAAACCTTCCCAACCTTATCGTAACAAGGCCGTCATCTTGTTCAAAAAATTCAAACACATTTTCACTGAGTTACAAAGATCTTCGGGAATCAACAAAAGCTTGGGGGAACTCACCATTCCTACCAAATCGATGCCTCGACCCGGTCTTAGCAACGGCGATGCAGGCTCAACCCTAATTACCGCGGATCGCGTCCAGGCGGAAATTGACAAACTCCTTTGCGAGGTTTGATCTATGAGGTCAAACATTCTGAATGGTGAGCCCCCATCATTGCCCTTAAGCACAATGGTAAGATCCGCCTCGTGTGGACTATCGGAACTCAATCGGGCCACGCAAGCGATGATCATTTTTCCACTTCCCTTCCGCACCAAAGTTGGAAGAAGTGGTCGACATGAATGTACTCCTTTATGGATGGTTTTTACGGCAAATCAGATCTCCATCAAAGAATCGATCAACTCAAGACCACTTTCACCACCCCGTTAATCACTTTTGCCTACAAGGTGGTTCCTTTTGGATTATCCAACTCTCCTTCAACATTTCAACGCATCATGCTCTGGTTTTCCATGGTTTCATGAAGGAAAATCCCTTCTTTGCAAATTTTTCAAGATGACTTCTCTTCGCCTACACGCCATGGCTGACCATTTGGATAAATGGAACTTCGTCTTCCGAGAAATGTGATGAGTCCCAGATTAGTCTCAATCTCGAAATGCACCTTTTAAGTCACTTACGGGTGTGTTACACAGGGCCATGTTGTCGACAAAGCGTGAATCACCACCGATCTGCCAAAATCCGGTTATTGTGCTCAAGGCTCAAGCACCAGCCAATATCAAAGAGACACGCTCTTTCCTGGGGAAAGTCAATTATTACTCCACCTTCATACACGGGTGGCACCATTGCGGATCCCCTTCATAAACTCCGCGGTGATCAATCCAATCCACGGGCTTGGAATTCCCGCGGAAGTCGCTTTCCAACAGCTGGCTTTTGCTTACTCGGGGCACGGTTCTTGTTCCTCCTCAATGGGACAAGCCCTTTCCGTTCATGTCGATGTCTCCCCATTTGCTATTGGAGCTGTTCTTTCTCAAGAATATGATGCGCTGCTTGATAAACCAAATCGCTTCGCCCGGTAAAACTCAATTACGGCGGCGCCAACTATTCTGCCACGGAGCGTGAAGCTTTGGGTCTCATTTTTCAGGTCCAACGCTTCCGGCCATTACCTTTTAAGTGCCAAATCAAAGTTCTTTGTGGACCACCAAGCACTTCTCTATTTGATCAACAAAATCCAGCCCACGGGCGCATTGCTTTCGTTGGGTCCTTCTTCTCCAAGAATTTGCTCCTTTTGAAATTGTTCGCCATAAGATCGGGCAAATCTCATGTTGTTCGGATTATCTTTCACGATCCACCACGGATGATCCCGCAATTGGGTCTCGAGCCTTCCACGATGCTCAACTCTTTTAGTCACGGCAACACCACATTGGTTTCATGATTTTCGTGATGCCTCCTCACAGGTGCTCTTCCACCGAAGATGAGGCGCTCTCTCCGCCAAAAGCGACCAATCCCGTCGCCATCAATTTCTCAGGTGAGGTCCGGTGACTACACCATGGTTTTGGGACATCTCTACAAAAGGGTAAGGACACCATCCTTCGGGTGTTCTACCTCATGAAGTTCCGTGTTGTTCGAAAGCTCATCAAGGGGCTCGGTGGTGGTCATTTTTCATGGTGACACCACGCACGCAAAATCCTTCTTGCCGGTATTATTGGCCCACGCTCTTCAAAGATGCTCGCATGCGCCCATGCGTGTGGCAGCTTGCCCGGCGGGTGGGGCCATACGCCCGTGGCGGCTCTTCCCCTTTGACGCCGTTGCCGCACGCTTCCCGCTTCGACAAATGGGAATGGACTTTGTGGGACCTATAGATCTCTGGCGGCACACACTTTCGTGCCGGATACGTTCCCGGTTCTCACCGACTACGCCACAAATGGGCGGAAGCTTGTGCCCTTCCGGACAACAACTGGCGCTGCAAGCCAGCTCGAGTCCTCTATCAACAAATTATCACGCGATTGGCCGCCCCACGGAGCTGGTCAGTGACCGTGGTGTTCATTTCATCAATCATACTATCAAAGGGGAGCTGGCGGATTATCTCGATACATCATCACAAAGAGCACACCTTACTATCCTCAAGGCAATGGGTTGGCCCGAAGCACCAACAAAACTCGGTCACCATTCTCAAGAAAATTTGTGGCAGCTTCCCGCCTGATTGGCGCACAAAACTTCCCTACTTTGTTCTTTGGGCCTACAATACTTGTTTCAAGATTTTCTGGGTCCACACTCCTTTTAAATGGTTTATGGTCGCAAGCTCTCATGCCCTTTTGAATACATCCTTCCAACACTTTCAGGTTTTTCAAGCACTCTTGCTCATAATCCACCCGGTACCTCTCAAACGGTCTATCAATTAGAGCAGTTGGATGAACCCGAAGGGATGCTTATCTTCGTGTTCTTCATGGACAACAGTTGCAAAAATCTTTACATGACAAGCGTTTGAAGACAAAACATTCAAAGAAGGAGATTTGGTTCTTCTTTATGATTCGAGGTACAAAAATTTTCCGGGTAAACTCAAGTTTAGTTTTGGCCCTTATCAAATTGTTCAAGTGGTTAGGGAAAGCGTTTTTCCAACTAAATTGAATTAGATGGCACTCCATTACCTACATTGGTTAATCGGTTTTAGTCTCAAAGCATTTTCATCACACGAGAAAGTGAACATCCGCTAATGCAGGACAGTTCAAGAATCAAACACCACGTAAAAGTGACTAGAAAAGCGGTGGAATTATATTATAGTGGAGATTTTTTACAAAATGTGGGCAATGGCCAGCTATTTAATGGGCAATGACGCCCTATATACAAAACGGGCTCGAGTCCTATCTACTAAGTCCTAAGAGGGAAAAACCCTCTACTCCCCGTTCGGGCAGAGGTGATCGAGAGGAGATGGTAGAGGTTCTGCTGGGATCCCGGCCAAGGTGCTTGAACCACCTCCATCCCGTTGGTCTTCCGTGGGATGTTCCGCCATCCCTTTTACACCACGGAATCCATCTTAATGCCACCTGGGCTGTGGCGGCGCCCGAGATCGAACAATTCATCTTACAAGTGATCCATTCCCACGGGTTAGTGGGCATGGTGCAATCTTTTCGCTCAAGCGGCGGCGGCCATACCGAAGCGCCATCGGATGCCTTCGTTTCTCTCGGTTAAGGTCTATATAGCCAAGCCCGAGGAACTCCCTTCAATGTCGGCGATGGACCAATCCCGCACAAATGCATAGCGTGTTTCGCAATGCAAGGTTGTTTCCTAAAAATGAAATCGTTCTCCGCGCATATCTAGCCATGGTACCTTCGACACATTCCCTTTTTAATGATATCCGCCGACTTGCCAGCATTGAATGCCATTCCTTCTTTCCACACCGTCAGAACATTAATGGATGTCCTTTGCCATCTGTCATCGATCTTTCTTTTCCGCGTCATCCTCACCGTTCATTGCTTCTCCCTTACGTTTTTGGGGACTTAGCCAAATTTTGCCTCTCAATCCCCTTCTTCGCATCTTTTGACTTTTACAGCATCATCAGCGGTTCGCGTTTCGCACTCTTCATACCTCTTCGCCTCCGGTTGTGCGCCTAAAACAAACCTTTTTAGTTCCTCCGGCGCCGCCGAGTCCTCCGTTGCTTTCGACTTCGTCTTCCACGCTTTGCATCTCTCTTTCGTTCCGCACATCATTCCCCCATGGCTGCCCCAAGATTTTTCTACACTTCAAGCTACTTTTGCTCCCAAGGATCCGCCCTTTTGCATCGTATCCTTCTTGACACCCACTTTCCGCGACGCCCTTGTTGGCCCAAATAAAGAAGTTGCTGAACGACACCAGCTTTGCAATTCTCTCTCCGTGGAACTTCGGCTCCAAATCGACCGGCCGCGGCAGTTCATCGCCAATATCGTTAACGACCCGCAAGGTTACACCACCGTGGTGGATGGCAACCACTATTTCATTGACTCAACATTTGATTTAGAGGTATTTCATATTCCCTTGCACACTCCTTGTATCATGGTCTGCTATACAGGGATATTGATGTCCACCGAGTTTGGTGCACCCTTATCATGCCAATGTCCATCGTCGACCAATATCGACAAGCCTCACGAGACCTTTGTTAAATTCGTGGCGAAAATTCCTTGGGTATTCTATCAAGAACACCCATATCAATAAAAGCCTTTCTATAACCTGGTCCTCCTTTGCTACACACTCCAAACACCATAGATTGGCCCCAAATGATGTTCTATCGTCTTCTCCAAGAAATGAATGACCGGGGTACCACTTCCATTTCGAAGTTTACGTGGGGAGGGCACTTTCAAGCCCTCATATCTCGTACTTCCCTCCCACACCACCAAATTCTCATAATTCCACTCCGCTCCCTTCCAATCAATCACCATTGGCACATCCGCCCATCTTCCCCTCGGTCATGACCACACACTTCATGTCCTTTGTCTCTTCCTCCGCTACACCATCCACTTCACACCATTTTTCCCGGACCTCCCAAACGGGGGCCTTGGCCGGTTCCACCACCACAACACCCTCGTCGGTGTTTATCGGTATCAGCGGGATGCTCAAGCGCCGCTCTTAAGTTAAAGAATCCCAAGACGCTCTTATGGCGGGGTTCAACGCACCGAAGGCCTCGCGATCGCGGTACACAAAGACCTTCACCAAATCCCAAGTTGCAACTTTGCGGCAAACTTCAAGACAAGCATGAAGTTTCTATTCTACGGAGCTCATGCGATCTCAAAAGTACACAAGCTCCAAGTCAGCCAACTTCGCTTGGTCGGCGGGCTCGACTCGGTCATTCGAGACTTTATTGGAGCACAACAAGTCCAAAGCAGCTCTCCGAGTACCAGGGACGCAGATATTGCTAAACTCAATGCTTGTACTGAAGCGTGGTGAAAATTTCAGCACTCAAGTTCAAAATCTTTCAGCCCTGGGACTCAAATTAAGCCTCCTTGACGGCGTCGGCTTTCTACACGACCTCTCGGCTCACCTCTCTTCAAGATCAGCTACGAGAGGTGCGGCTTGAAAATACTTGATGACGCGGGAGATTGCCGTGTGCTTCGTCTCAATACACCGAGGAAATCTTCCTCCCGTGTCAATCCTTCTCGAACTTGGTCCGTGACCGGGCCCGCTCATACCGAAAAAAGGACAATCGGATCGTGATCTCGAACAACATTGCGGCAAGCTATTGATCTGTGATGAGGCTCAAGCAAACTTGGCCTTTCGGTACCGCAATTCTTCCTCAGATGCCCGGTTGACTTCCCAAACCCCTCACTATCATGATTATGTGGTTGCTCGGCCACCTCTTCCTTTTCAAAGTGGTATGCCTTGTGGCTCCCCGCGGATATTCCCTAGCGATCTTTGATTTTCTTAGGATTTGGCGAACTCTCCATTGAAGACAAGGGTTGTCCGTGCCCTTGTCGCCTTTTGATCTCATACACCGTGCGATCGGACTTTCTCACCTTGAGTGGTTCAGCCCATGGCTTACATCTTTCATGATTTCTATCTCAGGTGATACAGGAAAACTTTGGAAATGGGCCCGCGCCCGGCTTTTCGGGGTGACCCCATAGGCAATGGGTGTTTTCAGATAGCAATCCATATCTTGGCGGATCTGCCTGGGACCCAAACTCTTCATCGAGTACATGCCTGAGCGCAATCATTTACCCTCCCCTACGGCGGCGGGCCCGCAACAAATTCGGAAGTATCTAGGACATCGAAGATCTTCCCTATGCACAAATTTATATCGCAACACACCTCGGCCCTGTCGGTTACAAGCTACCGTTGGATAGCAAGGCGGTCCCCACGGATGGGATAGCCCTCCGTCAACTCTCGGCTCTACGCTTCTCTTTGGGATGGTTGGTGTCGGGGCACTTGATCCGGATCTTGTAAGTCATCTGTGAAGATTTCTGGCAACCCACGCCCACGGGCATGGTTCCTTCTCCCTATGCTTCCCTGCACCTCCACGCCCGGTTCTGACCGATTTGGCTTCCTTTTTGGACCAAGGTCATGGATGGTCATGCGCCTGGACACCACCTCGGGATCGACGGATCTCCGGTGGGATCCACGTTTGTTCGCCGCTCACATTGGGAAGAAGGTGCCACTGGACAACACCACCACTGATCTACATTGCTAATGGCGTGGTTGGCAACAGCCACGGATGCGCTTCATGGTCTCAACACCTTCTTGAGTGTATCGCCTCTACCTCACCCGATCATACGTGTCCATCTTCAAGCCCGGATTTTTGCTTGTGCCCTCAAATGCATTTTGTTTTCGCTGCCATCCCGTCCAATTTCCCATTTTTCAGCGCAATCCAAATGCCCGGCGTCGATTGCCTTTGGCCTTGACTGTCTCCTCATGGAATGTCGGTACATTTCTTCGAGGCAGCCATCACCGTGCGCCTCCTGAAGACACAATTGCGGCTCGTTTTCTTATTGATCTTTGATCCCCCCCTTGGCGAGAACACACCTCGCTCCGCAATCCGCATGAAGATCTCATCGGCCCCAAGCCATAATGGTGCGGACCTCCCCTGCGGTGAGGATCACTTTCAGATGATGGCTTCCCGCCCTCAAACGGCTTCCCTCGCTTTCTTCACTTTCGGTGTGTTTGGGTGGGGAGTGTTGAATCTGTGCCTCTGATGCGGAGACTATTCATCATACCATGAGACGGTGTCAAGCTCAAAGGATCCTCCCAACCACGGGTCCAGACATCCAAAGGCTCATGAGAAGACTAGCGGCGAGCCATCAATCAAAGCCTTTTTGGTCATCAACAAGAGCCCAGCTTCGAGACAAGTGGGATCTGTCACCGCCAGCGTCAGCGTCAGCGTGATTCTAGGCACTTCAGAGCACCGCCAACATTCTGCAAATCGAATCCTCCTTCCGGGGAGTCAACCGAGATCGGTCCGGAGAGGTCTATATTGGGCCCCAAGGCCATTGTACTATATATATATGAGTAGAGTTAGCTCATAAGTTTTAGATGAGTTTTTGAGTCTTGTCTCTTCGGTTTTTCTCTCTATTGAGAGCTCATGTATTTTTCATCATTGATATCAAAGGGAAGCTTATCATCTTTCTCATTTGCTCTGTTCTCTTCTTTTTCTTCTCTTTTCAAATCAAGGTGACATAGTCCCCGGACTCTCTGTTAGATCCACCGGGTCCTCCGGGTCGTCTTCGAGTTCGAACCCGGACCCAAACAAAACTTTGTTCTATAAGAGCTAGTTTTCCAGCCATATTTTCTAGCGCCTTTAGTGTTCTATGTATGGCCTTTTTGCATTTTAGGTCAATAATCTGAGAGCTTTCTTAGATTGCATAGCATTTTACTTCACTTAGATGATTTAAAGACATCCATGTGATTTTCTTAGATGGTTATCAACTTGGCCCCCGCCGATGACAAAGTTGTTTTATACCAAAGAGGGCAATATTGCAGCTATTGATATTTGCTATGATATTTATGTGGCTGTTCTTTAAGAGGAGTCATGGTTTCTTCTACAAAGATAATCAGGGTAAGAAGATAATATAGTGCATTGCTTCCTTATTGAACCATTACCGGAGCTAGACTTTCTTTGCTTCATTTGCTTCGCCATACATTTCTAGTAATAGAGGTAAAATCCATTCTCA
>JAJEKV010001062.1:0-33646 GCA_021234155.1 Isoetes taiwanensis | reverse complement strand
TTAAGGCAGGAGAGACGGTGAGGCTTCCCAAAAGATGACGGGAGTCTTTGGAGATTCCAACAGCAGGACAGGTTAAGATCTTGAAGCTTAGCCAAGCCTGCCTCTGGGTGAAAGCATGTTGTAGTGGAACACCCTGGGTGTCCCCCCTGTCCCCCCTAAAAATGTGGTGGGATATATCAAATTTGTGGTGCGATTTTAAATGTTTGTTTGGCGTCTAGTGCATAACTGCCCGGATTCAATCATTTCTTGAACTGCAACGACCCGATTCTCACGCCACCCGTCCCATTCCAATTTCCTATGCCACCCATCCCATTCCAATTTCCACCTAACCGATTCCTAAACCCACCCGCGCCTTTCCTGAAGCACACGACTATGGCGCTTAATCCGGTTGTGGATCAATCCGGTTCATACTTTGAATCATTTAATTTGGAAGCAAATTTGCCTAAAATCTCAAACCGGAGCACATGTGTGAGAAAGAGAACTCCAGAACAAGAACGGGATCATAAAAGACGCCAAAGGAAAAGAAAAAGGGAAGCTAAAGAAGAATTAGCAAAAATTGCATCAGCAGAGGGAGGATCCACCAGAACGGCCTCTACTAGGCGTCGAATGGTGTTGAAATTATTATCTTCATTTCATAGCACCACTAAAGGCTTGGTGGACAAAGATAAGAAAGAGGTTTTACGAGATTTCCTGGAAGATGACACAATGGACGGCGACTTGGTGAAGAGTCAAAGATTTGCAAGCCAAGAGCATTGTGGTCAGCAACCTCGGGGCTTCCATTCAACTTGTGAAGAAGTCTAACAAAAATGACGGTTTAGCAGCCCAAGAGTAGTTGCCTTGCTATGGCGTAGCGTAAGCATTACCGAAAGTGCTAATCCCGTCGGTGCTCTGGTTTTGGTAAACTTTGGGTGTTCATCCTAGGAATCTTACCAAAGCAAAATTGAAGAGGGAAGAGATAGATTGCAAAGGGGGAAATGGGTTTTGTACAAAAGAGTTAGAAGAGCGATGCAATTCCCAATTACATCATAGAACTTGTGCAGCAATTTTGGACCAAAAAGCAGTAGGGTCTCTCCAAATGCAAAAGGATGTTAAGTTCAAAGATTGGAACGAAATGTAACAGAGGATCATGCCACTCACTATCCGGAAGAATCACGGGTTATTTCATTTCTTCATCTTCACCACATTTTTATTGTTAATGTGGTATGTGGTATGTGGTTAGTGATTGCTTGTGATATGTGGTTGGTGTGGTTAGTGATTGCTTGTGGTGTGTGGTGCCTATTAATGATGTTATATGATATGTCTTTGCCCTAGTGTGGTGAGGCACGTGGTGTAAAATAAATCTTTGTAAATATATGCTTTGTGGTGCCTAGTGTGAACATGGTGTAAAAATACATCTTTGTAATATATGCTATGTGGTGCCCCGCCTAGTGTGGTGAAAATATGGCGTAAAATAAATGCTCTAAATATACGCTTTGTGGTGCCTAGTGTGGTGAATAACATGGTGTAAAATAAATGATGTAATATATGCTATGTGGTGCCTAGTGTAAGTGAATAACATGGTGTAAAATAAATCTTTGTAATATATTCTATGTGGTGCCTAGTGTGGTGAAAAATATGGTGTAAAATAAATCTTTTGTAATATATGCTATGTGGTGCCTAGTGTGGTGAAAAATATGGTGTCTGATAAATTATGTAATATATGCTTTGTGGTGCCTAGTGTGGTGAATAACGAGGTGTAAGATGAATGTTTGTAATATATGCTATGTGGTGCCTAGTGTGGTGGAAAATGTAGTATGCAATAAATATGCTGATCACCTTGTTATCTTTCTTCTTGATTGCAATTGTTCAGAAATTCAAGTCGGAACATCCTAGTGTTATGATCAAACAGAGGATGTTTGAAAAGCTGAAACCATGGTTTGTTGTAAAATTAAAGGACTTCAATAGTTGCTGTTGTATATATTATGTTAGAATGCAGATGCTAATAGATGGCTTCAATAGTATGAGAACTAAGCACCCAAAAAGTCGCGGTACCCTTGTCAACTTCTTGGTCCATATATATGGTGAATCAAAGGCGTCCGAATACAAAATATAAGTAGCACAAGAAGTCCGTGGCGGGGAATTTTATGTGAGAAAACTACTAGCTTCCAACCTTACCATAAGAGGGAATGCATTCGGTGAGTGTAAAGAGTGTGGGATTAAGAAGTTCCCTATCCGCCCACATGAACAATCTAGTGATAGTGGCATGGTGAAGTGGGAATACCTAGACTATGAAAAACACAGATTCGAGAGATGGCGACAAGAAGTCTAAGCTAGTTCACCAACACAATGAAACCGCAATTCTTCCATCAGAACAAAATGTTGGAGAAGCTTCCAAAATTTCCTTTATACAACTTCGGATATAAGTGGCGATGTGCCGGGCGATAAAAGAACTCCTTGATAACTTGCCCGGAGATGCTTACCTATCCGTGGTTGACTTCAAGAGAAATTATACTTTTAAGGAGCGGGAATGAAGTTCACCCATGCTTATTTGGGTCAACAACCGATAACTATATTTGTTCAAATAACCTATCGGGTTGACCCACGCATTGACACCATTGAGAAGGAAACACACTACTATGTGTTGGATGATAGGGAACATGACACACTTTTGTTCAACATTGTTTTATGAAACATTTTGAGTACCTAAAGCGTAAAGGCAATGTCCCCAACGGCACTATGTATTTTCGGATGGTCTTTGCATCACAATTCAAAGCAGCCGGATCATTTTATTTTGTTGGAAGGTACGGTTGTGATACAGAGGTCAACATGATGTGGAATTTCTTTGGATCAAACCATGGAAAAGGTGAACATGATGGGAAGGCGTTAGAATTGAAAAGATGGATCTGAGGTCTCTGAAATTTAAACATCCCCGACATTAAACTAGATAATGCCCATGATGTGGTGAAAATTGCAGAAAACAATTTCAATGTGGTACATCCGAAAGTGGACTGAAAATGGAAGAAAAGTTCGAGATACTTCCGGGAAATAAAACCCGAAGATATCAACAGGAAAAAGGCTTGGGGTGCGAGACAATTCGAAAACGTGCAAATTCATTTAGTCCATGGATTCAAGACAGAAATCCAACACGCCTACATACCGTAAAAGCTATCATGTTTTTGCGAAAAATTGTTTGGATGGAAAATGGGACATGTGTGAGAACAAATTGTATGTAGATGAATGGAACCTTGTAGTCGTTGAACCATCCTCCAATGTTCATGCGGATGTGGAAGAGACCCGCAAGTCTACCAGGCCACTATACTCAACCTTGGCAAATGTACTTGCAGAAGCACTTAGAGAAGGAGACAGCTTTGCAGTTGCTGCACCTAAAGGGAACGAGGAGGATTCTGTATTTTGGATGTTGCTATGCACCAAGCCAAAATTTGAAGTTGAAAAATGACTTCAAGCGAACGGAAACTTGTTTATGAGAGGTGAAACTGTTGTGGAGGGCATTTACTATAGAAAGAAGCCTCGGTCAAAGGTGATGTATGAGTTGTTGACAAACGAGCCAAAGTCACTTGTATTCTCTACTCAAATTTGTGCTATTCGAGTTCCCATGCAGCAGATCAAGAAAGGTGCTCGAACTGTTTACAGGCTAGACCAGGCAGATGAGGAAAAGATTCTAGAAAACTTGCCCGAGGTTTTATCTGATGAAGATAGCATGTCTGATGAAGAATAGTTGAACACATTCTTCTGAGGTTAGGAAATGATTGAAAATTTTGAATATATGTTGTTGTGTCTTGCCTTGTTTGGGAATAATATAAGAAACTCAATTCCATGCTCAATTGTATTTTGATGTCCCTTGTTTCAATGTAATATGTTTGCTTTTGATGTAATATGTAATTGTATTTTGATGTCCCTGATGTAACATGCGCCAGGTTCACCACATGTTTCACCACATGTGTCACCACATGTGTTTCACCACGTGTTTCACTTTCTGTCTCTTCCCACGAGACGGATAGATCCTTCCCGAATAGCTTTTCCCTTTGAAATGCTTTCCTTTTCCTTAAATTCTCTCGGTCCCATCAATTCCTCTCATCATCCTTTGGTACACAGTACTGCACCAAAATCATTATGGGATGGCAAAATTAATGACCTCGGGCAACCCAAAAGGCCCGAGATGCCATTCTTCTTGCTCCCGGACCGAGTTTACGATTTATTACAGCAGCTGGGGGCGACTTACGGTTCTGACGTGGCGAGTCCTTGGGAAGCGGTTCTGATTCTGATTGGGTGGGAAGCGGTTTACGCTTTTACGGCTTCACGGCAGCTACTTCAGCGAGACATGGCCAACTTCACCTCTTGGATCTTTGCAAAACGATGGAGTGCGGAATGGGACAATGTGACCGAGAAGAAGAGCCCATAATACCTAGGCGTGCTGTCCGATTTTCAGCCATGCGGAATGGATGGACATGCTTTCGAACAGAGAATTTCTCTATTCACGGATGAGAATATGACCCGCAAATGCGAGAACTCTCACCAGGAGGATGAATTGTACACCGGACCTCCCAGACCTCTCAACTTACTCTGCTGCCACTGAAATTTTTACACACCAGCATCTTTGGCCCGTTCCTCATACTATTGACCAGGATCTGCAAAGGCTGAGACCTTTTCTGCTTAATGGCTACCAAGCCTTTCGCTAGACGGGTTCCTCTTTTGTTATGATAGATTGTTTCTGAGGGACCAATTCCTTCACTTCAGGGATATGTTCTATCATCACAAGGCCTTGCAGGATGGACATGGAGAAGCTGCTATTCTGTTTGGTAACACTCCACCATTATAGTTTTTTGCTTTCCCTCCAGAATGGGAGGAAATAGGCTGGCAAGCTGACCCGGTGGCCACTGATGGTGATCATAGAAGATGACGAGGAGGAGCTGGACCCAGATCTCTTTTTAATAGACCCACAGGAATGAAAGCAAGTGTATATAAAAAGTTTTGTTTCTCATGTAATCTGAAATGTTTAATACAAATCCTCGCTTGTAATCTGAAATGTAACCTTATGTAATCATTTTATATGTTTAATATAAATCTTCACTCTTCAATCTTCACTGTTTAATTGACAGCTAAAAGTGACACCGCAGAGAAAAATTACGATGGGATGAAATGAGAATGGGACGAGAGAAACACATGATGAAACCCACCATTGGAAATCATTCACATCAAATGCAAGGTCAATCATTCAAAAGCTAGGCGTGCGAAAAAAAATTGGAGGGGGAAACCCTAAATCTAGTTTTGCATGGAGACATTGTCTTATCCCAATCCAAAATGGCGGAAGAAAACGTAAGGAGAATACAAGCACAAACATTTTTCGCTAGTTCAAATGCAACATGATCCGGTAGGACCTATCTTGGAGCAAATAAACCAGAATAGAGGCGATATTAGAGGAGCCGGAGGACCCATGAATTCGAGGTATTCTAGGCTTAAAACATAGGTTAATTCCCGATGGGCTTAAAGAATTGAAGCCAAGGCGTTGATAGGCGGTTGCCTTTCTTTGTAGTAGAATGTGATTTCTATATTACTAATGATGTTGTTTTACGGATGACAGATGCGGGGAGACTTAATGCTGAGTACGAAATTGCCAGGGGATCTGGGGGTGGCGTATGATTCTGAGGATGAGTTCGCAGCTCTCTCCATGCTTGAGGAAGAGGATATGTTCATCCAACTAAAGCAGAAATGATCCATGCTTCAGCCATTAAAAAGTGCTCAACGAGGCCGGATGCATGGAGACACAACAACAACACGAGACAATACTTTATGAATCAGTATCATAAGTGGGGAGCGTAAAAAGAAGCTCATGTTTTAGTGTTCTTGGATTTCACCAACTATTCGTGCAGAAAAACTTGATGAAATCTTGAACATACTTGGAAGAAGAAGAGTTACGAGATCTCACAATGCGGGATCCATTGAGGGCCCGATAATCGTATGTCATCATTAACCTCTTCAAAACAGCCTATTATTATATCTCTAATGCATTTTGATAATACTAGAAGCTTCGGGGTTATAGTTTTCCCCGATTTTTCTCGCATACTTCATTTCATAAGAAGTATGAACTATTCTCTAGGGTATGGTAGATTTCCATATGTATTTTTCTCCTTTGAAATATAAAAACAACGTTTGCATCACCACAGCTTCACCACATTTTTTCACCACATTTTTCACCACGGCTTTCACCACGGCTTTCACCACGATTTCACCATAATCGGCCGGGGGCATTGACCATTTTTGACCCGGTCGAGAAAAATGGAATGGCTCTCGATTCTGATAGTATCTTGACTGATTTTTGGTGACAAACAATATATGGATCCCAAATTAGGTCCCCGAATTGATATGAGGCCAAAATTCATTAAGCTACGCTTTGTGCAAAGATTCTTGCAAGGCCACTAACTTTTGCTTGAGGAATTACGTGTTTTTCTTTTCGGTTTCTTTTGAACTCTATTTCTTTTGAACCCGAGCCACCCATCTCACATTTTCCTATTTGCCGAAATGGTTACCATATTGTTAGTGTGCGGATCATAGATTACGCACCTTCAAATCCTTGTTTGCATTTTATAATTAATGACAAAAAGTTCAAATAATCAGCAGTTCAAATAATTAAAAGAACGATGGAAACTTCGAACTCTGTTAAAAGTAAAACAAGTTCTATTGCAAAACAAGGACTATTGCAAAACAAGTTACATCATTAATGAAAAGCCTTTACAAAGAATAGTCACAAGGACTATTGCCAAAAAAATTGAAACCGAGGATTACAATACAAATCTAAACTAATCGGTGAGGGGCCATCTTGAGCTCTATATGGAGGTCGCTTCTCATGGCATACATCTTCATTTAGAGGAGTCACTCCTCGTCATCATAACCCCGCATGCACCCACTTTCGAGCACCCGCGATCGGGCGGCGGCTGTGCATCCATGATGAGCTTCTCCACCTCTCGGGTGGAGTGAACTTAACCACCATCAGAATCGGCTGCCTCCTCGGTGGAGGAAGACCTCGGATCCTCACGCAGAAGACCACGGTCGGCCAGACCGTTTGGGTCGCTGAAGGAGCGGCACAATGGCCGGGATAGTGTTCCCCGTGGAGTGTAGTCTTGAACTTGGCCATGGCGGAAGTGAAGGAGATGGGCCGGAATGGGGAAGGAGTGAAGGAGATGGCGGAATAGACGATGGGGACGGAATGGACGGAATGAAGCTGCAGGGCAGAATTTTGGGAATAAAAGGGAAAGAAATTTTGGGAATAAAAGGGAATTTTGGGAATAGAAGAGGAAAGGGACGTTTACATGCATGCCACCTAGGCTCCAACATGCCACAGTAAAGGGTCAAGCATGCCACATAGACCGAAAGTATTAGGAAAATCCACTTACTGTGGCAATTGTGTAAAGAGTACTGTATAGGTACTTTTATGAATATAAAGAAGTTTCTGTTTTGCATTCTCATTTTTTATGCTTCCGCCATTCTGAAATTTGTACTTGAATGTTGAATGAATTCAAGGTATAACCGGATTAAACCGAATTAAACCCCAATTACACTTGCCAAGGCCTGGATTAAACCGAAGGCATAATAAAAAGGTATTACAAAACCAATTGATTAAAAAACGAGAAAAACGAGAATACTTAACATAATACTTGAAATTACAACCGCGAAAAACTTCAGAAGGCACAAGGCCTGTATGTACAAAAAAAGGCACTAAGGCCATCATATATTACAAGGCACTAAGGCACGTGTTTCAAGTTTAAGGCACTAACTTTGTCGGACACATATGGGTGAGATCAAAGAAAGGCACTAAGGCCCGTGGTATCTGTTTTTCAAAATAACAAAGGCACAAAAGGCCCGTGGTTGAACTTGATCATAACAAAAAACAACAGATGGCTTCCTTAGCTCCGGGACTTCAAGCTTCATCTGTAAGAAAAAGTAAAGAAAGTTAAAAGCCTGTAAAAAGATTGCAAAAATTGAATTGCATGCTACTTAGTACTTACTCTCCGACCAATTGTGAAATTCGCAAACATTTCTTCTTCTTCCGGGTCTTCTTCTTCGGGTCTTCTCCTTGGGTCTCTTCTTCTTCGCTCGGATGTTGTCTTGAATGAACCTCCTCCTCCGAAGAATCTGCATCGATGAATGAAAATTGGAGGAATCTTCGAAAGCTCAAAGCTCAAAGAAGAGTCGTGAGCTTTCGAAGGCTTTCCGGAAGAGAAGCCTCCTCAATTGGAAGGGGACGAATCGTGTGGCGGTTAGGCATCATCCCTGCAAAGGAATCGCCCATGATCCTATGCCATAACCGGCTAGGACCTCGCCAAAGGCAAGGTAAAAAGGTCCAAGCTTGGACCGGCGGGAAGGGAAGCGAAGCGGAAGGAGAGGAAGGCGGCGGCTTCCGGCGTGTTTGGGAGAATTGGGCGATATTTCTCCCTCACGACCATAGCCTATAAAAGGCGGCGTGAAATTAATTTCAGAGGGCTACGATTTTAGGATTTCGCACCATTAGTATCTTAATCGTAATGATTTAGTAGGATACGAATAATTACCTCAGTAATGACCATAATTTTTATTTTCTAAAAAAAAAAAATAAAAATATCTATCCTGAAATGGCCATTCTTTTTTGGACACCAATCATATTATGTTGGCTTGGCACTTGTTTAGTAATTTTAGTTATAATTAGCTAGTGTAAATTGATTGTTAACTTCAATTATTGACTTACGCTTCACCAAACATGTTGGTCAATGAAAGTCAAACATGTAACAAAGGTCATGTAAAGGCTCAAGCATGCCAAGGTGGGTCAAATATGCCACCTAGGCTCCAACATGCCACCTAGGCTCCAACATGCCACGTAAGCTCCAACATGCCACCTATGATTCACCACATGATTCACCACATGCACCACATGATTCACCACATGCACCAGTTGCATCACCACATCTATCACGACATGTATCACCACATTGTCATGAATCTTTGACTACATCAATTTCTTCTGGAGATTTGAACTCCACCAGAGTGTTGCTCTGGTCAGCCAGAAAAGTCTATTGTATACAATAGTATACAACAATGTACATTAGAGTGTCAATGAAAGAATAGGTTACAAGAATAACCTCTTTGGTTACAATAATACAAACATGTGATTACAAGTAAAGATCTATTGATCCGTCAACCTCATCTTCATTACTAGAGCAATCAGGCTTCACAACATCAATCATCATTACTCCGTGTCCAAATTTCGCCACTAGAAATTGGTACACCCCGCAAACAAACATATCGGGCCTCACATTGGATGAGTAATACCTTCAAATTTACTGAACTCACCTTGCATTGGGATAGTATGTCCAAGTCTCAAATTCTTCGCAGCCACAACTTTCTTTACAAAGACACATATAGCGGGACCACACGACCAGCAATCAAACCCAGTGGGGAACTTGTAATTTCTTTGTGGCGCAGACTTTATGGTGCTTTGGGAATTTTGTGTTTGCATCCTCAACAAAACTCATGATGGGCTCAGAGCCCTTTTGTACATTTCTAAGGTTGTCAAAATGGTACACACTGGTGACATTTAACGGCTGACCTCCAAGACCTACAATGACATACACCGTCAGTCTTTGGCGATAACATCTTTGGCGAGAATGGTACATTCGAAATTGCAAGTTGAGGGTTCAACGGTTTTGTCCTTTGAAGCAAGCTCATTCGACGATAATGTGTAAATGAGCGGATCCATGAAATGGAACTCTGTTCCATGTCATGCTTGATGCAGGTGGTGCATACACCTGCCAAAGTCCAAGGTCTGTAAAACAAGATGATTTAAGAAACAACGTAAGACTTCAAATCTGAGTTGTTGATATTAAATTACTAACCTCATGAAGAAATGGACTATCCTCATCATCGAACCAATCCGTACTTTTCTCCAATATTTCTGGATTGAATCTTGATCAAGCACAAGAGGCTCTATTTGTCCTTTAAACACTTCAAGTGGCAAGTGTTCTGGTGGGATGTGTGCTCTTAACAACTGCCCCTCGTCTTTGGTGGTGTAAGTCTACATTCAAGAAATGGAAGATCATTGAAAACCTTGAGGAACATTGAAATAGCCAAAGAAATGAACAATTGAAGTAAAACTTTGTTTATATTAAAAGTCAAGAGAGGTTACATCATATACACAATAATACTATTTCTAGGCTTTAGTTCTATGTTTTTTTCATCATATTAATACAAATTTGACTCTCGATGTCAAACATATTCAGCATTTTGTTGCTTTCGACATAACTTTGCACATTCCACACCTTGACAATCCACTGGAAACCAAACCTTTAGATCATTCATGAGGAAATTGCCATCTACTATGTCGGGGCTCCAGTTTGTTTGGACAGATCATGGTGTTTGGCTCATTGAGGTACCCTTTGTATCTATTTGTCATCAATGAGAAGCACGTTCTCTTTGTGAAACACGGAAATTAAATCGTAGACCTTTTTGAGGTGCTTCAAAAAAATTGGCTTTCCAACTGTTATATAAATTTGTGTTGGTACACTGATCCTGATTCCATATGAACTTGAATTTGTACTTGTGTTTCATCAATGCTCCCTTAACTATCATTCTCAAGTTTTGAGCACACTAGCCGGACCAAAGTGCTATATGAAAATTGCCGCACCAATCTATGAACTCGGCCCGGCTGGTCTAGTTACTACCCACTTGGTCATTAGAGGTAATTTGAGATCTCATTTTGTCCCATTAAGGGATGCTTAAAAGCCACATCAGCTTTTAAACCGGTCCAATAAGAGAAGAGCTTTAGTGTATTTTATTCCGTATTATGTGGCGTGATGATGAATTAATGCGGTTCTAACTAACTTTTGCAAGGTGTCATTTTCTACTATAACTTTTTGATCAAAAACTCCGATTCGAACACTATTTGTGGCAATGGATTCGTCTCCTCAAGATCTTTCTAATGACAACCCATTGTTATATGTTTTGGGATGTAAATATATAAGAAAAGAGCAAAAAACCATATTTTTTAAGGTTAACACATATGGCTTGTATTGAAATACATCATAACCATATATCACTTGAAAGATCTTTTCGTGCATCTAATGCAACAAAACGCGCTAAAGATTTTCAAAAGTAGATCAAAAGTTATAGGGGAAAAAGCATAACAATGAAGTTGTTAATCTTTGCATTAATTGGCCGTTTGATGTAGAAATTACTCATTCTATTGGAGGATTCTTATGGGGACAAAAGGAGATCACCATGCTCTGCAAACCTGGAATTGAATCACAATTGATTGTGACTATGCTTTGGTTTTTTTAACTAAGCTCCAGACTTTTTTACTCTCTTTACGATGTTCCTATTTATATATATCTAAAGTGCCCCTAAAATGGAGCTTTCTCATCCTGTGGGCACTTTAGATACAATAAAATTGGACAAGCAAAAGAGACTAAGTCACCCTCTATGGAAGAGACTAAAGCCAGGATGAAAGAGACCTGAGTACAAGCATCGAGACTTCCCAAACCTTGCTTTCAAACAATGGAACTTAGCATGTAAACTAAGCTACATTGGCCAAAGAGGTGAGTTTGAGAAGTCTCGATGCCCATCTTCAAAATTACTACATCCAATTCCCTATCTTGGTTTATGTCTTACTCCCCTTCGAAAATGTATCTAATTGCCACCTAAAATGAGTAGTTAATCCTACTGGGGCAAATTAGATACATCAAACAGCAAACGAAGAGACTAAGCAAACCAGGAAGTCCACTCCTAATTGGTATTGTCCCTATGCTTTAGCATGTAAACTATGACAAAGTGCTCACCTATAAGTGCCTCGATGGAAGTTGCTTTTCATCCTCCTATCACACCTAAAGCTTGTACCCATGTTTGTAGAAAAATTCATGACAACAATTCTCAATGCAATAATGATTACAAGTCCTCGCAGTGAACACAAATTTGTCAACAATGACAATACAAATATACTAAGCACTTCGGGAATTTTGTTATGAAGTACCTTAAGAGGCCGAAAGGACATGGAAGATGGTATTGGTGGTTTCGATTCGACAATCAAAGTTGGTAGTGGTTTCTCCATCCACTGGAGGATCTTGCCACGAGAATGGACAGCCCACTACCATAATCTTCAAATTTATCAAGGTCCAAAGTAGTGGATCCAAGGCAAATAAAGGAAGACGGGTCCTTGCAAGGCCCGAAACCTCTCTAACCTTGGTTCCAAAACTTTCAATGCTTTGTTATATCTTCTACGGTTGACAGCAGATTAAGCTCCTCGATTTTTATGCGCTCAAGTTAAGTAATAGTTCCTTGACTTCGGCCCTCGTATCTTGGCATATAGCCCGAATCTGCCGTCTGCGACTTGGTTTATCCTTAATCATTCCTTCCCATTTTTAAATCTTTATTCATCTTCTGGGTCTGGAACTTCGAGTTTGAACCCTCATTTATAGCACCTCGCAGCTTTGATCACAAGTTTGCAACCTTGCCTTTACACCTAATCACTTGGATCTTGTAGAGTTGATCCATTCTCCCCCTGTCTGTTAATTCAGCGGAAAAGAAATCAAGTTAGTACCATATTACACACACCACTTTAAATTCCATCATGACAAACTTTGCACCACAAATGGCGTCAAAGGCACACCACATGTGGTGTGGCATGTGGCACCAAACCGGTGCCACATGCCCACCTCTTCTAATGCACCAAAGCACCACATATGGCAATCCATTGCCCCTCGCACCACAAATGGCATCAAAGACACCATGTGGTGCAAAATGTGGATCCATAGTGGTGCCACATTAGACACCACATGTGGCACCACAATGCAATGCAAAATCACCACATCCCGTGGGCATCCACCACCCACATGTGGCACATGGCGTGGTCCAATATTTACCTGACCGGTTGGCACCACATATGGCGGACAATCCACCATTCACAAGTATCACCATCTCTAACATCACATATGACACTAAATAGAAACATATGGAAGCCAATTCACTATTCGGATAAGGTACCACATTTGGTACTATATGTGACACTACATATCTTACAAACTATATTATTAACATATAATTGGCACTATATGGACTGCCCCTGTAACACATTTGGAGCTACATACTCACATGTGGAACTAAAATTATCCACCACAACTCAAACTAGCAAAGACAAATTTCCTACATAACTTACAACACACCCAAATGAAGAAGAAGTGGTGTACCCTGATTGTCAAACTTACTAGACCTTTCTGGAAAAATAATAGTTCCAATATTAACTTGCATCATATGGTGGTTCCGAAAGAAGAGGGTTGAAAAGTACCTATTTTTCGGTTGATTTTCCCGAGATTCTTCTTCATGACTTTGAGGAGGCTTGAATTGTGGCCTAGTCATTTCAAGAGAGGAAGCATCATCTCGTGGCATTTTGCTCTGCTTCCTCACCATTTGAAATCTTGCATGCTTCCTCTTCGTTGGGATGGAGAGGCTTCAGACCCTTTTCTCTTAGCTGTTGCCCGAAACTCAACCAGTTTATTTCTTTACCTTTTGTGTGAAGGTAATACGCCAATAGCCATAGTCCAGTGAGGCCATGCTCTCCCTGTGCACACTTTATTGATTTTTCAGAAAGGGATATATATTCATTATACCTCTCCTTGCTTTCGGGATTCTTCAACCCGCATGATGAAACAAAACAATATTTTTAAACAATGAGAATCATGGGCATCCCCGGATCTAGAATGCAACCCACACGTAAGTGGATTTCGGCTATTACTTTGGAAAGCAGTTCGATTTCTTCTTGTGTGGCGTAATGCTTTTCTTTGCCTGTACATTTCCTTGTAGGTGTATCCATTTAAATGCATTCAAGTCCGGTATGATCGAAACCATTTGAGTGATTCAGAATCTTCTTGCCCGATTAAGGGAGGCGTCAGAAAAATGGTCTTGCTTGGTTTAGGGAGCAGGATCGAGTTTTTGAAAATAAAATGATGCAGGTACATTCTGCTAATTAAAAAATTTGAAAAGACAAAAATTTTGAATAAGTAATTATGTGTATATTTGAAAAACTAGCGCCTCTCCCACTACAAATTCGGTTGTATCCCACCACACTTAGCACCCAAAATTGTGGTGCTAAAATGCCGTTTTTGTTCCACTACAACATGCTTTTTCCTGCATACAAGCAAAATACTTGAGATTCTCATGACATGGTATTGGACCTTCTTTGCTGCATGAACCGCGATATCCATGACTGGTCTTTGGAGCATAATCATTATGTCTAGTATGGTATTGGATTTGTGAATTTAGCTCTCATACAAATAAAGCTAATCGCGCAAATTTACCGTGAAGATGAATGTTGTATGTTTCTTATGTGAGAATACCTATATGGCCTACAAAAGAAAATAAACCAATGTGCCTTGCATGGTGTTAAGTACTAAAAGGCTCAACATGCATGCATTGCATGGTGGCATGCACTTTGCATGGTATCGTGCCTTGTGTGCATGCATTACAAAAGTGCATGCATACTTGGAAGTGCAAACCTAACAAAAATACAACCACATACATCAGGGCCTATATTTGTCTTCATTCTCACAACCTAGTTTGCATAAAAAAAAATCATTCTCGCAATCTTTGAAAGATTTGTGCTTTTATAAATTCGTGATGCTTATGTTCTTTCTTTTTTTGTATCCCTAATGCTATCAAAATTTTTTTGATACAATTTTTCTTTTTTTTTTCTTTTTTTTTCTTTTTTTTTTTTAAGTTAAGGCGGAATTATATTATATGTGCAAAGGACTTACATGAATATATCTGACAAATGCAAAGGAAAAAATAAACCTTTGTAAAAACTTATTCATCCTAAAGGAGTAAAAGAAGAACACAACCGGATAAACAAAAATAATTGTGTTTAAAAACTATGATCCATATCTAAGAGGTTAGAAAATAGTTTGAAAATGTTCCAAAAATATCGAGTATATATATGATTATTCATAGCCAAGACCAAACTTTAATGGCTCAACACACCTATGTAAAAAAGACCGTTTCAAGTTCATTCGGGTCAAGAGAATTATGAACCATGAGGCTGCATTATTTTCAGAGCTTTTATCAAATTGCCTTCATTTAACCTTAAAAAACATCTTCAAAATTGTTCCACCACCACAGATCTTCATAATCTAAAATAATTCCAATGGCTATTTGGGCCAAAATTTCTTGCTTTAGAGTCATCATTTTCTCCTTGATTTGGTTCCTTGTCCATTGCACGAAAACAGGCTTGGAATCATATCCCCCCATCCGGGAGCAATCACCATATCATAATGCTCCATCACAAAGTCTGTCATCATCAACATCAACATCAGTTAGTGACAGTTTGAAGAAAGCATAAAAACCATGGTAATTCCCAAGGGAATCTCAATTTTTGTCACATGCTGAGCCCTTATATCTCCTATGAGCTATTGCAGTTTCAACCAGCAAGGATTGAAAGCATGATTTAAACCCATTAAGGCTAAAAGATTTCAAGTCATAAAGGACCCAGTTTCTGTGTTTCCTGATAAACCAAAGGGCTAAAGTTCTCAAGGTGACACAAAAAGCATTGGAAAAACTTAGAAAAGCTAAGAAATCCTAGATGGTGGAACCGCACAAATGTTTGCAGCCCAAGACCAGAAGGGGAGGAGTCTTGGACATTGAAAGACATGTTAATTCGATTCAGGACATTGATAGCCCAATGGACAAAGGTTGAAGAATGTTGCCTTGTATTTGGCCAACCTTTCATTAGTGGACAGAAGCAGCCATTTAAAAAGAATGATCTTTTTAGCATAGTAGGCCTGCCATCCATCAATAATAAGTTTAACTGCTTCCTCCTGAGAACAGCCCCATACTGTAGTAACTTTTTAGCTCGGAAAATTTCAAGGATCATCTGATAAATTCTTGACACATGATATTGTTTCCTACCCTCACAACTCTAGGAGATAGGATCAGATCAGTCATTCCAATTACTCACAGCTTGTAGCACTGATGCAAAAAAAAAAGGGAATTGTGGATCTTTGTCACAATTTGCTGCCAAGTGAGTCAATTTCCATTGTCCCTGAGATCAGAGAGGGTGTTCAATCCTGCTTCACTCCATTCTTTATATTTTCTTGGATGCTTGAGAGCTAAGCGACTTGCCTCTGTAGGATGCAAATTATGATGCCAGAAGAAGTGAAAACCTGAACTTGCACTGTTAAGGTCGTATGCATGAAAACAATGTGAAACTTCATTCTAAACTTTCAGCAGACATCTCATGATAGGGGATGATTGTGTGAGGGCCAGCTGTGAATTGATAAAACGCTGAGTCTGGGAGCTGATGCTGCATGGAGCTACTCCCAACTGGCTTAGATTTCTCAATCCAGTATCTAATGAAAGACATAGCTAGAGAGTCACGAGAAGCACAAAGAGCTCGCCAGACTAGCTTTGCAACTAGAGCTTGGGCATGTTTAAACAGATTCTTACATCCCAATCCTTCAAACTCCTTGGGTGCAGTAAGATTATGCCAGGCAACTTTGTAATCCCCCTGCCAGATGAATTTCCTCATTGCAACTTCAATTTCTCCATAGGTAGCTTTATCAGCCACTATTGCAGATGAGAAATAAATGTGTTTTATCTTTGGCAATCACAATATTAACAACCTCCACAAAAGACAAAGAAACAGGATACATCATGAATTTTTTCAATTTTATTTTTCGAGGCCCAAAGGCCATACAAACCCATATCTAGGGCAATGGAAACCCCAACAATTTAGTAGCCATATTTTTCCTCCCATAAATAGAATAGAATATCTAGAATGGAATTTTTTTTTCCAAAGTGTCCAATAGAATCACACATTTAGATCTGTTTAGGTGAACTCCCAAGGCTCTGCCAGAAAGGTCCATTGCAGACAAGAGGATGTAAACACTTTTACCATCATCTTCTAAAAAATAGGAAAGTGTCATCCGTGATATTGCATCAAAGAAACTTAGGGCCCAAGACCGCCGTTAGGTTAAAAAAAATTAACTTAATTGTGCTTCACATTGGCTTTTAAAAAAAAAAAGCTAAAATTATGGTGTTAAAAAATAACGCACAATTAAGGTAACGGCAAAGTTAACTCGGGCTCACACCGTATTCCATTAGGTTAAATTTTAACGGAGGACTTAACGGGCCATAATTTTTCCCTTCAAATTTAAGTAGGGGACCCCATCCCTTAAGCTCCATTTGCAATTCAATTTTTAACTTAACGCGTGATAGTCGTGTGAAGAATATTTAAGTTTAGGGTGTTAACTCTTAACATAACAAGGCAATTATTGTGAAGTAATAATGGTTTTCATGTTAATTTTAACCCAACGACATGACCAGAACGATCTAAGCAAGATTTACCATTTTGTTATGTTAAATTTTAATCTAACGGAATGTGAAGTGAAATCTTTATGTTATGTTACATAACATAAAGGGCATCCCGCTGACAATTTAACCTAACATAACGGCCAAATGTAATGGCCCTTATGATCATTAGGCATCCGAAGACACTTGATTAGCCCCGCTGCTTGGGAGGTTGATGGTAGTTGTGGTCACCATTTCTACAATGAGAAATAAATATGGAGCAAGAGGACAACCTTGTTTGATTAAATTTTAATCTCCTCTTTACAAAGGGAAAAATGGAGGAGGGAGAACCATTAACTAAAATCGTGAGATCTAGCCTCTTTGTTGAAATCATAAATCCCATTGATTACCTTTGAGAGAACCCAAGAAATTCCATTGCCCTCAGATAGGAAATCCCAAAGGATAGTATCAAAAGCCGTTTTGAAGTCAAGTTTGAGTAGCATAGAATTTTGTTTAGAAAGTTTATTCTAATGCAGACCTTCATATGCTCCAATAAAGTTGTCAAGAATGCTCCTAGAAGGAAGGAATGCAGTTTGTAGGGGGCTAATAATCTTTTTCAACATAGGCTTGAGGCTGTTTGCCAGCAGGTTGGCCAGTATTTTATAACTGGTATTGGTCAAGGAGATAGGTCTCTAATAAGAGATTAAAGGTTTGTCCACCTTAGGAACCAAAGCTATCAGACCAGCATTGATAGCAGGATGTAAAATATCAGCAATCCAAGCCCACTGAATAAAGGTTGTGATGTCATGTTGCATTATATCCCAAAACTCTTTAAATAATTCTAGAGGAAAGCCATCAGGCCCTGGACTCTTACCAGAAGCCATTGCGTTCAAAGTAAGAAATATTTCTTGCTTCTATGGAATAGCCATGAGAAGCTCATTGTCAACTGTAATCTTTGACTGAAATAATACCATTATTGATAACCTTGCCTTTGGCAGCTCGAAAAAAGAAAGAGGAGCTACTTTTATCCATCAAATTGACATATTGACATTTGCTTCTAATGGCCAAGGATTGAGCCTCTAATTCTTCAATATGTATTAATTTTCCAGCCTTGGTTCCTGCTCCTGCAAAGTAAAATTATCTCTGTCAAGAAATAAAAGTTCCTTCACCTTTTCCATTTAAGCATAAACATCATTTTTTTGCTGCCTTTTCTTCTCAACCCAATCTTTTCCCCATTTCTTGATCTAATACTTAAGCTTTTTTAGCTTTTGCACAAAACATGCATAGATCTTCTGTTTCCAATCTTGGGGAGGGATGCATAATATTCCCTTAGCTGTGAATGGAATTGCTTGAGATGTAAAAGCCGAACATTTTTGAAAGGGGTATTTATCTTGGTGACTCGTGAGGCATATGAGGCAGATTCTAAGATCTGAGGGAAGTGGTCAGAAATAGGGTTGCTGCAATCAGATTTGATGATAGCTTGATTCCAGGTGTCTAAATCTGTTGTACAACTATAGAATCTATTAAGCAAACAAAAAATTCTCTCAGGTCCTTTTCTTTTATTACTCCAAGAGTAGGTGGCCAAGGAGAAAGGAGGGTGATAAACAAACAATTCAATAAGCTTATCCCATTCCTTTCTTTCATTCCTGGTCATATTTAGTTTCTTACCAAGCTTACGTCGGTGAAATATTATTAAAATCCCCAGTTAACAGCCAATTTTGCACTTGAGTTTGACCACCAATCCAAACCCATTTCTTCCCGTGCCTTTCTCTTTTATGAGGTTCAGTAGAGCATAGACATTATGTCACCAAGGTTATGGCCTTCAATATCAAGGCCCGGCGGACCAACGACACGATAGAGCTATATAAACCCGACCAGGATGAGAATCCTTTCCAAATTGTGCAAATATCTCCTCAGAGTACCATTAGCGGCAGCTGACCCGGTGGAGCCACTCCCGGGACATTTCAGTCTCCTAATTTGGAGGATTCAAAGAAAACCCTATGCTCTTGTAATAAAATGATATCTACCTTCATTTTTTTTTGTATGGCAATTGAAGCTATTTTCCTTTTTAAAGGGTCTTTGATGCCTCTTAGATTTCAATGCACAATCTTCATAAAGACTTATTTATAGTGTTAGGGGCATGCCCATCTAAATTAAGGAAGGGCATTCTCTTATTTCTCTTCTTGGACATTGAGGGGTATAAAACATAGGGACATAGATTAATTATCCATTGTCAAAACGCATATCTACAAATAGTCTTTGGATCTACGTGTTGATATTTTGCATCGTATTTCATAAGCATTCATTATACATTACCTTATTTATCTTATTATCTTATTTATCTTATTCCTTTTTTTTGTCATTTTCGAGGGAGTTAGAGGATAATTACCTTGGTTTGTATAGAGCCAAAGAAGGCGAGAAAAAAAGCGGCAATTTAGCAAGTCGGCAGCCCTTTTTCCACGACCTATTTGTCTTAAAATTATTGAAGTGTGATTGGGCCAAATCATCATATAAGACACCATGGCTTTTCCATGGCAACTTTTAGGACATGTCTTATTTCAATCCGTACAAATATGGTGTCGCATTTTTCTTCCCAAACCCCCATTGCAAAAATCGACGACGGTAAACATGGCCAATCCCAAGTCATTTGGCATAATTTAGGCGATCTTAAAAAGTATGCCACGGTGTCGCGGATCACGATAAGCGGATCGAATAAGCAAACCTTGAAGGTTTTCAATGCGTGGCAAATCTTGAAGGTTTTGGTTCGAAAACCAATATTCAAGCTTTTATCCGGAAAACAAATCTTCAAGAATTTGATCACGGAAAGCGAATCTTCAAGCTTTTGATCGGAAGCAAATCTTCTTCGAGTTTTTACGCGTAAAGGAGATCTTCTTCTCGAATTAGAATTGCTGCAGTTTGGTTTTGAAAGCGTTTTGAGCGAGATGAAGATGGGTTTGTGATCATTGAAGCCGATTCTGCGCTTCAAGCTTCATTCCGGTAATCATTCTTTATTCTTGTAATCATTAGGTGATTCTTGCTTCAAGCTTGATTCTTGCTTCATTCGTAATCATTCAAGCTTCTAGGCTTGTAGGATTTCTTTTAAAAATCATCAAAGCTTGTTTTTTATGTGGGTTGTTCTTTTTGGAGATCAATTCTTACGGTTCTTCCCGGAGACCATATTTTGCTTACGGAAGATATGCAGCAAAAAGCTTGAAGCATGAAAACTTGAAGCTCTTGCAAGTAAACTGCAGCTCAAGAAATTGCACAAAGCTTCGGAGAAATTGCACAAAGCTTTTCAAGGTCGGTTTCGGCTTTCCCTTGTAGATTCTTTGTGCGGGTCTTTGCTTCGAGTTGAAAAAATGGTGCGTGGAAAACCCGCATTATAAGACATGTCTTATCTTAACTAGACATGTCTTATATTTGCAATAATAAAATCAAATTTTTTAGGGCGTGTCTTATCTATGATGTGGATGGGACATGGAACCCAAAAGGGTGTCTTATAAAAATACGACGACCATAAAATAAAGGCTGCCCGTGGAAAAGGGCCTTTTGGGAGGGCTGGAGAATATATACAAGGCCATCTTGATACAAAGAATGAGGACACGCTTTCGGGATCAACGATAAGGTCCTTCTAAGGTTAAATGGACAACTCCATACATATATAAGTGTAGACACCATCATTCACGTAAAGAAGCGAAGATGCTATAAAGGGACTTCTAATGGAGTTCATCAACCACGACCCCGTTCGGCATGCCGCATAAAATTCGCACACATCAAGGATGGAGCAATCATCATCCTACTTAAAAACATGAATCCGAGCCGGTTTTCACAAGTAGCCCAAAAAACAATCACTATTAGTTTTACTGCCAGTTTTTACATAAAACCATTATAAAAAGAGATGTCACTAAGTGGGTTAATGTGTTGAATAACCATTAATAGTTAGTTTTATGTATGACTTATCATTCTCTAGTTTGTTGCCATAGTTAAACATCATAGTTCTTTATGATTGTTTGTTTGGTTTATATTAAGCTTTTATTGCTCAATTTTAAGTATGTGTATTGATTAGTAAGGCCATAAACCATTAACGAATTCAACTTCAATAGTTTGTATAACTTGAAGTGATTTTTAATGGAATTACCTATCATATTTTATATGAACTAAAGGTTGCTTTCTACAATAAAATGTTATACTTTTTATCGTAGAACATGGACTAACCTGCAGTGTTTGCATTAAAATAGTAAACGTACAATTCTGACATACTTTAAGTTGGAATCATTACATTTCAAGTCATAAACCATGATGAGTTTCTCCATCACATTGTTAATGGTTTTTTTGGTGTAGTTTATGCCATATAGTAACGGTCACCATTATCGCTTTTGATAAGTACTATCACCTCCTAAATAGCGGTCACCATTGATGATTATCCTTGTGATAAGTACTATCACCCCTCCTAAATGCTGGTCACCTAGTAATGGCTAGTAGAAGGGATGATTGTGTCGTTTAACAGATAAGTACCATCACCTCGTATGTAGCAGTCCGCGATTGATGATTTGTCGTAACTTAAGGAACAAATATTTTTACCGGTTATTGTGATTCCCTTCGCCAAAAATTCCATCCTTGAATCACCGGGCGGAGACCCGTTATTAGTGCAGGCCGTTATCCGTGCGGCGAGTGGCTTTACAGTCATTTATACCTTCGTGAATCCTTTGCCATTCGCCCGGATGGAATCACCAATTTCACGATTCTTGAGATGGAATCACCGGCTCATGTATTCCCACTAGGCGGAATCCTGGCCGTATTATTTATTCAGCGAGGCGAATCCTGTCGTGCTATTCGCGGGCGAATCACAGCCATGCTATTACAAAGCGAGATGGAATCAAAACAGAGATTAACTAAGATGGAATTGTTCACCACTTATCGCGTTAATAAATCACAACATTGTGCTTTTAAGCATTGATGGGGTCAAATGCGATTAGGCCGTTGTGGAATCACAAATATTGGGGAGCTAAAATATGGGCATTCTCATAGAATATAGATGGGGAGCTTCGCAATCATAGAGGCATCCCGCTTGCTATATTTGCAGCATAAAAACTTTCAAAAAATTATTGCTACTCCATTTTGTGTGCCTGTCCAGGAAGTTTATTCTATGCATCTGCCCAGAATCCATAGATGGCCTATTTAAACCATCCTGTCCAAAATTCTATACACTGCCCAGAATTTTTATAGATGATAGGGGATTTGAACCTTGCTATTGGCAATGCCATGCCGCTTTAAAGCAAAAACAAAACAAGGATCACAGCCAGTTTGGGGTACAGTGTGAAAACAGTTTAATGTAAAATCGTTTTTGTGGTGATGCGTTTTCGGGTCTTGATTCATTTTTAGGTCATAGTATTAACCAGAAATACTATTTCCCTCAAATCCATGCATCAAAGCAGGGTTAATAAACCATACTGGTCTTTGCAGCATACAAATAGTGCGAGGAGCTCTTACAGATATTCAAGACTTTTGAGCTTCCCAATGGAAGGAGAATTTCTCCAGCCAATGTAAGTTGCGTGAGATTGCTGCAGAGACAGCAAGCAACCGGGGTTAGAGCGAAATCATTTGAATATGATGCAGAGCAGTTTTATCTCAGTATTGCTCGGGCAGCTAAGATGAGTAAAAATTCAAAATACAGAAAGCTCTGATGATATACGCTGCCATTTGCTTAGATCTACTGTGCCGGATTAAAGTTCAATCTCTGAAAATGCTGAAAACGGTCGAAGGTTATTGAACCAAATCTCGAAATAAACGGTTCCCGGCATTTGAATGAATGAGCCCCTGTTGCCATGGGCCCTGTTGAACAGTTCAAAACAGTTGGGCTACAGAAGTTTCCAACTTACAGGCTGACAACGGCCAGAGTTACATTGTCGCAGGTAACGCCCTCGCCATGAGCAGGATCTCGATCCTCGCGGTCATCCTCAATCGTAGAGCTCCGCCATATCCACTGCTTCCCAAACATTCATCCACAAAACTAACCAGCTAAGCTTGATTCTGCAGTGGCAACCGCTCCGCTCATCTCTCTTCCTCCTGGCTGATTCTTCTTCTCAAAAAGCCGATCATTTTATGCTTCATCTCATGCCAGAATCGAAGTTTCTAGGAACCCCTGTTTTCTGCCATAGCCTAGCCATGCTCCCGGATCTGTAAAGAAAATAAAAAATTAGTAAGAAAAAGAAGGAAGAATATAAGGTGAAGGCCCCGGATCCTTACCCTTTTGCCGGACGGAACCATGAAGAAGCATAACTTATCAGAAGAAAACCAACAGCTGCTTAAAGTCTTACTGCCGCCATACCCTAAAGCTTAAAAATGAAGCAACGAAATAGCTCTTAAAAATGAAGCACCGAAATGTTTTCCGCCATAGCCACCATTCCAGATCTGTAGAAGAAAAGTAAAACGATAACAAAGAAAAGAAAAAGAACAAGAAAAGAAAAGAAGGAAGATCGCCCGGAGCAAGCCATCATAGCCAGCACTGCAGTGGCTGAAAAAACCTCAAGAAGAAAAGGACGTAAAAATTGAATTTTTAGTTTTATATTTTAAATGGTGATTCCGTGGCATGGAATAACAAAGCGGTGATTCCTATCCAACGGTATTTTGCAGATGTGATTCCGCCGGAAGGTATAAAATGGGACGGTCGGATGAACCCTACAAACGTATGGTTGGGATCCATCCAGAAAGTACACCTGACATTGTCGAATGGAACGGGGCCTGCGAAGCGGATCCCGTTCACGAGAGTGATTCATTGTGATATTGCGATGGAATCACAATAACCAGGGAGGTAAAATATTTTCAATGCAAACTTAATAAGTAATGCCATTAACATTTTCTTGTTTTTTTTCTTTATATATAGGATAAATAACGTTCTTTATACACGGTATAATTTTCTTTTCTTTAGTTTTTTTTTCTTTTTTTTTTTTTTTTTTTCATTTTTCAGTTAAATACGTTCTCGTGTTCGCGCCCTCTCACAAGCGGTTGTTCTAATTGTTGTTTTTTCGCGTTGCCTTTTGGGGAATCGAACCCAAACATTTCCATAAGGCATCTTTGCTAGCTTTGAGATAACGATTACAAACAAGTACCAAGTATTGAGAAAGTACTTGTTCTTCCGAATTACTTCTATCCGCATAATGGACAATCACTCGGAGATGCATAGCTCTTGATGAGTTGAGGCCTGCAGATATATCAATCTAATGCCACGATCACAAGCAAAAACACCAATGTGAGGCCAAAAGATGATTCGAGGGAAAAAATGAAGGGGATGGTAAAACACTATAAATTGCAAAAAGCGGCCACCCACAAGGGTTAAAACACCTGGACAAACTAAAGATTACATTGTTCACCGCATATTACTGCATAGAGGCAATACTGACATCCATCATTCTTGGCAAGCATTGAATCAGGGCAAAGCTAAAAAAAGCAAAATACAAAAAAGTTATTAGCGATAAAAAAAAAAAACCAAAAGGGGGCAAAGGATCAACCATGCGGGAGCTAAAATCGGCATTTCTCATGCCCATGGCCTTGCTGCCGATCGACATCCCACCCATGGCCTAAAAGCACAAAATCCATCGAAGCTGAATAGGAACTAGAAACTTTACAAAAATCCGCGGCAACAAGAATCCTGCTGGCGATACAAAAATCTGAATCAACCCTAGAGTGTGTAAGAGAGCCATGACTTTGCTTGTTTCAAAAAGCGAGCGACAGAGAAACCCGAGTATGGAAGGGAAAAATAAATGGCCCAAAACTCTTAAGAAAAATCTTGAATAGCACAAAGAAAGCGAAAAAAGGGGAAGGGTCACCTGGCGTCATTCTTTAAGCTCATTCTTGAACATTATTCTTGAAGCGGAATAAACAAGGCCTTCAGTGCAAAACATGAATGGCCGATGAGGAAAAAAGATGGAAAGAAAAGGTATTTATAGGCTATTAATGTGGGTTTACGCCCTAGCCTCCAAAAGCGTATGGTTTAATTTTTAATCTCTAGCCTCTAGAGTATGGTTTAGTTCTATAATCTCTAAACTAAACTAAAACATTATTTATTGATGCTCTGCCTTTGCACAAATTTTGAATCTCGACCCGATGGCGACGGGAAGAACTCTCTGTCTTCATGAGAAAAAAAACCCCTCATTGAATAAAATAGAAATGAATGAAGAACAATGAAATATAAAGAAAAACCTATCTGGGAGGTGGCAATAAAACCTATCCACTGAAGGAGGCATTGTAGATCATTAGGGATAGGCTGGATTTATCTGTTTTTGCTCTTAAGGAGGAGGCGACAACGAAGGGTAGACTTCATTTTGCAGCCCCGCATTTGATGTGGCATATTAACCCTTGATTTGCAGATTGTATGGTCTAGATCTCTGTGATGTCTGGTGAGAGGTTGTAAAACGAAGGTGTCCCGCAATAAAAACTTATCTCTCAAGGAGGAGGCGATAACACAACAGAGCGAAAATAAGTCAATAATTTTTTTTTTCAAGTGACCTCAATATTTCCCTTCGACTCATGCATTGATGTACTTTGCATGTCATTGTTTGAATGGTAATCTAGGTGTATTTACCTAAACCCCACACGTTATACTGTTCATTTCCTTTTGTTCCTACACGGTTCAAATATGCTGATATATATACAAATGTACTGAGAAATAACATAAAGTTACCAATGGTTCAGAAGGCTGGTTCTCTGAAACAATATGTATGGAAAGAAATATATACATATGAATCATTGAAAGTAAATTCAAATTAACAACCAAGGGCTTGAACCCTAGATAAACCATTACTCCATACGAATCTTTGATCAAACAATAAACATCCTGATATAAAAACTTATTAGGCTGCATTCAGCCGTATAGCCAATCACTTCGTGACACGTGGCAGATATTCTTTTTGTGGGTGTTGCATGCCGCAGTTCTTGGTCTACATTCTGATATGTTGATCCACATTCCGAAATTTCTTCTGCCCACTACTCTCTATTCTGCAACAAGTCAATATGCGTCGTCCACATAGCATGGATCAACGACTGAATGCATCCTACAGAGCCTTCACGTTGAGTGAATGGCCCAGTGGGCGGCATTCTAGCACAGTCAAACTGGCCTCCGCCTCCGCCTCCGACATCGGCCAGTTTTCTTGTGTTGGAATGCCGCCTACTGGGCCATTCCCTTATACAACAAATCCATACAAAATAACATTGCTAATGAGTTGGCCAATTTTCTTCTATAGTTATTAGACATGGAAGGCCGTTATGTATTAAATAATTTTTCGACCGATAAATGTTCAAGATTGGTAGCTCCGCCGAGAAATTTTTCCCGCCAGAATACGACAGTTGGAAAATATCAAACGTAATGAATAGAAGACTCAAATTTTGCTATAAATATATTTTTTTTAGCTCTATCTTTTCGTCATACTGAGCTCCTTGCAAGTCTACTAGAAGAATTGCAGAAGATGCAGCCTGTTTTTTGAAAAATGGAGTTACGGAATGAAGATTATAGTCAATAAAAAATCCCAAAAGCTCAAATTTAGATAACCCATAGCTCAATCGTGAAAAAATAATCAAAAAAATTGCTCTATTCTTCAAAATACGAAAATAAACTGGTCCAAGACAGATCCAAAAACCAAAATCAGGAAGCAAAATCGACAAATCAAGGCCCATATTGCTCTGACCTGGTGATGGGAGAAGAGATTTGAAAGAACCCGATTCGCCGAAGGCTTTAAAAGGGCGAAATGGAGAGCTATCTTATGACGAAATGAAGGTCCTTCTCTTCAAAGCTCAGGCAAAGGTTAAAGCTCTAGATAAGTTACGGATTAGCTCCGGATCTCTATGCAAAGAAGTCTGTGCGAACAACACTGTGTGAAGTCTGTGGAAAAGGTAGGCGATGCATCTGCGCAAATTCGCGAAGGCAAATTTATGTGGTAAAGGGACGGAATAGAGGCAAAATTTGAGGCATTACATTGGCTTGTGTAGAGGTCATTGGGTTTACATTCTGGTGTATTGCATGAATATACAAGAATATTGAAACCCCTTGACTCGAGGGGTTATATGTCTTTTTGTGCCATTTTGTTAAGAGATAACCCCTCCTCCTCAATATTCCATGAATATGCAAATATGTTGAAATAGCCTGTCCACATCCTTTTCCGCTGCGTGCCCTTAATTAAGTCTAAAGCAAACAATGAGTTTGCTAAAAGGCAACCAACATATTCCTTCATTAAAATTCACAATCCTTGAACCTTTCACTATCAACCAAACCCTTAAACCTCCAAGCTTGCGAACCTTCAAATATGATTGAAATAGCTCAAAAACAGGTTCTCGGCTGAAATAGCAATAACTTTTGTTCTAATTAGTCAAATAAGAGAATGCGAAAGCAACTTCAATTGTCATTGGACAAAGCTTATTTTCCTCTATAAGTGTTTTAAAAACAAATAAAGTGAGCATAACTTGTGAATTACAACCCCAACTTAAATGTATTGGATCTTGTTGGGAATATCATATTCTAAGTTACAATTGATATGGATCACACACAAAGTTATTGTTCTAAACAAAATGTTATTTCCATTTTAGAGCAAGGTATTCTCGTAATATTTGGAAGTTTGAAGGGGCTTATGTGATTTGAGCTTGCTACAATAAGGAATTCTAAAATTTAGAGTTTACTTACAAAATATTGGTAAGACCTATCGATCAATGTTGGTTTGGTGTGTATGTTTCATAGTCCGATTGGTCTCTAGTGAGATGCTCCTTCTTCTTCAATTAGCATAAGTTTGGTATATCTACATGCAATATACACACCTATTGATGATTTAGTATGAGCAAAATATTGACCCCAATCCAAGATAAATATATTTCATTCACCTACCATTTAGTATCCGGTTAATGCATTTTTAAATTAACCACTCACTTCAAAGTTATTATATGTGATGACTCCATATAGGAGATAGATAATAATGAGAATGTTCAGATCAATATGAAGTGGCATTTGAGAAGAAAATTGGATTGAACCGGAAAGAGAATAAAATGTAATTTAGCTTGTAACAATAGAATAGAATTCGTTTTATATCCAGTAAAACCACGACCTTGGAAATTGAATATATTAATACATCCATGCATACACATGCCAATACTATAAGCAGACACAAGTGACGGAATGTCAAGTGAAAGGCCACTTAATTGAACATTCAAAATAAGATCTCTTGGGACCAACTTCTCATTGCTCATTCTAGCAATATTATATAATGAACCAATCGTTTTCACATACCATTATGCCAATCCAATACTATGGTATGTCCTTGAAAACCCTTCGGGGTGAGTTTTTTTAAGCTTGATAGTAATTGAATCACTAATGTGTACTAAGCCAATGGGTTCTACCCTGTTGAAAGACCAGGGCATTTAAAATGGGTCACAGGATCATGCAGCTTTGCGGCCACTAGAAGACATCCACATCATCATGCCACATCACCAAATTGATGACATCACCATCCTAGTCATCAAAGTTTCAACATCAACCATATTTGACCTGAAGTTCAAAAATTCCAGGACTGTGCGGCTCTAATCGCCACTCGACACCACTATTAGGTACCAGGACTGTGTGACTCTGCCATCATTGATCACCTATTTTGGGCACTTAGTTTGGGCACCAGGATAGTGTGTAGCCCTACCATGGACGACACCAAGGTGGAAAAGATGTATTCCAGAGCAGTGAATTGGACACCAAGATGGACACCAGGACGATGTGGTTCTATTGCCATTGTTGACCTTGAAGCTTTGTTTACACCTTGCATGTATGATCATAAGACCGTCAGGATTAACATAACAATAAAATCTTTAAATTCAAGTCAATGTAATTAAGTAATGGGCAGAATTGAACTATCTTTTTTAGACCACGTCATAAGTCATAAACAATCTCAAAACTATAACTAGTTTTAGCAAACCACTATCATTTAAAACCAACATTCATAACCACTACCGATCACAACAAACCACTATGATATGTGGTTTTCTTCCTGATAAATGAAATCATGCATAAAAACTACATATATCATGGTTTTAGATGATCTAACATTGGTTAAATGTAATAGTTTAGTTTGGACTCCTTGTGTTTTGCAATGGCACCTGCCCTCGCGTCATCAAAGCGCACCCCAAGAATCATAGGGATGGATAATCACGGGCACCTACAAAGGAACAAGGGTCTCATACAAGAATAACCCTAGAGCCATCAGACAAGGACTCTCCTCCCCTTCAAGCCCAAGGTAGTTTCCCATGTAACTTCGCATTCTCGATGACCATAAACAAGGATGCAAGGCCGGTCCATGACTGCCGTTGGCACAGCTCTATGTCACATTCTCAATTTGCACCACACAACATGGAGTGAAGGTATACATTCAAAATAACTCAAGACAAGGAGCAATTGCTAAAACAATAAAAGGTTCATTCCAAATGTAGTCTACAAAGAGAGATTCTAGGGATGAAATGGCCCTTAGTTTCTATACATCTGCTGTGACCTAACAAAATACCTAGCAACGGACACTATTACTATGTTTGGATATTTTTTTTTTTAATATTAAAAGGTTTCTTTACACTTTTCTTGGGCACCTTTACTAGCACTATAGGATGGCATTTGTAATGAAGTGCCACTCGTCATGTCCAATAAATAAAATATCCGGATGACATTTGGTAATGAAGTGCCACTTGGCCTCATGTCCAATAAATTAAATATTCTAGGATGACATTTTGGTAATAAAGTGCCACTCGACCTTATTTTCCAAAAAAATCAAATGTTCCAATGAAGTTGGCAATGAAGTGCTATTTGGCCTCTTTTCAGAACGTTTCTTCACTATGATAAATGGAAGACCATGGTGCTTAAAATATTCCAAGAATGATATTGGCAATGAAGGCCATTTGGGATCATTTATAGAACATCTTACGCACTATGATAAATAAGAGCCATGTTTGGGTCCGGGTTCGGGATCGCCTAGCAAACCCTCCTGGCGGGGACTTTTAGATCAAGAGGCATAAAATCCCTAGCATAAAGTGTCACGCGGAGATTTTGCAAAGAGATCAGAATAGAAAGAAGAAAACCAACGAAAAAATAAAGAGATTATATGCCAAGATAAGGCTCAGCAGTATCAATAAGAGTACATGAACTCGTCAAGCTTGCAAAAATAAAGAAACAAGACAACACTAAGTCTCATCTAAAAGCTTTTGACATCTATCTCTTTGATATATATATTACAATGACCTTGGGTCAGGTAGATCAGATTGTGGATCCTGGAATCTAACTCAGGATCCTTGTATGCATGAGTTGGGGAATCTTTGCAGCACGCTATCATTGGTGCTTAGCCTAGAATCACGCTGATTTGGTCCGTGAGACTCTGGGAGGTGGTCGTTTGTCAAACCTTCTTCTTTGGTGGGGCATGTGGACCTGCTGATGGTTTTGGTGATGGGTTTTGCTACGGCCTTCCGTCAATCCCTGTCTACACCCTACATTGGTATTCAAAATGAAAAGTCCCTATGCACAGGCTGCCACCAGGTTCTTCACAAACAACACTCGGAGGGAAAAGAAAAGTGAAACCCAGATTAGGGGAGAAAAGCGGGGAACTTTGTATCATCTACTGCTTAGGCTATGAGGCGTGCCTCAAAGTGATATTGTGGATGATCTTCTGCCGTCTTTTAAAGGCATCGAAATGTACCCGATGGAAGGTGATGCATCTATGAAACCCGGTGCGCCATATCTTCAGCGTGGTAAAGGCCTCCACGGGGATCTGACAGTCGATAGAGTAGAAGCAAGTCAAGACTAAACCTGCTGCTTGGCATTAGGATTATTATTGTGTAGGGACATTAGTGGAGCAATTGAACATTGAAGAGGCGCTTCATGGCGACACAAAAACGCGATGGCCCGGCGGGTGTTCGAGAGGCGGTGACGGCTCCAATTTGTATGAGTCCCCAGACTGACATAAGCAGGAGTTTGTAGTCATCATTTGGAATATAGATCCAATTAGGTGTGATCAAGATTTCTGCTTCTGCCGGTGAGTTGATTGCAGCTTACGTGGATCCCACCTAAGATGTCTGTGGAGATGTGTCTTGGGGTCCATCGACATAACCGACTGAAACCTTAGTCCAAAAAGAAACTTCCTTAGTCAAAGTGAAAGCCCGGCGTGGAGTGCTCTAATGATGCATAAAGTGTCATCTTGAAAACTGAGCATCATAGGTTGTTGACGAGCGGAACTCTTGAAAAGAATTCGACATCTAGGTTTACGAGCACCAGATTCCCATTACGAAGACATGAAGAAAGTGTTGTGGGAGGACGTTCAGCTAGATTGATCTCACCATCAAGAGATTGGGCATGGAACATTAAAAGCCACCTGGAGATACTATAAATATATACGTACAAATTGAATCCCCCATTTCTTAAGTGCAAGTTCTTTGCATACTTGTTGCAAGTTTTTAAATCAAAGGATGGGCAAATGGTGAGTAAGCTCAGGCATGCCCAAAGCATTGACCTATGATTGATGCGTGAAGATATTTATTGTCGGTGTAACAATACTTGGCATTTGGATCTCCTTGAAAGGGCGGGCGTCATCAAACTTATCGTGTGTTAGCAGATAAAGTCATACATAACACTCGCCATGGGTTAAAACAAAGGCGAAAAAAATAAAAACACAGATCTTCACAAGCAATAAAAGCGAAATGTAAGAAGAAACACAAAGAAGGCCTTGTCTTCAATTAGAGATCGAGCGGATAATGGGGAGATCCTTCTTGGTGAAGAGAAAATTATGAAAAGGTGCCGGTAAAGAGAACCACTTGAGCATAAAGAGATGTCTTTTGAGATTGTATAATCCAAACTTCGTGGGTTTAGCAAAATCATCTGAATGTGGACAACCAAAGGAAATGTCTCATGGGGTGCTATGAGCTTCATCGGTTTGTTAAATGCTTTGTTAAGTTGGTGTTCTATATCATGAATTACGTTCTCTACCTCAATGAAGAAGATGGATTTTGCTTCCTGATCTTTACGTATTAGTAGCATATGAAGATGAAGGCGTGACGCTGCGGTGAACCATCCCGGTGGCATCAGCTAACCACGTTTCTCAACCTCAATGAGCTAAGGTTTGCAGTCCATGACCAATCTTCGTATGCGTGGTGGCCTTCAAAACATAAATCGCGGTTTTCTCCATTGGTTGGTGGCATCTTTGTTGGCCGGTGTACTCATTTGCAATCCATGTAAAAAGCACGATGTCAACAAGAAGCTTGTCTTTTTTTATCGAGCGGCTTCAGTGATATTCAGTGGCTTGTGAAGTTGAGCTTCTTTATTCTTCATTAGGTCGTGTCTCTTGTTCTTTAAGAGAAAATTCTCGCGGTATCTAACAAACTCCATGTTTACTGAGAACTTTCTTCAAGGGGTTTGGTTAGCCAAGAGCAGCCTAAAGATCATCATAGGAAACTACGTGGAATCCATATATTCTTTCACCCCATTCATGAAATATTCTTGCGACTCCGGTTTGATCGTACAACAACAACAATTGTTTATATTGAGTTACCCTTGGTGGGTGGAGGCGAGGAATTTGAAAGAGGCAAGGTGGTTTGTTGAACAGAGTGGAAGTTTGAGGCACGGGTGTGAGATAGAAGCATCATTGAGGTGGTGAAGGAAGGAACATTGATGGCCCGGGTATGCATTAGAATGGTTAGAAACATGAGAATAGTTTATGGTCTCTTCTTGATATTCTTTAGCCAGAATGAATGTGAAGTAAGTCTTGTGGCTAATGCTCAAGTACTCAATGAAGCGGAATTCTAAGAAAACAGATATATAATGCTAAGTATTAAACACCATATGAACTAAACGAAACGAAAGATGAAACTAATAACTTCAGAAGGCGTTGAAACAAAGAATTTGGAGATGATCCCACCGGCGATGGTGAATGACATGTACGTTATAAAAACGTGCTTGTTAATATGGGTGTTCTTGATAAGTACCCATAAAACTTCCCTCCACAAAACTTCATGGGCTTGGCTATGTTGGTGAGTTTATGTGTTGTGGCAGCATGTGGAGTTTAGCCATAAACAATAATGTCATGATCGCAAAGCAGTAGTGGAAGAGTCGCATTAAGAGTGAATTGGAAATGCACGGGCGGGGCTTTGGTTGAAGGTGATTTCTTGTATGATCACCATCGTCGATATCGCACGTATCGGTCTTGATCCGGGTGATGCAGCGAACAGCGAACGCATCTCCCTCCCTCTCGAAGGTGAAGGGCCCCTCAGCAGCCATCTCGGTTGGCGTAGATCAGCTTCTTCGGTGGTATATAAGATTATCGCCGACCCTATCACTTAGGTTGGAATTGGTCTTGAAGGAGGC